>CM021103.1:338909132-339239716 GCA_007115665.2 Sequoiadendron giganteum | reverse complement strand
GGTTGGTGCGCATTGATATTTGTTCATGAATTGGATTGATAGTTTGTATTCATCTATTCTTTATCTTTGGCCCACAAAGTTGTTGATGTAATTTCATGTAGCGGATATATAAGAGCGATTGTTTCTTCATTTTTGAGTGTGCTCGATGAATGAATGTGAAGTGTATGCAAGATATGTGTGAATAAAGATCAAATCATTCGATTACAGGGCAGAGTGTGAAGGAGTTTGAGAAAAGTGTGAAGAAGTGTTTTTGTTCCTAACCAGAACTGTCATCAGGCTTTTGTAGAAGCTAATTTCTCAGTTCAACCTCATTAGATGGATTTAATCTAAATTTTTTATGTAAGGTAGTGAGCCTTCCCTTTTGAGCACTGAGCTCTAGGCAGTGTTCCTAAATGCATATGAATTCCTTATTCATTTTTTATTATACTTCTAACAGGTGGTTTTTCCCCTAACAAGGTTTCCACGCAAAAATCTTGGTGTTCTTATGTTTCTGATGTGTTATTGATTCATGCTTTCACAGTTAATTATCAGATCTAAGATTAAAGGTTCATAAAGTAAGATAAGTTCAAATTTTGTAACTGATTCATCCCCCCCTTCTTAGTTGTCTATTCTTATTTTTCCAACAATTGGTATCAAAGCAGGTTCCTTTGAAGAAGTTTAATAGCTCGAGGTGATCTGAGATGGCATCATAAAAGAAGGATAGTCCTAGATTTGATGATACAAACTACTCTCTATGGAAGGTTAGAATGGAGTACCATTTGAAGTGCATTGGTGAACCCTTCTGGAAGATTACAAGGAACTCATATACTATTCCTCAGAACAGTCCCTCTACTCCAGATGAGATCAAGGAAGCTTAAAATAATATCAGGGCTATAGAAGAATTACTGAGTGCTCTAATAGATTGATAGATGACAAATGTAATGGGTCTACAGACAACACATTAGATCTGGAAGAAATTGGAGATATTGTATGAAGGGGATACACAAGTGAAAGTTGCTAAGCTACAAATTCTGAAAGGAAAGTGGGAAAACTTGAAGATGAGCGAAGATGAAAAAATTATTGCTTTCATGCAAAAAGTAAATGAACTAGTGTTGGGTATTAGATGTGTCGGTGGAACCTTGGAATAAGATGAGATTGTGGATAAAGTGCTCAGATCATTGCCTACTTCTTACAAAACAAAAGTTCATGCTATTGAAGAGCTTGGGACAGTAACAAATGTGACAAGAGATATGCTGATTGGAAAACTTGTTACCCTTGAATTGAGTGAATTTGGTGAATCTACTTGTAAGACAAAATCTGCATTCAATGCTACTATATCCGGAAGAAATCAACAAAGATATGATCTAGGAGAAATTTCTAGAAAGACATTCAAATAGGAATATGAGATGAAACAAATTGAAGATGAAGAAAGAGAGCTAGAAGAGCTGGAAGCATTGATTGTGAAAAGAGAAGCCAGAGGACAAGGTAAGTATAAAGGAAAGCTTCCTATTAAATGTTTCTCTTGCAATAAGATAGGTCATTTTGCATTGAAGTGTCTTGAAAGAGTTTCTAAGTACAAACCTGACAAGTCTAGATTTCAAAAGAAATGTTATTATGCTGAAGAAGGTGTTACTGATTATGAATCTGATAAATAAACTGGAAATGAAGATGAATGGGTATTCATTGCTATCAAGGAAAATGGTCTGGTGTCCACTGAATCTGCTAATAATCTAAATATTGAGAAAGCTCTTGCAACCAAAATTGATGAAAAGGATGAGTGGGTGATTGAAAATAGATTCTCACATCATATGACTGGTGACAAAAGCAAGTTTCTAAGCTTGGAAAAATATGGCAGTGGTGTTGTAATATTTGGAGATAACAATGTTGGTGTGATTTGTGGTAGAGGCACTATTTCTCTTGGTGGTAAATATAATACTAATGATGTCCTTAATGTTGAAAGATTGAAGCATAACTTATTGAGTTTTGGACAGATGGTAGACAAGAGATACAATCTTCAGTTCAAGGATGGTAAGTGTAGGATATTGGGAAGTTCTGGAAATGTAATTGCTTCAGGTACAAAGATAAGAGGTAATATTTTTCACCTAAGTGCTGCTAGTGAAAGTTGCTTAATTTCTCAAGTTGATGTAAGCTGGTTATGGCATAGGAGGCCGTGTCATGTGAATTTTGAAAACATTGTCAAAGTAAGCTCCACACAAGTAGTTAAAGATCTTCCTAAGTTAGTGAAGCCTACTAACACTATATATGCAAGGAATGTCAGATGGGAAAGTAGACAAGAATTTCTTTTTAGATAAAATAGCATCATTCTAATGAAGTAATGGAGCTAGTACATACAGATCTATGTGGTCCCTCCAAAATCAGAAGTCTACAAGGAGAAAGGTACTTTATGTTGCTTATTGCTGACTACTCTAGAATGATATGGGTTGCTTTCTTGAGAGAAAAACATGAAGCACTAGAAAATTTCAAATGTTTCAAAGCTATGGAAGAGACTAAGACAAGTTTGAAGGTTAAATGCTTAAGGTTAGACAAAGGCGGTGAATTCACTTCCTAGGAGTTCAATTCATTCTATGAAGAGCATGGAATCAAAAGACAGTTATCTACTCCCCAGACTCCTCAACAGAATGGAGTTGTTGAGAGAAAGAACAAAACAATTCTAGATGCTACTAGAACTATGATGTTGGAAGGTAATGTTCCTCATATCTATTGGAGAGAAGTCATAAGCACTACTGTATACACTATCAACTGTGTAAATGTCAATAGTAATTTTGGTAAGACTCCTTCTGAGTTGTGGTTTGGTTATAAGCCTATTGTTAAATATTTCAAAATCTTTGGAAGTATATGTTATATCAAGAGAGATGAAGATATTGGCAAGTTTGATGCTAGGAGTGATGAAGGAATCTTTTTGGGTTACTGTACTAAGAGCAAATCCTACCGGTGCTATAATAGAAGATTGAAGAAAATGGTTGAAAGTGCAAATGTCAGAATTGATGAAGACACTGTTAGATCATCCAGATATTGTGGATATGATTGAGATGACCAACATGATAGTGTAGACATGGAAAATGTACAATTTTGTTTTGGCACGCTTGATCCCAATCACTAACAACATTTCTTCCCAAATCACACTCTCAACATTCTATCTCTTAATCTAATGAATCATTATTCATCTGATTAGGTCTATCACCTCCTTGGATTAAATTAATCAATCTAATTTAATTAACCTTACATTTCTGTTTAATTAAATAAATTATTTTATTTGATTAAATCCTCTAAAGTCATCCTATTAAATTAAATAAATTAAACCTTATTTGATTTAATCTAATATTTCTCCCCTTAGTTAAATAAATCAAATCATTTCCTCTCAATTCTGATTTAAATTAATTCATAAATTTAAGTCTAAATTGTCACATCATCTAAATCTTCATTAAATTAATCAAAACTATGATTAAGTTAATCCCTCTCATTAAAATCCTCTAGAGAATGCAAGTTGCACAATAAATCAATTACTTTGATTTATTTAATTCTCTATTTTCTCTCAACATGGCATCAAAAGGGAATATTCCCTCATTTGAATTTAGAAAGGCCAAGTGGACTTGGTCCTTCCACCAAGGTATTTAAGACCTCTTACATGTCCTTGGCTTTGATCCAAGTGACATTAACTTCATTTCTCTTCCCTCTTCAACAAATCATTTCACAATTTCAAATTCAAACTAAATGCATTTATTGGCACTTTGGCCAAAATGTGCACAACCACTAACCATTCACATCATGACATGTGGCATTCAACCATTGGATTGAAAGTTAGTCCAACATTGCTCAAATCTTACTTTCTCTTCCAAATTGAAAGTTATAAATTGGAGGCTTCTCTCCTCATTTCTCATCCACAATTGCATGCAAAGTTACTCTCTTCACATTGAGAGCTAATTTTGTCTATTTCACCCAACTTATCACGATTTTCACAATTTGTAACAAGGTTATGCTCAAATCTCTTTGGAGATTTGACCATTTCTCAATCACTCAACATTGCAACTTAGGAATTGGGAAAGGGCCAATTGCAACACTTCATTGGCACCAATTCCCCCATGGGATTACTAATCTATTGGCTTAATTAGGATCTAACTTCATTTCTTGTATTGTGTTCTTCATTTCCTAAAATTAGTTTGAATATATGGATTTCATGGGGAATCCCTCATGTTTTTATGCATTTGATCTAACAACCTAACATGTTTGTTGCTCTTGTGCATTTGCAGGTCTAGGGGTTCACTTTTTTGGTGCTAGAAGGAGGGCAGAATCAAGAAATTAATCACGTTTTTTAAAATTTCTGTATTTTCTTCTAACATTTTTCTATAGGTCACATGAAGATAGCCACGCGGTGCCATATTGAGCCGCGTTTGTAGGCGTGGCACAATACCTCACCGCTTTCAGGGAAGCAGTGCCATACTAAACCATGCAAAGTTTTTAAACCTCACCGCTTTTCTCTCCCGCCTGTCATTTTTTCAAATTTCCTAACTCTACCACGTTCTTTCCCACGACGCTATACTGCATCGCCTTCAACACTGCGGTGCCATATCACACTGTGTTTCATCCAAACTTCGCCGCTCCTATTTTCTCGCTTGAAAAATTTGAAATTTTAAGCAGGGCCACTTCCAAACTATGTCGCTTACCCATATCATGCTACTTTTTCACTCTCTGTTTCTGTAGAGCACCGCCCAAAGTCAACCGCGCGGCACTATATAGTGCCACTTTTACCCAAACTGTGCCGCTTTCACAAACTGCGCCATGGAAAAATATTGAGGTCTAAAATTGACATGTGCTTTTTAAGTTTTGAATTTTTTAATTCCTAACCTTGTTTCTTGTCTTTTTCTCTCTGGTTTTCTGTCATTTTGCAGGTTGGAAGCTCATCATGACCTCATATTCATCATGCAAAAAAAAAAGTGTTTTTAAACACTTAAGTGTTCTTCAACACTTTTGAAGGATTCTAAAATTCTGCTTGTTAAGAGAAATTTGTTAATATCTTTGGCCTTAGAAACACTAGATTTACTTTGGGTTTAAAAAGAACAAACAAATTCCCTTTTTCAAGAAAAGTAGGATATTCATTATGACACCATGCTCATTTTGTACAAAGTGTTCTTCAACACTCTTTAAGGATTTTTAGATTCTTTTTTAAAAGGAATTTGTTAATTTCATTTTCCTTAGGAACACTAAACTTCTTTTGGGTTCTAAAATAAACAATCAAATTTCTTTTCAAAGTTGCCAAGGGGCTAAAAAGAACCTTAGACAAACATACTAGATTTTGTTTGAAGGATAACAATTGAACAAAGAAATCTCACATTTCCTTTGGTGCTTAAAAATAATTCACTATTGCTTTGAGGAATTTAAAATGAACATGTGTTCTTTGTGTTTTGTAATCTTTTTTGCAAAGTAGTGTCATTTGAAAAGGCGTATGCACTTCTCTTGTGTCTCAGGATGATCTTGAGAATCAAAAGTCTTTTTGGTGACACTAAGTTGCATAAAAGATTGCCTCCACATTTCAATTTGGGTATTTAACAATTGAACAAAATATGCGTGTGAGTAAACTTATTGCGAGTGTTCTCCCTTTGTTTCTAAACGAAGGTTGATCAAACTATGAATATGTTTACTCACTTTTGTTTATCTTAGCGGGTCTGCCTTGTGGGAAAAAGTAATCACCCAAGGGAACGACCCAACCGGGAACACGCTAAAGCCAAGCGACTTCCAACCGGTATATAAGTGTGAATTCTTGAGGAAAGTTCAAGAATCACGAGGATTATTCTGACGAGATGGACAAAAATGGACTCTCACCAATGTTGGATAATCCCCCATGAATGAAATGCCCAAATTAAAACCCTTTATTTAGAAAAAGGCCAAAAAATTATCTATTTTGTTGGTGCAAAAGGTCATGTCCTTTGAAGCCACCCCACGTTATACATGCAGTTTTGTTGTAGAAATGGAAAGTATGCCATGGGAGATTCATGGATACTAATGCTTGGCTGAGCCAAGAAGTGTGTACCATGGATGGGAGCCAGTGTGGTCAAGCATTTAGCCATTCGCACAAAATATGCGCAACTGGATTCATCCAAGTGGTAACCCAATAGAATATTGTCTCATCATCCTAGGGTTATAAAAAGTGCTTAGAAGTGGAAAACACATTGTTTAGTTCTCAAAAACATTTGCAAAATGAACATTCACAAAGAACTTTGAATTTCAAATCCCTTGTAGGAAACAAATACCTTTGACGAATTTAGGCACTCTTGCTTTCCCTAGGGATCATATCCTTAGAGGTTTCTAAGTGCTTAGATTCTATCATCATTTTTTTTCAATAAGGTTAAACATAGGTAACTTTTTCCCTATTTTCCTTGATTTCCACACAATGGACCTTGTGGGATGAAAAAGAAAGTAGGACATTATACATCTAGTTTGAAACATAAGCAAGCAAGTGTCTTTGGTAAAAAGAATTCATTAAGCCAAGATAAAAAGATAAATTGAACCTCATATGTGTTCTTCCAAATGATTTTTCAAAGGATTAAGATTCCAAAACCAAGGTTCAAGAGGATAAGTCTAAAAGCCCATGAACAATGCCTTGAAATGCTTCTTGAAGTCAGAGAAAGACGAGTATACAACTTCTACAAAAAGGCTTCAAGGAATAATCCAACTTTGTACGCGTTCTACTATCAACAAAATCTTGAACTTTTTGAAAGGTTTGCTTTCCTCTCATAGGAAGTCTAGCATGTTCTTCAATGCCGAGGTCTTGTAAAGAGATTTGTGTCTAGGTTCAAGTCTAAGATCAAATTTTTCATCCTCATCCATCTCTCCATCAAATCAAATCTCATCTCATCATCAAACTTCTTGAAAACTCTAGAAAAATCACTCATGCTAAACTTAAAGGGCTAAACCAACATCACCCTATCTTGGCTTAACACACCTAGCCAAAATAGTCAAAACTCTTGGATGAATTTACCTCTAGGATAATGTAACTTCCTAAGGTCTACTAGTTCACAATCACATTGGCTAAACACACTTAGCCAATTCACTCGCTTGTGCAAGTTCCCCTAGGACAACACAACTTCCTAGGGACTACAACTTCACTACAATCTGCTTTGACTTAATACACATAGTCAAACCATCACAATCAATCTAAGTCCTAACAAGTTTAGCATAACCCTTCAAAAGTTCTCCAAAAGGTTTCACTCATTTGCTTCATCCATTTATCCCATCACCATTACCACCATCTTTGATCTTTGGCTACCCTAGTTCTTCTCTTTTGAGCCTAAAAGGTTAGGATCAAACAATCCCTATTTTTTATGGTTCAAACAAGATCGCAATACAAGAAGAACATGAAAAATATTAGCGAAATATCAACTTCCGTTGACATGAGTCAAGTAACCTCTGAAATAAACCTTGCGGGATCAAGCAATCCCCCAAGTAACTCTTCTTTGTCATCACGAAATCCTCAAGAAGAGAGTTATGAAGAGGACATCGCAAATGAAGACATGGGGATGACACAATCTAAAATGATGGAAATGGTTCAAAATCCAAAGAACCACAAAATTATTAGTTCCATGTTCAAATACTTAAGCATGTTAGCGGAGGGAGGGTTCCAGTTCCCTTCCAACCTTGATGCAAGCACTAGTATGGATATGCCTCTTACAAACGTTTCCCCAATGCCAAATATCAATAAAGAAATACCTCACATCACATCAGCCATCACACCAACCTCACCAATTGTGAACAAGGGAAGTGCTATGTTTCGAGAGTTACAACAGCATCACCTTGTGACCAACAAAGAGGTGGCTATCACTACTGCACCAGATAATTATGTCTTGGTAAATCCATTACACCCATACGTCCCACTCACATTCCACAATCTCGCTAGTTCATCTTCATTCCATGCCTCACCAGCCTGTCAACCAAACATGCAAACTTCTCTACCACAAGGAGAAGGTGGTTTGTTTGGAACAACCAATGTTGCTAATCCTTTTTCTTTCCAAGGCAGCATACCATCTCTTCCCCCATTTCCATTCACAACCGCCTCACCTCTCAGATTGGGTTTTCCTCCCCTAAACATCGATAGTTTCTCAGAACAGGACAATGTGAACATCACATCAAATTCCCTCTTTTTTCCCACAACATCACAACAACAAGTGGCGACCATTCAAGCCACTATGACAAATGCATCAATCAGTCCTCAAATATCCCAAAGCATACCCTCTCAAGGACTGATCATCTCCACCACCCCTCCAACAAACCAAATCCCAACCACCACCATAACCCTTTCACCTGCCACAACGGTTGCCATCATTCCCGTTCCACCACCAATCCCACCAAAAGCCAACATGGTAAATCCATTCACCACTCTAATCCAAACCCTTCAAAAGGCCAACCAACAAAGAATACTCAAGCAAAAACAACAAGCCCAAGCTCAAGCACAAGCGCAAGCTCAAGCCCAAGCTCAAGAAAAAGCACAAGCCCAAGCTCAAGCACAAGCACAATACCAAGCACAACTACAAGCAATCCATCTGCAAGCATACCAACAAGCCCTGCAAGACTTTCAGGCATAGCAACAAGCTAAACAACAAGCTTTGTTGGCACAACAATAGCTCGACCAACAACAAGCTTTGTTGGTGCAACAACAACTAGACCAACAACAAGCTTTGCTAGCACAACAACAACTTGACCAATAGAAGGCTTCATAGGAATAATAACAGATGGACCAGCAACAAGCATTGTTGGAACAACAACAGTAAGATCAACAACAAGCATTGTTGACACAAATGCAAGCATACCAACAGAGTTTGAATGCATAGCGGAGCTTGCAAAAAATGCCCACTAGTACTCCTCCCACCCCTCAAACACCTCACAACTCATTCATTCCACCTCCCGACCCAAGAAAAGATGTCACAACACAAATCAAACTGCTCTCGCAACAAGTGTTGGACTTACAAGCAGGAAAAACAATAAGAACACCGGGAAACTTGTGCCCTTATCCTTTTGATAGAAGTCTCACCATGATACCATTCCCAAAGGGATTCGAGATCCCCAAATTTGACAAGTATAATGGAACGGGAAACCCTAAAAACCACGTCAGGAAATTTTAGGTGCATTGCATGGAGGTTGCATACGATGACATGTATCTAATGTAACTATTCCCCCGAAGTCTGACTGGTCCATCTATGGAATTGTTTTCTCGCCTACCCACGGGCATTAAAACATTTGAGGAAATCATGGAAGCTTTTCTTAATAATTATTCTTTCAACATGGGTTCGAATGTTAGTTTGGAAGAACTATCAACACTCAAACAGAGAAAAGGAGAGCTATTCACATCCTTCTTGCAAAGATGGTGATCCAAGGCCAATCACAGCAAGTGGACCATGCCGGAAGAACAAGTTTGCACCATCATATCCAATCTAGATGAAAACATGGCATTCTACTTGAAAATGCAATGCATCACATCCTATGATCAACTAATCCCAAAGGTGCTCACTATCGAAAGAGCCCTTACTGCGCAAGGAGGCACATCAACATTCACTCCACTACAAGATAACCACCCATCCAACAACGATAATGATAAACCTTGAACATGGTCGAGGAACAAAAATATCAAAAATGATGGTGTGGTCGATGCTAAAGTGGTCATCAGTGCCCCTAAGTAGAACACCCAAACCCATCATCAACTGCAAAATCATAATCACAACAATGTGTAGACTAATGCGGTAGTAGCACAACAACAACCAACACCCACTAATCAAATCAATAACTTGGGTAATCAAGGAGGACCACCTCTTTGAGGAAAATATCCCCCCAAGAGGAAGTTCACGGCTCTTGGTGAATCTATCGAATCCATCATGAAGAAATTGGTCAAGGAAAATCCAATCAAAATCTCTAACTCTGAGCAATACACGGAACCCATGACCAAATCGCCATGGTATAATGAAAATCTCCTTTGTGACTTTCACAAGATCAAAGGACATACCACCACCAATTGTATGAGGCTAAAAAACATCATCCAAGACCTCATCGAGGATAATATCATCAATATCAAATAGCCAGTCGGAAACCAGGACTTGAAAATATACAAATATCTGATGCCGAACCACAATCAAGGGAACAATAAGGGCAAGGAAAAATATTCTAGTGCTAATCTAGTGTATGAAGAGATAGTTAGATGTGTTGATGAAATGGTCACAGTCATAAATGTCAAAGGAGCCAACAACGACTATGGAGTCACCACATGTGGCAGAAAGGTTACCATCACCGAGGCACCAGCTAAGACCCCCATTTCTAATACAAAAGCCATCCCCTATGACTACAATGTCATTGACCAGCTAAAGAGAACCCCCGCCCAAATCTCCATCATGGAACTATTGAAAATTTCTGCCTCCCATAGGAAGATCCTTGATGAAGCATTAGTTACGTCCACCATCTCCACCACCCTTGACACAGAGCAATTCCAGGCTATGGTGGGTAGCATCACTACCCTAAATCTCATTACATCCTCTGACCAAGATTTCCCCCTGCAACCATCTCATAACCACACACTCCACCTTCAAGTTCTCATCCATAAAAAGAAAGTCAAATGAGTCCTGGCGGATGGAGGTGTAGGACTTAACATCTATTCTCTAAAGCTCATAAAGAAATTGGGATTCACCGAGGATTCCATTAATAAAAACAAATGCATCACGGTAAGGGCATATGATGACCAAGAAGGAGTGTCTCAGGACACTACCAAAATCCCCATCTAAGTGGGACCGAAAACTATGGAGACCACCTGTCAGGTCCTTGACCTCAACCTACCATATAATATCCTCCTTGGATGCCCCTGGATCCATGGAATGAAGGCAGTGGCCTCGACGTATCACCAATGTATCAAGTTCTCATATTAGAATGAGGAGGTCACTATATATGGGGATCCCGAACCTTTCACCTACTACAAAAACTTGGAATCCAAGTTTTATAAAATCCCCCAAGTACCAAAAAATGATGAAGGCCCATCCACTTCATACATCGACCCAACCAACCTCACTTCCACTTCTGTGACAAAGACACTTGCCATCCCTGACATATCTGAAATCAAAAACATGATCCAGGACAATGGATGCAGTGACTATAGAATGAAAAGGAATGCATTTGTTGTAGGAGAGCTACCACAATCTCCTAGGTCACATGGACAACCTCAGCCAGCTGAAACACCTGTCCACACTATTAGGGAAAACCTTCTGGATTCCATTGTTGGGGGGATCTCAGTCAGGAAAATGTGGATGAAGAAGAAATCTCAAATACATTATACCAAGATGAAAGGCCCACCCCCACCCTATCCATGGATGAAACTAACAGAGGGTTGCAAATGATGTTTGGTATGGGCTATAACAAGAATGAAAGCCTCAGAAGAAATAGTGATGGACGGTTGGAACCCATCATTGTAGAAAGAAGAATGTGAAACCTTGGCCTTGGGTATACTCCTTTGAGGATAACCATATGGGGTAGAGGTACCCCTAGTAGGGCAATTAGGTCCTCTCCTCAGGTAACAACAACTACTCCTGGACCACCTGTATGCCTAGGTATCCCACTTGATAACTTCACCTTTGACGTCACCGATGTTTGTGCTAGTAGTGATGATGATGATACCATAGTATGTCTCCCTAGGCTCTTTGAATATTCCACCCTATTAATGATTAGTGCCTCCACAACTGAGTCAAACCAACTAGCCCACTGAATCACCTTAGCATACCCACAACTCATCGATCATGACCAACGTGGACCACCAATTCTAAACTCATTCAAAAATGATGAGGCACTCTCAAAATTCATGGGACTAAGGGATACAATTCCATGTGGAGATCATAAGGCAGACTTCAACATCACATTAGACACCCAGGCATACTATGGGGAGATGATTCAGTCCTTCAGTCGCAAAAGGAAAATATCGAGAATAAGCTCGGGGTTATTGTGTAAAAACCACATAGTGGCACTCTCTAACCACAAAATAGTAAAAATAAAGGATGCATCCAATGGTGAAAACCTCTCTGAGGTGCCGGAGGATGAAGGATTCAATCTCCCCCCTACTTCTCTACATCAAGAAAAGTCAGCAATCATGGCAGAGCAGTGCAACCTTGTCAACTTGGGAATGGAAACAGAATAACAAATCACTTTCTATGTCGAGTCTCTCTTGACAGAGGAACAAGAATTGTAAGCAACATTCCTGAAAGAAAGAAAGGTAAAATTTGCATGGACCTATACTGACATGCCAGGTCTAGATCTTGAGGTGGTGGTTGATCATTTGGCTATTTACCCTAGAGTGAAACCAGTGAGACAAAAGTTGAGGAAAATGCACTCGCAAATAGCCTTGCTCATTAAGATTGAGTTACAAAAGCTCTTGGAGGTTGGCTTCATATGCCCGATTGACTATCCAGAGTGGGACTCTAACCTTGTGCCAGTCTCAAAACCAAATGGGGGCATCCGCATCTGCACAGACTTTAGAGATCTAAACAAAGCATGTCCTAAGGATGATTTTCCACTACCCAACATTGACATGATAGTGGACATGATGGTTGGACATGAGATGTTGTCCCTAATAGATGGATTCTCAGGATACAATTAGATAATGATAGCAAAAGAGGACCAGCATAAGACAACCTTTACATGTCCATGGGGCACCTACTGCTGGAATGTGATGCCATTTGGGTTAAAGAATGCAAGGGCTACATACCAAAGAACCATGACACTGATTTTCCACGACATGATCCACAAAACTGTCGAAGACTATGTGGATGACATATTGGCCAAATGAAAGAGGAGACAGGATCACATAGAGATTCTAAGTGCAATCTTTGATAGGCTAGAACAATACAAGGTCAGATTCAACCCAAAGAAGTGTGTCTTTGGGGTACAATCAGGAAAGCTATTGGGGTACATAGTTTCAATGAGAGGGGTAGAAGTGGATCCTACAAAGGTAAAAGAAATCCTTGATATGAAAGCACCAAGAACACTAAATCAACTCAGAGGATTACAAGGTAGACTCTAGTCCATCAGAAGATTCATAGCACAACTGGAAAATAAATAGATTGCCTATTCACACCTACTCCACAAAGCAGTAGCATTCAGGTGGGATGAAAAATGCCAACAAGCATTCAAAAGGATCAAGTAATACCTACTTACACCACCTATATTAATGTCACTGATCGTAGGGAAACCATTGATTCTATACATCTCAACAACGACAGCCACCCTTGGTTCCCTTTTAGCCCAACATGATGAAAAGGGAACTAAGCGGGCCATTTACTATATCAGCAGAACAATGGTGGGGCATGAGCTCAATTACACATCATTAGAAAAAGCTTGCCTAGCAATTGTGTTTGCAGCCTAGAAATTCAAACACTACATGCTAGCTCATCAAATTAAGCTAATTGCCAAGATAGACCCCCTCAAATATCTATTGTCAAAAGTAATGCTTATAGGCAGAATGGCTAAATGGGTGATGATACTATCTAAACATGATATTGAGTATGTCGAGCGAAAGGCGATCAAAGGACAAGTTATTGTGGACCAGCTAGTAGAAGCTCCCCTCTACATAGATAACCCGCTCGTATCAGAGTTTCCAGGTGAGTCCCTTTTCAATCCCAATGCAACCGACCACTGGAAACTGTACTTTGATGGCTCCCACACACAACATGGATTAAGAGCTGGTGTTTTCTTCATCACCCCACAAGGGAACTGTATACTAAGATCTTACAAGTTGGTATTCCCCTATACAAACAACAATGCAGAGTATGAGGCTTTAACCATAGGTCTCAATATTGTGGCATAGTGGCAAATCATGGCATTAAAGGTCTATGGAGACTCACAACTTATCATTAACAAAGTCAATAGTGAATACCAAACTAAAGATGATAAGCTCACACCATATAAAAATGTAGTAGAAAGCCTCAAGGAATCATTCATCGACATCACCTTTGAGCAAATATCAAGGGCAAACAATAGAGCAGCAGATGCAATGGCAACAATCGGATCCTTACTAGATATCCCTCACAATGTCTCGAAACACGAATTCCTCATAGAGCAGCTTCTTGTACCAACTTTCGAGGTACCAAAATTAGAATATGCGTGCGAAATCATTGGTCCCAGTGATCTTTGGTACCATGACATTTACACCTACCTCAGATTACGAATCCTCCCAACTGACATTACCCTGAACCTAAAGTGAACCTTTGTCAAAAGGTCCTTACGATTTGTCATCATAGGAGAAAGCCTCTTTCGTAGAAGTATCGATGGAACCCTACTACGTTGCTTAAAGCCTGAGGAGGCCTTAATTGCTTTAACTGAGGTACACAATGGCACTTGCGGTTCGCATTCGAGTGGTATGACCTTGGCTAAGAAGTTTTTGAGAACTGGGTACTATTGACCGACAATGGAGAGAGAGGCACATGACTTTGTCAGAAGGTGTCTATAGTGCCAACAACATGGAGACCTCATTCATGCACCAACTCAAGAATTACATCCTATTGTTACACCTTGGCCCTTTTCAAAATGGGGGCTTGATCTCATAGGTAAAATCTCACCCACCTCATCTAATGGCCATAAGTTCATTATCACCGCCACCGAATATTTCACAAAGTGGGTCGAGGCAATCCCCATGACTTACATCACTGGAAAACAAGTATCCAAGTTCATCCTGAACTACCTCATCTGTCGATACGGTGTTCCCCAATCCATTATCTTTGATAACAGGACACCCTTCAACAATCAAGATGTCTGTGACTTGTGTAAAAAATTCAAAATCCATCAGCGCTTTTCCACCCCATATTATCCACAAGGCAATGGCCAAGCAGAAGCTACTAATAAAACCATTCTGAAGATCCTTAAGAAAACAATCAATGGCTTTGGTTGTGACTGGCATCTATAGTTAAAACCCGCCTTATGGGCCTCCCACACCAACATCTGCACGCCAACAGGTACCACCCCTTTCTCCCTGGTCTACAGATCAAAATCCATACTTCCAATTGAGATCGAGCTCCCGTCCTTAAGAATATCTTTGCAAAACCTCATCATAGATGAGGAATATAGGGTCACAAGATTGAATGAGCTAGAGCTACTCGATGAACAATGCATGGATGCTCTAAATCATCTGTAGTTCTACCAGAATCGCTTGAAACGGAGCTACAACAAGAAGATCAGGCAACACACCTTCCAAGTCGGTGACCTTGTGCTAAAAGAGAACCAAAAGAATGCACCCAACCTAGATAGAAAAAGAAAGTTTGAGCCTAACTGGCTGGGACCTTTCATCATCACCGCAAGCTACAAATCAGGGGCATATCGTTTGTCGACACTAGAGGGCGAGCCTCTGCAAGAGCCCATGAATAGTTCTCACCTCAAAAAGTTTTATGCCTAAGAAATTGCAAGGTATAGAACAAAAAATACAAAAACAGTCAGAAAAAGTCCTGAAAAAATGGTTACCTTGATGAAAACCTGGCAAACAGGCATCTTGGTGACAACAAAAAAAATCAAAAAATAATAATGCAAAAACCCAAAAAAATAAAAAAAAGGGATTGAAAATAGTAAAGAAAAAAATCGTCCTCTAGTGAAAACCACTTCGGTGGCACTTTGGACAAGTACCTTGGTGAAAACCTGGAAAACAGGTGCCAAGTGTAAATAAAGCACTCCCCATCCACCAGGATTTGCATGACTCACTCATCCATTCCATCACATTAATCATCCATCCACCCATCCGCTCACATCCATACCATAGCCTGAGTTGGTATCCATATCATATTCCACCATAGCACTACTTAGCGTATTCCTAAGGTCAGTTTGTCCTGCCTTTATCGAAGTAGTCTATCACACAACACTGGGGGAATGTTCCTACTTGCATTGGATCAGATTCATGTATATTCTCATGATCTTCCTAAATCATTCAAAAATCCAAAAACATTCAAAAATCATCAAAAAATCCAAAAACATGTCGAAATATCAGAAAATTTCCAAAAAAAATTCATCATTGAGTCTTGTCAATTTTTTCACCTTGTCGAACTACATCGTCTCTAAGATTGAATGTAGGCAAGGCTGATCTTTGATCATCCCTCGAGATAGTAAGGTCACTCCTTTAGGCATTCGTCGCATTGGCAATCCATTTTCCCATCTAGTCTGCATCTTAGGTCAGTCCTTTAAGTAATAAAAGGGCAATCCATTTGTCCATCATATCATCAAGTCAATTTGTCGCCAGTCAAACTACGTGGTCTCTGCATGTATAATGTAGGCAAGGCTAATATATGGATTAGCTCCCGAGACCCCTAGGATAGGTCTTTAAGTTAGTCCTTTCATCGTAAAATCTGAAAATACCAAAAACAACCTCAAAACATTTGAAAAACCCAAAATGGTGCATCTATTTCATCTCACTTTCACCTGCGATAATCATCATTCATAATACAATCAATCATCGCCTTCACCCTTTGGTGAGTCAGTCAGAAGCAAGTCTAGCAGGTTCTAAAGTGAACACTCTAATCGTTAAAGTCTTGAAAGTCTAAGTTAGTAAGCAAGCAAGTTGGTCAACTCAGAGTATCAATAACTTATCACCCAATCAGTCCCACCAAAACCCTGATCACAACATGTCCTAGGATGAAGCTTTCCTGCGATGGACATAAGCATTAGGTAACCCGCAGTGGTTTAGCCTTGGCTAGCGGTATGAAGAACATCAACTTGTTTGTTTACTTTATCTTGGTCTTTATGACTTATCTTATTTTGCACTCATTCCAAGGACCTCTCGATGATGCCTAAACAAAACAGGTTTAGAGAGAAAGGAATGGGGCAACGATCATTATCTTTTTATCTGTTGTGCTTGTTGGATATTCTTGTAAAATAACTTGGCGAATACTTGCTTTGTTAGGTCTGTCCTAGCAAGGTTTTTGTATGTCAAGTGTGAACAAGAATACTCCTATCTGATTGATGAGTCAAAGTCCATCACAATAGGTACAACGCCATCCTGGTCCTTTATACCTTGATCCATCATACCTATGTGTGTTATCAAACATAAAGTAATTGGCCCTTTGAAAATCCCAACTCCTAGTAAGCAATACATCATCATCATCGGTAATAATGTGAACTTTTGTGGATCCTCCTGCCATCCATCTTATTCTTCTTATTCTTCTATCTTTATTAACATTTCTATCTAAAATCGGTGTGTTGTATCAAAATATACATGAAGCTACCCATGGCCGATGACTGTCTATACATCATTAGAATTATCTACATCAAAGAATGATCTTTCATTTTCTGATCAATAGAACCACTCCTCTTGCATTTTATCGCGATCTCGGTCGTAAAATCGTACATTTCCACTCGACCTCTCAAGGGGGCAGTATACCAACAATATCCTTTTGTTGGGGCAGTAGTGGGGCATCTGAAAAATCGAGAAATTTTGAACTTTGATTACAGTAGTTTGTTCTTTGAATCAATGCAACAAGTACATTGCTTCAAAGAGGGGCAAAATGTAGACATGGAAAATGTACAATTCGATCTGACACACTAAATCTTGATTTACTAACACCATTTCTTCCTGAATCATCTTCTTTTCTAGTCATTTAATCAAATAATCTCTATTTGATTAAATTCAACACTCTTCATTTCTTAATTAAATAAATCAACTTTATCTAACTAAGTCATCATCTCCTGTTAATTAAATAAATCAATTTTATTTAATTAATTTTGTAAAACTCCTTTTAATTAAATAACTCATTTTATTTGATTAAATCCCTAAAGTCTTCTTATTAAATTGAATAAATTAAACCTTATTTAATTTAATCTAATATATTCCTCCTTAGTTAAATAAATCAAATCATTTATTTAATAATCTTTTCCTCTCCATTTTCGACTTAAATCAATTCATAAATTTAAATCTAAATTGTCACATCATCTAATTCTTCATTAAATTAATCAAAACCATGATTAAGTTAATCCCTCTCATTAAAATCCTCTAGAGAATGCAAGCTGCACAATAAATCAATTACTTTGATTTATTTAATTCTCTATTTTCCCTCACATGGCATCAAAAGGGAATATTCCCTTATTTGAATTCAAAAAAGGCCAAGTGGACTTGGTCCTTCCAACAAGGTATTTAAGAACTTTTACATGTCTTTGGCCTTGAGCCAAGTGACATTAACTTCATTTCTCTTCCCTTTTCAACAAGTCATTTCACAAATTCAAATTCAAACTAAATGCATTTATTGGCACTTTAGAAAAAATGTGCACAACCACTAACCATTCACATCATGACATGTGGCATTCAACCATTGGATTGAAAGTTAGTCCCACATTGCTCAAATCTTACTTTATCTTCCAAATAAAAAGTTATAAATTAGAGGCTTCTCTCCTCATTTCTCATCCACAATATTCATGCAAAGTTACTTTCTTCACATTGAGAGCTAATTTTTCCCATTTCACTCAACCATTCATCATCTTCAAAATATTGTAACAAGGTTATGCTAAAATGTCTTTGGGAGATTTGACCATTGCTCAATCAATCAACATTGCAACTTAGTAATTGGGAGAGGGACAATTGTAACACTTCATTGGCATCAATTCCCCCATGGGATTACTAATATATTGGCTTAATTAGGATCTAACTTCATTTCTTGTATTGTGTTCTTCATTTCCTAAAATTAGTTTGAATAGATGGATTTCATGGGGAATCCCTCATGTTTGTATGCATTTGATCTAACAACCTAGCATGTTTGTTGCTCTTGTGCATTTGCAGGTCTAGGGGTTCACATATATATATATATATATATTATGTGTCTATGTAGGTTAATATAATGTTTTATTTGATGGAATGAATTAAGTTGAATTGAAGAAATGAAGAATAGTAATGTTGGTTAATTTTAAAATATTATATTTGGTGGAGAAATAGATTTGATTCTAAATAATATGTTTTTCTTTTAAGGCAAGTTAATTATTTTTATATGGTTATATTGAAATGAGGAAACAATAATTACTTTATATCATTGTATTTTGATTAGTAGAATCAATTGGTTATTTTATTATTATTTAAATGCAGGTAGGGAATTAAGTATTAAGTTTTTAATTTCTCCCATGTCTAGAAAAGACATATTTTGAATTAGTTTATTTAAAGCAATAAATTACTGAATGTTAATGAGGAAATGGATTTAGTAAATCCAAAGTAGATTTAACTCTTATCTTCTTGCTCATTTTGATTGTGAACTATTTATGTTATTGCCTTTTGGAAATTTGTTCAGTCAGGGTTAACAAGTCTTCCAGATGGGGATCTTATATTATGTGGGTTGTCATGTCATGTTTGTCCACCTATTGTGAGTTCATTGGGTAGTGCATGGTGTCTAGTCAATGTTTACCCGGTTTCCATGAACGGGGATGTTTTGTGTCTCCTGTGAAAGGAGTGACCTTGTTATGTGATTTGTTGCCTCCAGTGTTGGAGTGAGTTTCATTTTATATCACCTCATGAGAAAGGAGTGGTCGTGTTATCTTGTTTGTTGCACTTTGTACCCTTGGAGTATGGTCGAAAATGTGTGTTGTCAAGTAGAAGAGTGGCTTCCGTTAGGGGCCAGAGCTCGGAAGAGGTAAGATTGGGTAACCTTCAGAAGTAGTTTAATCAAGTGAAACTAAATCAATACTTAGAAGATTAGGACTAACTTCTCACTAATCAAGATAAGTCGGCCTCACTCATAGACACAAGGGCTTGTTTAGACTTGGGATGAGTGGGAAGGCCTAGAATGGAAAGGTCATCTATCCTGTCTGTACGTAAGGTATTTGATCCCACATCAGTAAGTATGAGGGCCAGGGGATCGGTAGAGGCCACCAGGTTATCCAGAGCCTATGAAGATCCGCTTGGGTAACTTATGACGAATTGTGTGATGACACTGTGTCTAGGACAATAGTTGGTACTTGTTTATTGTGGGTATGGTTTCCGTAACATACTTGATGTGACCATGGTTGTTGTTTGATTCTGTGTGTATGGTTCTCGTAACATACTTGATCTGTTGTTTATTTGGAAGCATCGTGACCTTGTTAGAGTTGTACTTGAGTTGTACGTGTGTTGTTAATGTGTTGTACTTGTGAGGTACATGTGGCTGGTTGTGTCAGTTTGGTTCAGTTATGATTTGGCCTGTGTCTAGAGGTGTTGGTTTTGGTTAGGATTCCTTGTTACTATCTCCTAGCACAGGGGGGTGGGCCTTTGGGTTCCACTTGGTTGGGTGGTGTGCACCTTAATCTTTTGGGATTTCTTCATGTTCATGTGGATGAGACTTCCAGTTGGAGAGCTTGTTGGATTTAGTATCAGTTCTTGCTTTATTTCATTTCAGTTGATCTTGTATTATTTTACCCCTCATTTGATATCGAGGTGGAAGTTTTATTTATAAACTTATTTATTGGACTTGCCTCATTTGGGGAATGAGTGTTGTAACCTTATTGTTTAATGAATGGATTAATGAATTTGAAATTTATCTCTTATGCTTGATGTGAATCATCTTAATTCAAATGTATGTGTTTATTTATTATTTAAATAATTGGCATGGTTTAAATTCATGTTTGTTTTGTTGAGGTTCTATATAACCTCTGTCTCGTAACCTTAGAGGTTGTTGGCATTAGTTAGTGAACTTGCTTATTAATTGTGCTTAAACAAAAAAATAATTAGTTCGTTTAAGTAGTTGTTTGCAACTTCCTCTAGGGTTGTGTGGCGGGGCGTTACAAAAATATTAGGGTGAAAGGAGAATAACTTCCCCACCTAAGTGTTCTCCATGGTAGAGATAATCCTATTGATAGTTTAACTATGAAAATTAATGGTTGTTCCTTCTTCTAACACCAATATCGTTGGGTTAGAATTACTAGGAAGTTCCTCCTTATGAACACTTCCCACAATTAATTCTTTCAACCTTTCGACCCACCTCCCAAATCACTAAAAAAATTCATCAAGGGTCTGCTTAAAATAGTACCATTAGTACCTTGGGAAGGGGGAAGGGGAGGCATAAAGGGCCTCCCTAGGCTATCAAAACCCATTCCCTATGAAAATTCAAAACATAATTTTTTGAACAAAGAGGCATAGAGTGCTAAAAAAAAGATCCATTAGAGTGTAATGGTCATTGTTATGATGGAAATTATTGTCCAAGGGCATGGTGTGATGGTTGAGTTGTAGAATTTTTATATTAGCCACCTAGGTTCAAATCTCTACTATGTTGCTACAATCTTAGTTTTGAATCCCTTGAGAGGCTATTGTGATTATAGAGTTGGAATATATTAATTCTTGGGGAGTGAGGTCCCCCATTTATTACCTCATTGGATAATTCCTAAAAGTTACAAATAAAAATATGTAGGATGGAAATTGGGTACCTAAGGAAAACATAGCTAGAATGATCCATCTAAAATAATTTCAAATGGTAGATTGGGTCAATATTCAAGGTCCATGTGAGTTTTGGGTAAATTTTTTTTAAGTATGTGTTTCATAATTATTGAAATAATTTAATAAAAAAATATAATGATAAATCACGAATACTTTTGTTGATGTTTTATTTTGATAAAAATGTAAAATATTTTGTGATTTATAGGAAGTTTCTAGTGGTCATAATGGTTTTCATCTGGTTAATGTTATCAAAAGGTATGCAGATGAATCATGATGTTTAGGGAGTGGATTTTTTTATGTTTTCTTTATTATTTTTTATTACTTTTTTTATAGATTGATGAGGTTTTATTATTTAAGTATTATAAGTAGATATAATAGATCAACTATGAACCTGTTGGTAGTTTAGGATATAAAGGTTAATAATGGTTTGTTGATGCAACATTAGTCTATATATGAGTGGCTAATATTTAGGGTGATTATGCCCATCATGTTAGGTTACTATGGATGATAAGGTATTTTTCCATTCATAAAGAATTGGAATCCTTGATACACCATACTTTTGCAAAGAATTAGGGACACATAAGTGAATTGAATCATTTCCCTAGAGGATGTACAATATATAATTTTATTTTTAAAAATACAATCATGATTAATCCTTGGATGAATGATATAAACATGGAAAAGATGGATATTTTTATGTTGGCTATGGAGTTTGAAAAAAAATATGCTCAAAATATGTGTGTGGTATTAACATGTATATGTTATAATTAGTTCAAAAATTTACAATGTGGTGATTTGTCTTATGTGGAGCAGTTCCCTTTACATTAGAGACCTAGAGTAGGGTGAGATCTATAGTTTGTGTGTGGTTATTGGTATTGCTATATCATGATCTATTTTTCATTAGGATGAGTGGTTACAATAACATGGGTCTAGTCATACCATTGATCACTTGTATTTATAACACTTACCTATGTCTATAATGATAGGGATATCATATGTATAAATAGATACTCATGAGTGATGATATGAGATAAGAGCCTAATAGAGTTTTATTTAAACCCAAATATTTTAAGGAATATCAATAACTAACATGTAATTAACAATGTGAAGGAGATGTTGCATCCTATCATGGTCTCGAATTGGCACAAACTAAAGGGTACAAGAAAGTATGGCTTGAGGGGGATTCTCTCAATATCATCAACAATTTGAAGAATTGTGCTACCCCTTCATGGAATATTAAAAATTTGATTAGAGATGTTATTGATATTCATAAGTCCTTTGATGAATATTACATTTCTCATATATTGAGAGAGGGAAACAAACTTGCTAATGCATTCACAAATCTTGGAGTTAGAGGTGTTCGGGAATGGGGACTAAACGACCCCCTCCCTATAGAAGCAATTACAAGTATTAATCATTATGGCCAAATTTAAAGTGATTGATGACTTATTAAGGCTCAAGGCATGCATGAATTTCATCACGTGGTAGGATATTATGTTGAAGGGTGATAAGAATAAGCTAAAGGTTTGGAAGATCTTAGAGAAGGGCGGACTGACTATGTACCTGGAGAGGTTACATGGTAAAAATCTATAGACTACTGCATTGTTCACAAAATCTTGGAACAATAGGGTTCTGAAGTTGGGTGGAACAAAGTTTGATGTGAATGAAGATTTCATAGCCAACATCACGAGGTTGTTGATAGAGGGAAAGAAAGTCTTCAAAGATAAAAAGGAATCACAAGCCGTGATGCAAATATTTTTCAAAGGTGATGAAGCTCAAGACCTGAGGGTGGCAAGGAGTGGTGGTTAATAGAGGTGCTCTCTTAAGGTGCTATGGGGAGATGTGGCCGAGGAGCTCATGCATTACATCACCCTTGAAGGACGCTTCTCTATGGTAAATTCCTACCATTTTGTTATGCTCAATCACTTCCACCATAAGAAAAGGATTTCTTTTCCCTATTATCATTTGGCTTCTCTGGATTCTAGCCTCAAGGACCATAAGAAAAACCCAAAGAATCATGTTTTACATGTGGGGCTTATCCTTTTAATCTCTGATTATGCTAAAGAATTTGAAGTGTCTAAGTTGATTGTTACCCCTAAGGGTAAGAAGCAGAAGTTGGAGGAAGAATATGATACGGTCTTTGAGGAGGAGTTGGTTGGTAAGAAAGGAAAGAAGAGGAAGCTCATCCTCGAAAAGGAGTTAGAATCTAAGGAGGATGTTGACTATGTTCCGGACTCTCTTGCTACCATGGAAGTTGAAACTCAACCTCGTACTTTGGGGAAGTCTAAAAAAGGGGAGTTGAGTCCTAAAAAGGGTTATGATACCTACAGTGAGAAGCCAGTTGTTGAAATACTGAGAAAATGCATGAAGGAAAAGAATGAAGTGGTTGGTGAGGACTCTTCGCCTCTCCCTGTTCTGGGGATGAAACAATAAAAGGAGTTGGAGATGGGAAGTAATAATAAGTTGGTTGTTAGGTCTGTGAGCTAATTGCTAGATATGAATTCTCCACTTAATATTCTAGGCAGACAAGGTGATGTGGATTCACCAATTGAGGTTTTAGACTTGTAGATGGAAAGGAAGGTCATGGTAGAGGTGGGGTAGGGTATTGAGGAATCTCCAGTTGTGGACCCGAATATGTAGAAGAAAAGAAAGGTGGGTGTTGTGCAGATTGTGGAGTCTATTTGAAAAATCAAAACACCAATTGCTGCTAGGAAAGGGAAGGAATTCTCTTCCAGTCAAGATAAGGTAAGATCCTCTCATGAGGAGGATGTCGTGGGTAAGGGAATTTTCAACATTGATAAGGAAATTATTTATGATGTTTTGGGAACTGATAGAGAGGGTTCCATTTTTTTTTACAAGTTATTTAAATGACTGTTACATGAACTTAATATGACCAACGTGAATGTTTGTAGTGTGATGAGTAAAGCTGATGAGTCCCCATTTTAGAATCAGATTGATGATCCGATGAACTCTTTGAAAATTTTGGTGGATGAAACCCTCAACATGAAGCATAATCTTGAAGGTAGAGTTCTCACCCTTGAAAATCATCTAGAGAGGAAACATGGATAAGGGTGGGGAGGGGACTAAATATGGGGTTAATTTTGATTCTGTTAGTATTACCTCTCCTTTTGATAGTGCCAAAAAATGCAAGGATACTACTCATTCTAGTGATATTGGTGTTGGTGGTAAGTTGTTGGAGGGAGAGGTGTCTATTGATAAGGGTGGTGATAATAATAATTTTTTGATTAGCGAGGTGAATGTGGGTGGGCCTGGAGCTAGGAATCATAACAAGACTAAAGCTCAGGTTGTCTCTCATGTTAAAGAACTACCTGATGCCTTGGATGATGGTCAAAAGGATGTGGCATGCAATGTGGAGGCTACATATATACTGAAGAATATGTAATGTTGATGATTGTGTTCCTCCTTTTTGGCTGATGTTT
The DNA here is from genome assembly GCA_007115665.2 of Sequoiadendron giganteum. NCBI lineage: Eukaryota > Viridiplantae > Streptophyta > Pinopsida > Cupressales > Cupressaceae > Sequoiadendron > Sequoiadendron giganteum. Next base: position 339,214,909 of record CM021103.1, on the reverse strand, counting down.
TGATGATGTTGTGTTGCGTATGGGTTGATATATACTTATTTTAGTTTTCTTTAGTTTTAGCTGCTCTTTTTTGTGAAGGGTTCTAGGCCCCTTCAAAACCCATTTTTTACCTCTAATAAAAAACAATGTGAAGGAGATGGTTTAATCAATGATAATAATAGAATCAATAATTATTACCTAAGGAAGAAAAAACCACCAAGTTTTGGATACCATAGATGACACTTGCTACCATATATATAGAAGATTGTGGGACATTAATTAGCACAAAATAGGATAGGAAACCATTATAATAATAGTTAAGGGGAACAACTACACCATTTCCTATGGTTTGACTACGTGCATAAAGAAAAGAACAAGATACTAAATGATTTATCAATAATATAATTTTTATTCATTTATCCTAAAATAGCGTGATTCTAACTACATGATTTGTTGTAAGTTTATTCTAATTATTTGTATATTTTTTTTAACATGGTTATTGAAAGATAACATGTAGGTAAACTCTAGGTACATTCATCATAATAAAATCAAAGAAGACTTGTATGTTGCAAGTTAGGATGGTGCCATGACTAATAATGACATAGTGTGATGATTAAATTATGGTATTTTGATTCATTCCACCAACGTTCACACCCATTCTGGGCTATTATTGCTAAGTATTCATGTTGGAGATGAGGTCCCTCGTATATGGCCTCATTGGTTTAGAGCTCTAGTAAAAAATGCTTGCTCCTAATTTAAAAAAAAATTGCGGTGGTGCAATGGAAATGAATTTGGTATTTGTATACTTGATTTGTAGATAGAACATAGTTTTTAAGATACCTATTTAATAACCTTTTATAATTTTAGGTTAGGTGGAAAATTCAATTAAGGATGTGGTACAAGAAAATATAAGGATAAAATCCAGGGTAATATTTGAGAAGGAATATACAAGTTATGTAATTGATAGTTTAAATAACACTTATTTGAATAATCTTAGAAGATATAGTTTCACAATTTAATCTCCTAATTCATGTCTTGGGTATGATCTCTCTACTGGTCAATTTATGTTGATATTTTTGATCTCCTATATGTGTGTTAAATGTGTAGACATTGAAAAATGTCTTAGTCTACGAACAACATTTTTTTGCATCAATCTCCCTTCTTCCCTCCATAATTAAATAATTTTAATTATTTAATTATTTTCTTTGGTCGCATTCTGCTATTAATTAAATAATTTTAATCATTTAATTAATTCATCTTCCCTTCTTTATTTTTCTTTTGATTAATTAAATAAATTAATATTTATTTAATTATGTCACTAACATTTCTCTCTATGATTAAATAAATAATCATTTATTTAATTATTCACTCTTCACCTTTCATCTATGGTTAAATAAATATTTTAATTATTTAGCTATTCACTTACCCTTTTCTATCTATTATTAAATAATTGATCCAAATTAATTATTTAATGTATCTTTCTTATTTCCTCCATTTTAATTAAATGGTTGCACAATACTCATTTAATTAAATTTCCATTTTCCCCTTTCTTCCAAATAAATAATCTAAATGATTATTTAATTCCTCACATGCTTCTCCATGAATTAAAAATTGATATTTGATTCCTCCAAGTTACTTTCCCTCCACTTCCTCATTTGAATCTTGATTGTCAATTGCTTTTGGTCTTCAAAGAATCTTGACTATCTATCCTTAACCATCCCTAGCCCACTACTCTGTGGTGCATGAAGCCTCAATTTTTGATCTTGGCATCTTCTAGACTTTTGGTCTTGTCCATCCATTCAAGAGGATTTTCTATAAAAGAAGGTTGTCTCTTTCATTATGGCTTTACAACCACATTCTCCCAAGTTCTTGATATCTTTTCATTGTCACTTGCAAGTATTTGAATGCTTGGAAAGCTGAAGGAAAACTTGCAACTTGAGAAATAACGGAGGAGAAGCAAGGAAGATACTCAAATTCAACATGGGGAGTTTAGATTATTTTTTCTTTTTGTTTTTATTTTCATGTTGATTGTGATTTCTTGTCTTGGATTTGGGATTTAGGTTTAGATTTTAGGTAGAGTGGTTGCTAGTTGGTCTTAGCCATTTATTTCATGAATTTTCCCCTTCCTTACAAAATGAAGAACAATTAGGCATATGGCATAAATAATATATTCGTGTTCTCAATTTCTTGACTAAATTATGTTTCCTACTCAATGCTTGCAATAATGGTATATGTACATATAGACTCTCTATAAGTGCATTATGAAATTAAATTAAAGGTCAAAAAGATAAGAATAATCCATTTCATAAGTGAAATGAGGAGCTTAATGAAAAACATTATAATGAAATGAGTACCAAATTTTAGGCCCCTAGTTGGTAAATTTGTGTTTGCATGTGTATGTTCATGTGTTGAATTTCATTTTAGTCATTGCCTATCTAGGCTTATAGACATAGGGATCCCTAAATTGGTATAGTTTTAGTGTATTTAACATGGTTCTTCCTTGAGACCGATACACAATAGCCTAATAAAGTTTATAACTTGACAATTGAACTCTCATTATAAACTTTGTTATAGGTTACAATTAGAATGACCACATATTTCGTTACATTGTCTTGAAGTAGTAGTTGAACAATAGTATTTTCTTAGATATTTTATTTTGTCAATCCCCTTATTCATCCATAATTGCTTTGATAGTACTTTAGTATTACCTAGTTTAATCCATATTGCATGGATAGCTCAATCCATTTTATAGATTTGATTAGTTAATAAATTATCATTATTTGGTATCTCTAATTTTGTTGAGTCAAAGGAGAGTATAATTTTTAAATAAAATTTTGCATAATAGTAACAAAATATTTGATGGGGAGTGAGGAGTGAGGGTTTCGTGAAAGGCTCTTAGATTGATGGGGAGATGAAGCACTTGGGGATCCTCTACCACTAGGATTGCAAGGTCCCTCAAAACATGTTCCGTAGGGGTCTTTCATGATGGAAAGTGGGTGGACATGGCACCAAGGGAGAAAAATTTGGACTCATGGTTGGACTAAAAAAATGGGAAATCTGGTAGGAGGACTCTTCATTTGGATTATTTTAGGGGGTTCCTATGGCAAAGGATGGAAAATAAGAGAGCCAGGGTTCGAACAAGAGGCTTTGGTCCTGCTTCTTTTCCTAGGGTTCCTCCTGGAAATTTTCCATTTAAACCCAAGGTACAGGGTAATGCTACTTTCAATTGGGGTTCACAAAATGAGTATGAGGGGATCTCAGAAGAGAAGTCAAAAAAGAAAGAGTCTATTTGTTGCAAGTATAGATGTGGTTGATGGTGTTACATAATTAATGTTGTCATTGATGTCAACACAGTTCAGGTTGAGTACAAATGGTATTTGTATAGTTGAGATATTGTAGAAGTGCTTAGAGTACATGGAGCTATATTTATGAAGTTGTAGTTGTGTTTTTGCCAAGTGCTTTTGAGAAAATTTGAGAAATAATGAAGGTAGTGTTGAAGTGTGTGTTCTAAGTGTGCTCCGGTATTGTGCTCTACATTTCTTCTGTGTTGATCCTATGCATGTGTGGATCTATAAGTGTGTTTATAAGCTTCAATAGACAGTATATCCTAAGTTTTGGCTTCTGGTTCGATGGAGAGTGAAAGATGTGTTCACCGGTGTGTGAACTGGTTTGACAGAACTATTTGTTTGTGGACTAGGAGAAATGTCTTGGATCCATAGTCTTTTGATATTTGATTTCAGATCTTGCAGAACTAGGAGATGGCTCTTTTTGATGGTTTTTATGTTCTGACAAATTTTCTTGTGGATTGGTGCTCTGGAAGACTTGCTCTAGAGCTCCTATGTTTTGTTGGTTGGTCCGATTGGACTGGTAAAAATTTCTTTTTGAATGAAGTTTGTTGTAATTGTTGCAGATGTACTTGAGGCATTCTTAGAGATGGTAAAATGTCTGGTGAAGCATGTTGAGTGATCCATGTGTGATTATCTTGTTGGAGATGTGTGTACTTCAAAGATCATTGGTGTTCTCATTAGGTTTGACCAACCTGGTGTCTACATGTTAAATTAAGTTGTTGCATCAACTTAAGGAAGTGTGATTAATCAAAGATGTTTTTTGGGTCCTCAATTAAATATGTAATTGGTCCTCTCTCATTCTTATCCACCATGAGAATTTTGAGTAGCCGACCTTTGAATTTGTAATTTGAAATTGTATAGCCGACCTTGGAAAATGTTTCTAGGGTTGAAGATGGTATAAAAGCAAATCAAGTTGTAGCAAGCGAATTTGATATCCATCCATCCACAAATCGATAAAGTAAGTCAAGTGTGAAAATAAATGTGAAAAGTAGAGAGTGGAAGAGTGAGTTGAGGCAATAGTACTTCAAGGTATTAGATTCCTGAAAGCAGTGAGCTGATGGTATCTACAATATTTTGATCAAGTTGTGAATGTGTGGAACCCTAGTGGTGGATCTTCCTTTATCTTTGTATTTTTCTGTAGGCAGTGAGCCTCTTTTCTAGACAATGAATCCTTTGAAGGTAGTGAGCCCTTGCATCTGGGTAGTAAGCCTTTGTATCTAGTATTGTGTTACTACTATATTGTGAGTTAATTCCTCACCATAGTTTTTCCCTCATTGGGTTTTCCATGTAAATCTGGTGTCTTTGGTGTTTGTTTTCCATTATTTTCATTTCATGTTTACACTTGATAACAGATTGAAATCAAAGTGAAAAGATTAAGTTTAGAAGTAAAGAACTTGATACAACTGATTCACCGCCCCTCTCAATTGTCTTGTGAATTTCAACAATTGGTATCAGATCCCTGGTTCCTTGGTGAAAAGCTTAACTCCTTGAGGTAGATCAGATGGCACACAAGTTGCAAATTCTTATTTTTGATGGAGCTAATTATAGTGACTGGAAATAACAAATGAGAACTTATCTGATTTCACTTAGTTTCAGTACTTGGAAAGTTGTGGAGATAAATTATGTGATACCAGCAACTGGTCCTTCCTTTGTTGATGAGATTGCATCTTATGAGGAGAATGAAAGTGCAAGGTATGCTATCTTCATTGCTTTATCTAAAACTGAAAGAACAAAAGTTATTTCTCTAGCTATTGCTCATGAAGTATGGACAAAATTGAAAGACATTTATGAATGGAATGACAGAGTAAAGTTGTCAAGGAAACTAATTGGTAAGCAAAAATTTAAGAACTTGAGAATGGAAGATGGAGAAGAAATTGCAATCTATTATCAAAGAGTTGAATTTATTACAATTGAAATCAAGAATCAAGGTGGTACCATGTCAGATAAAGATATAATTGAGAAGATCTTGATGACCTTACTAGACAATTACAGTGACAAAGTATCTACTCTTGAAGAGTCATATGGTCCAAAGACATTTACTAAGGAGCATCTATTTGGTGTCCTGAATGCATTCGAGATGAGAAATTTTTTAAGAGAGAAGGAGAAGACTAAAACAACCTTTAAAGCAATGAAGATAGGAGATGCCTCAGATGATGATGATTCAGAAGATTTGGAAGCAAATTTCACAAGGAGATTGAAGAAAGGTATTTTTAAATACAAAGGTAAGTTGTCTTTTAAGTGTTTCAGTTGTGGAAATATTGGTCATTATGCATCGAGATGTCCTAATAGAGCTACACACAAGAAGAACAAGGACAATAACAATAATCACAAAGATAAAAGGGATAATAAGTTCAAGAAATTGTATTATGTCAAAGAAGATGCAATAATTTTTGATGATGAATTTGACTTTGAATAAGATAAATATGAATGTTTGTTTTTATCCTTGGAAAATAAAGTTGTATCTACTAACCATGGAAGACATGCAAAAGAATCTGGTCTGGAGAGAAAGAAGGATGAAATAAAAGGTACTCTAGTAACTTCTTTTCATGCTAGACAAGATGAAGACTTTTGGGTAATTGAAAATAGGTTTTCAAACCATATGACTAGAGACAAGAGTAAGTTTACTAAACTTGAGAAGTATGATGGAGGAATAGTCATGTTTGGAGATGACTCTAGTGCTAAGATTGTTGGTAAAGGAAAAATTAGTTTTGATGGAAAACATAATACTGATGATGTTTACTATGTAAAGGGTTTAAGGAATAATCTCTTAAGTGTTGGAAAAATGTACAACAGAGGTTTTTAGCTTGTGTTTTAGGATAACACTTGTGAGATCAGAAAAGGATCTGAAATTGTGGTAACAACTGGAAGAAATCATGAAAAAATCTATCAACTGAAGGGTAGTGATGGTTAGTGTTTTATTTCTTAGATTAATGAGAGTTGGCTCTGACGCCAGAGGATGGGACATGTGAATTTTGATAATCTGATCAAGATCAGTTCTAGGGAAGTTGTCAAAGATTTTCCTAGAATCATAAAGTCTTCAAATCCAATTTGTAGAAGTTGCCAGTTAGGAAAACAAACAAGGAATATTTTTAAAGGTAAGGATCAATCATCTACCAGAATGCTGGAATTAATCCATACAGACCTTTATGGTCCTACAAGAGTAGGAAACCTAAATGGTGACAAATATTTTATGTTCTTGATTGATGATTACTCTAGGATGCCATGGGTTACATTTCTTATAGAAAAGGCTCAGGCTCTTGATAGATTCAAAGTGTTTAAGGAAAGAGTAGGAAATGACGCAAACCTAAAAATCAAATGCTTAAGGTCTGATAGAGGTAGAGAATTTACATCTAGTGAGTTCAATGCATTATGTGAATATCATGGCATAAAAAGACATTATTCTGCTCCTGGAACCCCTTAGTAGAATGGAGTTGTGGAAAGAAAGAACCAAACTATTCAAGAGGCTTCTAGAACTATGATGAAAGAAGCAAAAGTTTCTGATGTGTATTGGAGAGAAGAAATCCACATTTTTGTTTACATTCTTAACATAGTTCAGATTAGAGGTAACAACACTAAGACCCCTTATGAGTTGTGGACTGTTAAGACTCCTACTATTAAATACTTTAAGGTATTTGGAAGTAGATGTTACATTAGAAGAGATGATGAAAATCTTGGAAAGTTTAATGCTAGATGTGATGAAGGAATTTTCCTTGGATATTCAAATAACAAGAAGGATTATAGATGTTTTAATAAGAGACTAAGGAAAATAATTGAAAGTGCTAATGTAAAGGTTGATGAAGCTATGTATAGACTAGTGGAAATAAATGAAGTTGAACCTAATGATCCTATTTGTGTGCAAATACAAGAATAAAAGGAAGAGAAAGAACAAAGTGATGAAAAAAAAGAGATTCTAGAATTTGCACCTAAGACTCCTAAATATGTTTAGAGAAATCATCTAGAGGAACAGATAATTGGAGACATAAGTGGAGTGAAGACAAGAAGCAAAGTGGTTGAGGTAAACTTGTGTTTAATTTCTAAGATATAACCTAAGACTATGAATGAAGCATGTAATGATGAAATTTGGGTTAGAGCAATGAAAAAGGAACTACAACAGATAGAGAAGAATGAGACATGGGATCTAGTCCCTAGACCTGCAAACAAGAATGTAATTGGTTCAGAATGGGTATTTAGAAACAAGCTGAATGAAGATGGTGAAGTGGTAAGAAATAAAGTAGGACTTGTATGTAAAGGATATTCACAGGTTGAAGGAATAGATTTTGAAGAAACTTTTGCACCTATAGCAAGAATGGAGGTCATTCAGATGTTCTTGGCATTTTAAGCTCATAAAGACTTCAAAGTGTATTTGATGGATGGCAAGTCTGCATTTCTGAATGGAGAACTGTAAGAAGTATATATGGAGGAACCAGAAGGTTTTCAACTGTCAGAAAAACTAGACATGGTTCACAAGTTAAAGAAGGCATTATATGGAATTAAACAAGCCCCCAAATCTTGGTATGCAAGACTAGATAAATACTTCATAAAGAAAGGATTCAGCAAAGGGTCCGTAGACAACAATCTTTACTTCAAGGTTGAGAAAAACAACATATTGATAGTTGTCGTATATGTTGATGAAATCATTTTGGTGAAAATGAAGGTATGTGTAAGAAGTTTTTTGAAGATATGCAAAAATAATTTGAAATGTATGATTTTTGAATTGAATTTCTTCCTTGGACTTCAAGTAAATCAAACTGACCAAGGGATATTCATTTCAAAATCCAAGTATGTTAAGGAATTGTTAAAGAAGGTTGGGATGGATAACTCCAAACTGGTCTGTATCCCTATGGTAACTAGATCTAAGCTGAGTAAGAATGATGAATCTACTAAAGTTGATCAGAGCATGTACAAATCTATGATTGGTGGATTGTTGTATCTTACTGCTACTAGTCCTGATATCATGCATGTAGTATATTTAGTTGCAATATTTCAAGAAGAACCTAAGGAAGCACATGTTACAGTTGTGAAAAGGATATTCAGATATCTTAAAGGAACTCTAGATTATGGACTATGGTATCCTAAGGAAAATGATTTCACATTGAATGCCTACACTGATGCAGATTGGGCTAGCTTTTTAGATGAACAAAAGAGTACAAGTGGTGGTGCATTCTTCCTTGGATGAAGATTAGTTTCATGGTTGAGCAAGAAATAGGATTTGGTGTCTTTATCCACTGGAAAAGCAGAGTATATTGAAGCAACATCCTATTGTACACAGGTACTTTGGATGAAGCAAACCTTGATGGACATAGGTGTGGTGAGCGATGAACCTATCTCTATATTTTGTGATAATACAAGTGCTATAAACATTTCAAAGAATCCAGTGATGCATTCTAGAATAAATAACATATCTATTAAGTATCACTTCTTGAAGGAGAAGGTATTGCGAAATGAAGTTAGACTTGAATATGTACCTACCAAAGAACAAGTTGCAAACATATTCACTAAGGCCCTTCCAAAGGATAATTTTGAGTATCTCAGAGGGAAGTTAGGGGTTATTTCCCCTCCTTCTTTGAACTAAGTACACATAGAGGTGCATCAATCCAATGGATCCATAGACTTCTTTTGTTCTGGACTGATGATTGAGGTCTACTCCTCATTATTGCAGTATGTGATGTAGGTGTACTCCTAAGGGGGAGTGAACAGAGCTTTATATGGAAAGTAGTTTCTTTGCCATTGATTTCAAAGGCGGGGAGAGAATCATGTGAAAATATTATGCTTGGCAAGTTGTCACTTCTAAAAATCATGTATTCTATCTTTGATGGTTTTTCACATCATGTGTTGTCATCAATGACAAAGCGAGAGATTATTGCAAGTATGGATGTGGTTGATGGTGTTCTCATTAATGTTGTCATTGATGTCAACACCATTCAGTTTGAGTACATATGACACTTGTATAGTTGAGATATTGTATAAGTTCTTAGAGTACATGGAGTTGTATTCATGAAGTTGTAGTTGTGGTTTTACGAAGTGCTTTTGAGAAAATTTGAGAAATAATGAAGGCATTGTTGAAGTGTGTGTTCTGAGTGTGCTCCAGTATTGTGCTATGTATTTCTTTTGTGTTGATCATATGCCTGTGCAGATATGTAAGTGTGTTCATAAGCTTCAATGGATAGTATATCCTAAGTTTTGGCTTCTAGTTTGATGGAGAGTGAAAGATGTGTTCACTAGTGTGTGAACTGGTTTGACAAAACTATCTGTTTGTGGACTGGGAGAAATGTTTTGGCTCCATAATCTTCTAATATTTGGTTTCAGATCTTGTGGATCTAGGAGATGGCTCTTTCTTATGGTTTTTGTGTTCTGAAATTTTTTCTTGTGGTTTGGCACTTCAGAAGACCTACTCTAGAGCTCTTGTGTTTTGCTGGTTGGTCCGGTTGGACTAGTAAAGAGTTATTTGTGAATGAAGTTTGTTGTAATTGATACAGATGTACTTGAGCCATTCTCAGAGATTATAATATGTCTAGTGAAGTTTTTTGAGTGATCCACATGTGATTATCTTGTTGGAGATGTGTGTACTTCAAATATCATTGGTGTTCTCATTAGGTTTGGCCGACCAAGTATCTACATGTTACATTAAGTTTTTGCATAGACTTAAGGAAGCATGTGATTAATCCAAGATGTTGTTTGGGTCCTAAATTAAATACATAATTGGTCCTCTCTCATTCTTATCCACTGCAGGAATGTTGAGTATCTGACCTTTGAATTTGTAATTTGAAAATGTATAGTCAAACTTGGAAAATGTTTCTAGGGTTGAAGATGGTATAAAAGAAAATCAAGTTGTAGAAAATTTGATATCCATCCATCCACGAATCGAGCAAGTAAGTGAAGTGTGCGAACAAGTGCGAAAAATAGAGATTGGAAGAGAGAATTGAGGTAACAATAATTTAAGGTGTTAGATTCCTGAAAGAAGTGAGCTAATGGTATCTACAATCTTCTAATCAAGTTGTGAATGTGTGGAACCCTAGTGATGGATCTTCATTTATCTTTTTTTTTTTTGTCTGTAGGCAGTGAGCCTCTTTTCTAGATAATGAGCCCTTGCATTTGGGCAATGAGACTTTGTATCTAGGAAGTGAGCCCTCTGGTAGTGAGCCTTTGTATCCGATATTGCATTACTACTATACTATGAGTTAATCCTCATCGTGGTTTTTCCCTCATTGGTTTTTCCATGTAAATTTGGTGTCTTTGATGTTTGTTTTCTATTATTTGTATATCATGTTTATAGTTAATAATAGATTGAAATCAAAGTGAAAGGATTAAGTTTAGAATTAAAGAACTTGATACAACTAATTCACCCCCCCTCTCAGTTGTCTTGTGCATTTCAACACTATTGAGGTAGCTAGACCAAGCTGGAACCCTAATCCTGCAGGCCCAAAGCATGATTTTGGGCCTAGTCCTAAGGTGCCACAATTTCCAAATAAAGTTGTGATTAAGTCTAATGAGAATTTGGTAAGAAAAGATCCAAATGGAAATAATGGGTCAAACCCTAATGAGAAAGTATAGCTTCTAGTTCCATATGTGCATGCAGAAAAGCAACTGTTTAACTAAAAAGCTCAAGATCTTCATGCTTATGTGGTAATCCTTCAGGTTTGGGGTGAAAGCATTTCTCTCTCCAAGTTGAATAAGCGTATTCATGCTCAATGGTATGGCACCTTGTACTTTCAATTTCTTTCTTTAAACACTTTTGTTTTGGTTTTGGATTTGGTGGAATCCAAAAAAAGGTGTTAGAAAGTAAATATGTTTGGATGGGAAAAAATATAATTTTTATCAATCCTTGGTGCCCGTTTTTCCAGAATAATCAATCTTTAAGTGGGGAAATTATAGTTTGGTTTAAATTGCCTTCTATTCCTCTTGAATTTACTGATCATAGGATCCTGGAAGCTATTGGAAATTCTTTTCAATTTTTTTTGTTGTTGGATTCTTCAGTTGTTGAGGGTTTACTATGCGTTAAGATTTGTGTTTTAACAAACCCTAAACAAAACTTTCTAATGATCTGTAATCTTAAATCGATTGATGGTATTTGGACGCAATATATTGTCAAGGATTTTGATTGGTTCCAAAAAGCCTTGATTGTTTTGGATGCTCCCCTTTTCAAAAATCTTAAACCATCCCCTTCTAAATGAGATCCTGTGATTTCAAGAAAAGATAATAATGCCCTCCTAGTACTTACCATTTTGGGATACCCAAGGCCACAAGTGGCTGGTGATCTAACTACTCCAACCCCAAATGGTGTCATCCCACCAAACAGTAATCCTTTAATCATCATGGAGGGAGGAATAATTTTTCCCTCCCCAAATCATATTTCTGCTCCTAATGTGGAGCCCCCTATTCTGGGAAATTTAGTAGCCAAGGAGCCTCTGGGGAATATTGCTTCTCTTAATACGAAGCCTCCTATTTTAGGTATTTCAGTAGATAATGAGCCTCTAGGGAATGTGTTGCAACATCCCACTCAAAAGGCTCTCACGCCCAAGGCTCCTATTGTTACAAAGGATATTAATGCTTCTGTAATCTTGAATCTAGATGCTTTAAATTTGTTCTCCCCTGGGCAGGAATTGATCTCTCAGACAGAGGTGCATATTATTTCTCCTCAGGTAAATAAAGAGAGGAGTAACCGGATTTATCTTGATCAATAGTTAATTAATAAAGTGAATAAGATCATTAAATCTTCCAATATAAGTTTCAATGAGTAAATTCAAGAAAGAGTCTTGACAACAATCGATAATGACCTAGTGAAAATTGAAAAAGGGCTTCCCATTCCTCTCTCTCAAAATTATTTTGAAGCTATTTCACTAGATAAGGTGTTGGATTCGAAAATATTGAATTGTGGGGTTTTGAGTCCTTTGTCAAAGGATAAGCTTCCTATCTCTCGGTCTCCTTTTTCGCATATTCTACCATTATCTTCCCCTCAAAAGAGAGGACAAAAACCTAAGAGTTTGAAGACTCAAAAAGAGATTGAGGCAGGTATTCAAGTGACTTTGTTTTCTCCTGCTAAAATGAAAAGTACTTTTAGCACTCGTTTGACAAGGTCAGGAGCCACCAAAAGGAATTTGTAGTCGCAGTTTACTGTTGGGTTGTCATCTTAGAAAAAAGCTCAAAGGAAGAGGGGAGAGATTTCCTCCCCTCAAGGAAAATGAGGGTTCTTTCGTGGAACTTTAGGGGCTTAAATGCCCCTAACAAGTGACGCCTAATTAGGCATCAGTTAGAATTAGCGGATTTTGATATTGCTATGTTGTAAGAAATGAAACTAAATTCTAATTCTGCATAATCCCTTTTTTCCAAATGTTTTCACTAGAAATTCTCATTTTTCCCTTCTGTAGGTGCTTCTGGTGGTTTAGATTTTCTTTGGAAAGAACAAGCAATAGATCTAAGGGTGGTGGCTTCCACCTTTTTTTTGTCTTTAGCCCTTGTTAAGAGTAAGTTGTTAGAGGATTTTTTTTGGTTTTTTAATGTTTATGGTCCCACCAATATGAATGAAAAATAGAAGTTTTGGAATCAATTATCCTTGGTATTTCAATCTCTAGGAGATTCCTTGGTTATTTTTTGTGGGGATTTCAATGCAATTGTGGAAATTTTTGAGAAAATTGGTGGAAATTTTCCCAATAAAAGGGTCTTGGAAGACTTTAAGGGCTTTATTAAAGACAACAAGCTCTTTGATTGTAGGCTGCAAAATGGTCTTTTCACTTGGTCAAATAAAAGGAAAGATTTTTGTCAAATAGTTGAAAGGCTAGACTATTTCTTGTTATCTTCGTTGTGGATTGACTCAGATTTTGATGTTTATTCTTCAATTTTTGGTTACCCAGGCTTTGATCATTTTTCAGTTTTGTTTGTTGTACTGAAAGACAGAGATCATAATAAGGTTCCTTTCAAATTTAAGCCTTTGTGGTTTAGGGACAAAACTTTTATTCCCATGATTCAGTACTAGTGGGAGAATTCCCACTTTTTTTTTGGATCTTGTATGTTCCAATTGGTCAAGAAACTAAATTTATTAAAAGGGAAAATCAAATCTTGGAATGTCTCTCACTTTAAGAGCATCTTTTTAGAAAAGGCTAGACTCCAAAAAGAGATTGAAGATCTCAATGAGCAAGTTTGTAACAATGGAATGAATTTTTTTGCTTTTGAATTATAGAAATCTTTGGTATCATAATTAGATGAGGTTCCACTTCATGAAGAATTTTATTGGAGGAAAAAATCTAGACACTTGGCTTGCATAAGGGGATAGAAATATGAAATTTTTCCATGCTTCAACAAAGATTAAGAGGCAAAGGAACATGAATTCTTCAATTAAAAATGATGTAGGTATTTTGTTGGATGATAATAAGGAAATAGCTCGAGAAGCTACTTCTTTCTTTAAAAGGCTTCTCACAGCTGGACTGAGTAAGATGAGTAATTCCTTCTTAGATTCTATCCCTTCTTTAGTATCTCAGGACAATGCTTTTCTTATGACTCCTTTTACAATTGAAGAATTAAAGCAAGAAATCTTTGCTATGTCTCCTGAGAAGGCTCCTGGCCCAGATGGTTTCACTACTTTATTCTTCTAGAAATGTTGGAGTATTATTGGGCAGGATGTATTGAGAGCCTTGAAAGAGTCAAGGTGTAACAAAACCATTCTCAAAGAGATTAACACTACCTTTATTTCCATCATCCCAAAGGTGGAAACTCCTTCCACTTTTGCAGATTTTACACCAATATCTATTTGTAATACTCTTTACAAAAAATTTACTAAGGCTATCTCTATTTGCCTTGCTAAAATCATTTTTCAAATCATTTATGATGAGCAAGGTGCCTTTTTCCTTAGAAGAGAAGTTGTTGATGGTGCAATTGTTGCACATGAAATTATGCACTCTATTATGTAGCATAGGATCCCATCTATGATTCTTCAATTGGATATGATGAAAGCCTATGATAGGGTTAATTGGGATTTCCTTTTAGTAGTGCTTCGTAAATTTGGTTTTTGTGAGAAATGGGTTAATGGATTCTCTCTTGCATTTCCTATGCAATATTTTCAGTCTTATTTAATGGATATTCTTGTGGCTTTTTCTCCCCTTCTAGGGGGGTTCGACAGGGGGACCTGCTTTCCCCTTTCCTATTCATTCTCATGTTAGAAGGGCTTAGTAGATCAATTAAGGCAGCTAATCAAAAAACCCTTTGGAAAGGTATTCATCTACCAAATATGCAAGATAATCAAACACATGGGATTTTTGCTGATGAGACTTTATTATTTGGTCATTCCTCAGTTCCTAAAGCTAAAGCCATAAAAAATGTTATAATGGAGTATTCTTTGACATCAGGTCAGTTGATTAATCCTGCAAAATCCAAATTGTTCCTTTTGAATGTTCCTCAATTTATTGAATGCAAATTTAAAAAATTTGGGGATTCCCTATTGGCACTTTACCTTGCTCTTATCTTGGTATTCCTTTCTTTACTGGTAAAATTTCACCTTCTTTCTAGGACAAAGTGTCCTCCTCAATTTTGGGAATAATTATTTTGTGGAAGCACAAGGGGATTTTCTTTTCAGGAAAAATCCAGATTATTAAATCAATTCTTAATGTGGTTCCAATTTACTTGGTGTTTGTTCTTAAAGCTCATGTTTCCACTTTAAGTCACCTAAAATCAATTTTGAGATATTTCTTGTGGAATGAAAATGTTAGGGGTAAGGTTAGAATTCCCCTTATTGCTTGGGACATAGTTTTTATTACCAAAGACCTTGGTGGGACTGGTATTAGAGGATTGGATCATCAAATTCTTGCTCTAGGAGCTAAATCAACATGGAGGCTATATCAATCTCCCAAATCAATATGGGGCAAACTTATGTTTTCTAAATATTTATATCCCCATCCTAGAGAGTGTATCTTTATTGCCTCCTCTTTGCCTAAAGGCTCTACTATTTGGAACTTTATTTATTCTTGTCATTCAGTTATTCTTTCTCATCTTTCGTGGTTGATTGATAATGGAAAGAAGGCCAAGTTTTGGGAGGATGTTTGGAATGGTTACCCCACATTAATACAATGTAGAGATTGGGGCCATTTGATGCCACTGGGGAACACATGTGGCTGACTATTTCTTTGTGGAATTCTCAAATTCTATCTTGACCTTCTCTTGGAAATCTATTGATGCTTTTTCCATTCCACTTTCTCTAAAATTGGCCTTTAAAGAGGAATTGGGTAAAATGTCTATTGTCTTCTCTGATAAGGAAGATGTTCTTATTTGGAATATATCAAAATCAGGAAATTATTTAGTGAAGGAAGGATACAAATCTTTATTGGCTTCCTTTGAAAAATCAGAGCTTCCTAGTTCTGTTATTTGGAATGAGGCTTGCCTTCCACAGGAAGGAGCTTTTGCTTGGGTAGCGGTTTATGACAGAGTTTTGACTGGGCCTAGGCTAGATAGATTAGGAATTATAGTTTCCTTCCCCCGTGTCTTTTGTGATTATTTTTTAGAATCCTCATATCATCTATTCGTACACCGTCCTTTTGCTTCTCAGTGTTGGTATTGGTTGTTTTAGAAACTTGGTTGGTCTTCGGTGATAATCCCTTCCTTATCTCTTTAGTTCAAACTCTAGCCTTTTTTTTTTCGGGCTTCTTTCTTTTCCTACTTATGGGTTGTCTCTCCATCTATGATTTTGTAGAATATTTAGATCGAGAGAAATAATAGAATCTTCAGAGGTAAAGCCTTTGATTTGGAAGAAGATATTTTTAATTTAGAGAAATCAATTTCTGAATCATTTAAATCTTTCATTTTCAAATAAATTAATAACCTAAAAATATTTTCAAACTAGGATAGTTTCATTATAAAATCTTGGCCGATGATCAAGTCTTTGCCATTTCATGGTTTAATTAAAAATAAGGTTGACAAATGCTTGGCAAGAAATGATGCCAAATGGTTACCTCCTCTAGAGAATATTTTTAAATTGAACTATGATGGTGCCTCGAGAGGAAATCCAAGGAAATATGGAGTATGTATTGTTATATTAGACTCAAACTCAAATATTTTAAAAGATTCTTGTAAGGCCTTACCTATTGGTTCTTATAATAGGGTTGAATTAGAGGCTCTCAATCTTGGCTTGGAACTGGCCATTTCTTTAGGCATTAAGGATATTATCATTGAAGGAGATTCTATGGTGATTTTTGATGTGATTACCAGTTGAAAAACTCATGTGTGGCAGCTCCAATATTTGTTAGAAAAATTTATTCTATAGTTAAAATTGTTTAACAACTATTTGGTGTCTCACTATTATAGAGAAGTGAATTTTGCTACCCGATTTTCTAGCCAATAAAGCCATTGATGAGAAAATCATTTTCAAAGACTTTTTGGGGGAAGAAATCCCTCCTTTGTGCAAGTAATTTTCCTATTGGTTCTTCGGGCTCTTTTTTTAATGAGTATATGAGGTGGATGTGATGGAATGATTGTTGCTAATCACAATCATTGTCTACTAATCCTTGCTTTTCTAAGCACAAATGAACTTTCTTATCATGGTAAAGAGTTTGATTCATATTTTTCTGTTGAAGTTGATGTGACTTCTCCATCATATTTCAGTTCACCAATTCCATTAAGAAGGATTTTTTGGGATGGCTATATCATTATTTCATCCACTCTCTTCTTTTCTGTAATCTCGTTTCGATGGATTTGATGTGAAATTCATATCATTTCATCGAATGCTTCCTTCATCTCTATCAGTCATGGTTGCACCATGGTTTCTCATGTTTTATCTCATTGGATTTCAAGGGTTTTATAGCCTTGCACATCATTCTTTAATGTGTCAGTTGTTCTAATAATGTTTTTTCACATTTGGCCTTCTTTGGGCCGACTCCAGTGTGGCTTAATCATAATTCTCTATTTAAGCGAAATGGTTTGGCAAGTTGGTTGGTATTTTACATATGTTCCAGATTGTTTTGGCTTGAATAATGCTTACAAAATATGAAGTGGCATGGTATAGAATTGTTCTACTGGTAAACTGTAAAGGCTGGTATCACTTGTGATGATTTTGAGAGGACCATTCTTGACTATCATGGTCTCATAGACAAAGTTTCTCTAGAAATTCTAGTAGCTAGCATTAAGGTTTTTCTAGCATTTTATTTCCTTTTGATTTGGCTGTGAGGTCTTTGTCTTCGGGACAAACATTGGCCTCCATATCTAAAAAAGTGGAAGATTTATCTTTGGATCATCTTTTGCCTCTTTCTCATTATGAGGCAGGTTCTAGCTCCATCTCTCAAGAGGATGAATCTTGAGAATTTTTTATAACATTTTGATCATGCCCATATTTTGTATCTTTTGGTCTTTGCATACTCTTTCTAGATGTTCTAGACTAGGGGATGGTGGGTAGTTTAATCTCATATTCTCTTGGGTTTTTTCTTCTGGCTGGGCTTCTTTGAGTATGCATTTTCTGTGTTGTATCACTATTTTGGCTCTCCTGGTAGCTTCAAGATTGAGTTTTCATTTGGACAGATGTAAAACTTTTTATTTTATTAATAAATTTTTAGTGGCTTTGCCACTTTTATCAAAAAGTAATATTTTTTAAATAAAATTTAGAATCCTATTGAAATTAAATTCTAAGTTGTATGATTTTCCAATTACCTCATGTATCCAAAATAAGCGATTGATACTGTAGACACTGAAAAATGTCCTAAAGTCTACGAGCAACATTTTTCCTTAGTCATCATCCTCTAATAATTAAATAATTTTAATTATTTAATTATTCCCGATTATATTCCTTTATTAATTAAATGATTTTTTAATTATTTAATTAATTCACTTTCTAATCTTTATTCTATCCTGATCAATTAAAATAAATTAATTACGTCACTAATACCCCTTTCTTCAATAATTAAATATATCATTATTTATTTAATTATTTATCTTTCATCACATTACTATAGTTAGATAATAATTATTATTTGACATTTTATTCTTCTATAATTAAATAATTCACGAAATTATTTATTTATGTGTCATTCTTCTCCTTTAAATAATTGATCCAAATCAATTATCCATATTTAATTTCTATCTCCTCCTTTAATTAAATTAATGACTTTAATTAAATCTCATTTTTCATTTCCTCCAAATAAATAGTTTAAAATAAATTATTGATTTTCCACTTGTCATCCTCCATTTTTGAATAAATTATTTATCCCTCCATTTTGGTCAAAGATCCCCTGTCATTATTTCATGTCATAGCCTGCATGTCCTGCATGTCTATCATAGCCGTCAAGTGTCATATCCATCGACGTCATATCTTTTCCATGCATGGCATATTTTGGTTGCATCAATTTTCAATCGTAGATCTTGGCATCTTTCTAGAAACTCGATCTTGGCCATCCATTTCATAACCTCCCTCTCATGAATCCTCATCCATTGATCTTAGAATCTTTCTAGAAGATCAATCTCGTTCGTCCATTCAAATGGTTTTCTATAAAAGCAACCTTTCTCCTCCATTTTTGATTTGATAGCCATTTTGTCTCCAACTTTCTACTTATGATTTGCAGGTATTTGCACAAGTTAGACTACAAATCTAAGGGAAAAGATTGCAAAAGGAGAAATAGGAGAGCAAGAGAAGTGAATCAACTTCAAGCATGGGGAGTATTTTAGTTTGATTCTTTTATTTTACTTATGCATTGTTTGTTTTCTCTTGTTTGGATGAGGTTAATATTAGAAGTGTTGTCTATCACTTAATCTAGTCTATTTTATTTTCCCCATCTTACAGATACCATGAAAAAGTGTTACCTTATTAGTTATCTTTCTTCAATGAATAAATTAGGCTTAAAATTAGCCTTTTAACATCTCATATTTATTCATTATGTAAGAAATTAATACTTTTTAAAAATAATTCGTAGTTAGAACCTATAGAAAGTGAGATCACAAAAAAAGGTAATCTCATAGGGTTTTCCTTGAATATTTGTTGTAGAGAATATCTTAGAAGTGGTAAGTCCCTTTATATACAAGTTTACTTGGAAAATATTGTGCCATGTAACTATATAGCCTTGAGTGAGAGTACACCATGTCTCTATAAAGGGGTCTTAATGTATTACACCATTGGAGGAGAATTTATTTTCTCTTTTGTTCTATTACCTTTTAGAACTAATATCCCTTATAATTTGTTTCAAATAATTTAAATTCTAATTTTTTTACCTTAGTCTCTTTGCCTAAGCTATCTAGAATAGATTTGTGCATGTGATATCATTCTACATGATGAAATATCACATCATTAGGTACTTGGGAGGATTTTTTTGGTTCTTTCCATTTTCCTAAAATTAAAAGTGTAATTTAATTAGTTTAAAAGTGAAATCACATATGAAAGTGTATCAATGATCATTTTTTGTAATTCTCCTTCTACGTGGTCTAATCCAAAATTAGATCCAATACAAGTTATCCTTGGCTTGATTAGATTAAAAATATAAAAACCTTAGCTATAAATCAATTGCAATTAACCTCAAGAAGCCAAGTGTTAAATTACAAGTTTGGTTCCATGCAATAGACACCAATTTAATCTCTTCGAAGATTCCATTTGAACTATATGGGCTATGCCACATTTATATAAATACCCATGTGGGTGATAATATTTCCACTTCATAATTCATCCCAAAATTTCCCTTTCTAGGAAACCAACACTAAACCATTATTAGCCAAACTTTGTAAACGGAATTTTTATCTTAAATTCCTTCACACCTCCTTTATCCCAAATTTTCCAATGTTTCTATAATAAGGAAATAAAGTTGAGATTTTTATGAAACCTAATTAAGGCCCACTTTAACTAGTTTAAAAAATTGTCTAAGAATTTTTAAGTTTTTCCTAAAAAATAGTTGGCAAGATTCAACCATGCACACCATAAGTGTAATGCGATTAATACATGTTTACCTCTTGGTGTTGGTATTATACAATCAAACCAAGTGGACTAGATATAAAATTGAGTTTAGTTATATTTAACTTTAACATCACACCCAACTTGAGTATTGCATAACTTTGGTCAATATTTATGCCAAGGTGCTCCAATGTATGTTCACCCTCATTTATGAAACCTAGTTAAATTTGTGTTTAGTTATAGGTTAAATATTAAATTTATATTAAGGGAATCCAATTTGTGAAATATTATGTTAGGTGTAACCTAATCACATCCCTTAATATTTTAAAGACCTAGTACCTAAAAATGGTTCCTTTTAATTATAAAATAATGTGGGTCAATGAATTTTCAAGTGGTACACTTGAAACCCAAGAAATGATGTTTGGTGCTATTTTTTTTGGTAAATTTGAGGAAAAAATTTAACCTCTTGGAAAGTAAAATAAATTGATTTCCTTAGAACCAAAGTCTAAGAATGGTTCCTTGACCTATCTTTTGTGAAGTGATAATATGAAGTTTTGTTATTTAGGAATCCAAGTAACATATTTAATCTTATTTCATATGGTGACCTCATAATAAAATAAAAAATCCTCAATATATTTAAGAATACCTCTTTTCATTGTAAGAATTAAAGACACCATGTGGAATTACCTCTTGAAAATATTTTAAAGAAAAATTGTTGTCTAGAAAAAGTCTCTAAAGTATACAAGGAAAGCTCCAACTCATAAAAATATTTAATCAAAGTATTATACTTTATATATTATCTCTATTCAAAATCTCTTATGTGGTTAAATTTTGTTGAACAAAATCAAAGAAAATTTGTAAGGAATGAAGGAAAAATAAAGATTGTCCCTTGTAGCTTGGAAAAAGGTTTGTATCCATAAATTGTAGGGCACTTTGGGCCTAAAGAGAATCAAAATCATTCATAAATATAATGAAAGAAGATACTTACTAAAAAATTATTATAAAATCTAAATGCTTTAGTGGTTTTCCTACCTCCAAGTTTCTTAATCTAGACGCTTAGTCTCAAGGATCAAATATTTGAAACAATGTTTGTGAAAATAGACTAATTCTTAGAAAAGGAATCAAGTGGAAAGTTGGAAATGATAGAGAAGTTATTTTTTGGATAAAATTTGGTTGAAAATTTCCCTACTTGATGAGTGTGAATCTTAAGCTAGAATTAATTAACCATTTTGGTCTTGAAATATCTAACTAATATAAAGAAGATATGAGTGACAAGATTTGGAATTTGTTTTTCTCCTTCCATTACAAACAGTCAAATAATCTAGTTATTAAAGACCTTATCTAGAGATCCAAGAGATTAAAAATCAACCATTTTGAAAGCGATGATGAGATGGTTTGGATGGTCTCTTCTTATAGAAACTATAGTGTAGATTCAAGTTATAACTCTATTCTTGATTGACCCTTAGATGTATTCAAATGACACTTGATTTGGAATAAATCTTTACTCCTAAATGTTATAAAAGAGGATTTTTATTTAGTTGAGATGTCTAGCTAATGATTTACCCTACTTTATATTTGTATTGTGATAGTTTACTATTATTTAACAAAATTATTTTAAATTTCTATGAATCATTTAAACTAAATATGGAAAGATCTTATTAAGCTAAACTACAAGAGAAGCTAATAAAATATTTTTTTATATAAAATAGAATAAAGGTCTGTATAGTTAGGTCACAAAATAGGAAATAGAATAGAGAGAAGAACCTAGCACTGAATACTAAATAGCATTGCCTAGGATGTCAATACATCACATGGACATTTGTACTAAGTACTATTTTTTGTACAACTAGAACATTAGTGAACTTGAAAAAATCATCTAAATATTACCAAATTTTTCACCCAATCTATAAAACCAAAAATAAGAACATACTAGTAGTATGCCAAATGATAAAAATAAAAATAAAAAAAATTTACATTTCTTTTAATGACAAAAAAAATAAAGCACTTGCAAATCTCCATGTAGTTGAGTTCTCTAAAAATACCTACAAACAAAAATAAAAGGACAATCATGTGTGGTTGTTTGGGGGTTTTCCTTTAATTCAAACCCCTATATTGGTCTTTTTACCTCCATAGATAGTCAATGATAAATATGATAGAAACGTTGTGTGTGTATTTTCTTATCCCAAGTGCATTTAGGAATGGTATGAGTAGTTATTGTGTAAATAGTGTAAACTAGAATGAAAGAGTAAGAAAGGATGTAAATATATCAAGGTAGCTAGCAGCAATAAAAAATATTTTAAAATAATAGTTGTAACGCCCTGTCACACAACCCTAAAGGAAGTTGCAATTAACTACTCAAATGAACTAATTTTTTTTTTTAAGTACAATTAATATGCAAGTTCACTACCCATTGCCAACAACCTCTAAGGTTACGAGACTGAGATTACTTATTAACCCATAAACAACATAAATTAATCCATAACATTTATCTACTTAAGATAATAAGAATGCATATATTCCATACAAGATAAATTACATCATCACAATAAGGAATACCATAAGATTTCAATAACAGTAATTTAACAAAATATTACATCTCTCATTCCTCAAATGAGGTAGATCCAAAAGCATGATTACATATTACATCATCCACCTCGATAACCAATGAGGGGTAATAAATTACAAGATACATCTGATAAGAATAAAGCATGAAATGTAATAGGATCCCACGAGCTCTCCAAATGGGAAATATCGTTAACACGAACAAGAAGAAAACCCAATGGAGTAAGGTGCATGTTCCACCCAACCAAGTTGTACTCGAAGGCCCACCCCCCATGCTAGGAGATTGTAACAAGGATACTAAGACAAGACCATCTACCTCTAGGCACATGCTGACTCATACTGATACAACCAAACACATTAACCAAACAACCACAAGTACGCCATTACATTACTGACAGGGTTACATTGCTTTCAAATATAAAACAGATCAAATATGTCAAGAAAACCATACACATAATAATCAAGTACCAACTGTTGTTCTAGACAGAGTGTCATCACACAACTCATAATGGGATATCCTCTGGGAATCTTCATAGGCTCCGGCCCCCACTATGGGTTATCCTGGTGGCCTCAACTGAATCCTGGCCCCTAAACTCACTCATGTGGAATCAAATACCTTTCATAAAGACAAGATAGATGAACTTTCCATTCTAGGCCTTCCCACTCATCCCAAGTCTAAATGAGCACTTGTGTCTATGAGTGAGGAAAAATTATCTTGATTAGTGAGAAGTACCACCTAATCTTCTAAGTATTGTTTTAGTTATCACTTGATTAAACCATCTCCGAAGGCTATCCAATTCGCCTAGCAGAAGCCACTCTTCTACTTTACAACATACCAAACAAAACCAATCACCAAAGGTGCCAAAGTGCATACAAACTAGATATCATGACCACCCCTTTCTCAGGAGGCGTCATAAGACAAAACCCTCTCCAAACACTAGAGGTAACAAACATAACAAAGCCACTCCTTACAAGGAGTCACAAATCACATAATCCCCTTGTTGATGGTGTTTTCTGCACAATAACAACTCAGAGAGAATATTATATCCTATCTCTCTTGAAAGGTAAATCTCTATGGAAAAGAGATAACCCCAAGGTCTCTAATGTCAAGTCTTGACAATGCAAATAAAACAGCTCAGAGATAATGTGAAAATGTTGGTAATCACAAAGGGACCTTACTACAAGCAAACATTGGACCTTGAATTTATCAGATCTAACAATAATTTGATACTTCAAACCCTAAATTAAACCAAGATAATAAAGAAATAACAAAAGATAAAAGGTTTTAGAGATAATTCTAAGACTAATTTTAACCCTAAGATTGACAATGCAAAAGATAAGATGCTCAAAATGGACCGATCTCTCATAAACTACTTTCTATTTGACCTAGATAAATCTGCAATCTCACAGAAATAGTGCAATCCTCTTAGGTATTAAAGATTTTCAAATCACACATATTCATTCAAGACAATCCTATTGTAACTGAAATGAACAAATACTCATAATTGAACTAAGCACAATTTTAAGTCTAGGCTAACTTTGCAAAGCAGCTAACAATCAGCTAACTGCAAAAAGTATGGACTAGAGATTGTTGCAAACATTCTAAACATGAAACCCTAAGCATCACTAAACCATCTAACAATAAACTTAAGCAATTTTAAAGATAGAAAAACAAGAACCATGCCAGATAAAACTCAACACAAGAGAGATACCAAATCACAATATCCTTTCTTATATTAAGTCATCCAAAATGGCAACAATTCTAGCCTTCTGTTACAATACTTGCTTGAAGATAACCCTAATTCACTCAAATATGAAATCTCTCATTCCCACCAAACTTTGAGAAAATCCACCTTAGACAGAAATCCCCGAAAATAGCAACAACTTCAGCAACCCGGGAAAATGAGAAGGGTGTAGAACATTCGGGAAAATCCCAAAGGAGCGGATTTCAGCAGAACCAAGACAAATTTACCATGAAAGCTCGAATTCGGTAGAATGACCAAGCAACAAACACCAGGAAAATCCAAAGGAAGTGGAATTTTGTGAGGCCAGCAAAAGTACAAAAAAAAGGGCAAATTATGAAGAACGGAGAGAGAACAGAAAAACCCAGGGAAATCCCACAAAGATAGAATTTTGCGAAGGCAATGAAAACCCAAACATATCCACATTTCTCTCATCCTCACCCAAATAAATTGAATGGACACAGAACTCAGAGCCTGCAACTTGATAATGACTTGACCTAAACCTCCAATGGGTCGACCATGAATTTAAAACTCACCTCTCAGTAAAATGAGAGGGATTGGCTATGCCCTAGGTCAAGAACCCTAAAACCTCTGCCATGAAAGCATGGAATAGCTCAGGCACAACTTGCTTGCAAACAAGGATAGGAAATTCATGGAAAATGCAAGCAAGCCCCAAGACAACAACGAAAGACCAGCCCAAAGCAACCATTCAAGACAAGCACCCGAGTAGACTGGCAAGACATGAAACTTCAAAATGCCCAGGAAACACGCACATTCAAGCAAGAATGTAGCAAAGAACAAAATGAAAGCGCATTCAGTAAGGCAATCCAAACCAAAAAAAAGGAAGAGAGCATCCACATACCATGAGAATAGAAGGAAACAAGACCCAATAACCTGGCAAACAACTTCAAGCACGAGCAAGACATGAATAATGCTCAAGAAATTTGAATGCAACACTCGAAATCACTTCCAAATGCACAATCCAGCAACACACCTCAAGCTCCAGCACTCCAAACTCAAATGGAAAGTAGATAATCAAAATCAAATGGAAAATTACTTCCCAAAACTCAATATAACATTGCCCCAAAAGTCATGCAATTTCCATTAATGCGATCGACAAGACGACCGACACCAAAATCCGGGAATCCAACAGAGCAATGGACCGTGGAAAAATCCAGACATGACGGATTTCCTCAGACTAAGCAAAAGGCAGTTGTTACCAAGCACCAAAGGGAAACCGGGAAAGTCCGACCAGGGCAGATTTTCTTGAACACAGTGAAAAACCTGAAATGCACCCAGAACTTAAGCTTATCAATATAAATCATGAATGGGCCATTCCAACCGGCATGATGATCATCAAAGAAAATTCCCAAGCAAGCAAAATCCCAAAATAGAAAGGCCAAGACACCAAAAAGCGAAAACAAGGGTCCCCACCTTCAGTGGGGCGTGTGTACAAAAATTACACAACACCCCTCCTTCCACAGGAGGCACAAAACATCCCCGTTCGTGGAAACTGGGTAATAACATTGACATAACTTCATGCACTACCCAAGGGAATTAACAAATGGTTGACATCAAAAAATGACAACCCCCAACCTCTAGGGTCCTCTGGAAGACTTACATATTGAAGACACAATTAACCCATTTCCCCAAACATGAACACAGAGGAAATAATCACATAAAGCAATGGTGAGGAAATAAACTAATTTTCGATATACTAAATCCATTTCCCTTTAAAATTCGTTTCACAGTAAGGAAAAAAATTT
The DNA here is from genome assembly GCA_007115665.2 of Sequoiadendron giganteum. NCBI lineage: Eukaryota > Viridiplantae > Streptophyta > Pinopsida > Cupressales > Cupressaceae > Sequoiadendron > Sequoiadendron giganteum. The sequence continues at coordinate 339,188,673 of CM021103.1, read as the reverse complement.
CCCTAACAAAATAATTAAATAAATTAATTTATTTCCTTTCTAATTATTGAGAAGGGAAAACTAATTTTAATAAATAATTCAAATCCATGGTTATTTTTACAAACCACATAAATCCACTGCCTTTAATAAAATTCAATAGTTTATTGTCTCAATTAGACTAATTTAACAATATCTCCTTTAGACCAAGGATGAAATTTAAACCAAACATTTAATTCCTCAATTACTTGTAAAATATAATAAAATAAATATTTACTTTGTTGATTTAAAACATACCATTTTCAAATCATCTATTTCTTCTTTTCAAAATAAATCATTTAAAAATAAATTAATTTCTCTATTAAACATAATATTTGTAAATCAAATATTTGTTCTTTCCAAATATATTATTCTAAAATAATTTCATCAATTCGACTATTATACATTAATCTAATATTTCTCAAATACATTTAAATCATGCCATTTAGAAAATCAACATTTTCCTATGCATATTAAATTTATATCCACAACTACAAATATATATTTTATTATAATATATATATTAATATTCTAATATTATAAATTATAATATAAAATATTATTTAAAATATTTAAATATTATATATATATTTTATTAATAATATATAGTAATATTTTAATAATATAAAATATAATTATAAATATTTTAATATTATAAATTATAATATATATAAAAAAAACAACCAAAAGAAAAGGCCCCACTCTTTTTCCTCGAGCCACGTGCCTTACTTTAGGGTGGGGTCAACGACTTACATAGCCAACCCAAGCTTGGGGCGGCGGCTTACCCAGCCAACCCCAAAGCTTGGGGTGACTGTGTGTAAGCACAGTCGACACCCTTATGGGGCGGCGGCTGTGTTTACACACAACCGTCCCTTGTTGGGCGGAGGCCACTGGTGGCATGGGGTGCGCGCTAGGTGTTGCTCCCCCACACGCCTCCCATGGGGGGCGTGGTGGGGTGAGTCCCCAGCGACTCCCCCAAAACCCTTCACCATATATATATATATATATATATTGACATGAAAAAAAAAGAATTTGTAACCCCTACAGATTTTTGAAAAAAAAATCTGAAAATCAAACTGATAGGGTTTTATTTCATTCGTCAATAAAATACAAATATAAAAAGATAGATGTATATATATATATATATATATATATATATATATATATATGTATACTAATTTAAACCATATATCAGAACAGTTGAGCAAATTGTTAGGAATAAGGTGTCTCAACCTTGGATAATTCCTATTCTTATTATTTGTTTTGTAAAATGTATTTCTTGCAAATAATGTAATTAAGTGTGAGTGTACATGTCTAGTTGGCATGTTGATGTGTCACTCCACTTGATGTGTCGGCATCTTGAATTGTGTGTAAGAAGATCATGGCTAAAACGGTTATGACGGATTCCTATGACATGTAAGAGCTATGTCTATTTTAATTAAATGGTTGTTTAATTAATTCATCAAAACCCCCTTTTGAAAAATTAAATAATTATTCTTAATTATTTAATAAAATCATCATTTTTCCTCTCTTTTGCATTTAAATAATTATTTTAATTATTTAAATCTATTTAATATTTTCTCCTCATATGCACATCAGTTAATTAATTAATTCAGAAAATTAATTAATTATTCTCTTCAAACTTTCCCTTCTTTGAAAAATCAAATTTCTTCTTCAACTGAAATTGAAATTGGAAATGATTCTTTAAATCTAATTAAAGTTTTTTTCTCATATGCACATAGTTAATTAATTAATTCAAAAAATAATTAATTATTCTCTTCAAACTTTCCCTTCTTTGAAAATCAAATTTCCTCTTCAACTGAAATTGAAATTGGAAATGATTCTTTAAGTCTAATTAACACTTTTTTCTCATATGCACATCAGTTAATAAATTAATTCAAAAAATTAATTAATTATTCTCTTCAAACTTTCCCTTCTTTGAAAAATAAAATTTCTTCTTCAACTAAAATTGAAATTGGAAATGATTCCTTAAATCTAATTAATGTTTTTTCATCATATGCACATCAATTAATTAATTAATTATTCTCTTCAAACTTTCCCTCTTTAAAAAATCAAATTTCCCTCTTCAACTGAAATTGAAATTGGAAATGATTCCTTAAATATAATTAACATTTTTTTCTCATATGCACATTGGTTAATTAATTCATTCAGAAAATTAATTAACTATTCTCTTCAAACTTTCCCTTCTTTGAAAAAACAAATTTCCCTCTTCAACTGAAATTGAAATTAGAAATGATTCTTTCAATTCCTCAGTTAACTGAATTAACACAATAAAAATCAATCAATCATTTTGACAACTTTATCTCATCTTCCTCTTCGATTGTTGATTCTTCTGGAAAATCCGACACTCGTTCGCTGATTCAGTCTCCTGAAAATCTATAAATACATCCTTTTTCTTCACAATAATCATCCAGATTTTCATTATCAAAACTATACTAAATTGAATCGTCACAATATTGGGGTTAGTTTTCTCTCTTGAAGCTTTTGTATAAACATTAATGAAGGCTTCATAAGTGACATCAACGATCCAACATCACTTTGAATACACTCCAACACGAGATGGTAAAACTGTTTTTATTTGAATTCATGTTTATTACATTGGTTTAATAATTATCTTTGAATTCTTTTATTTTACAATTGCATTTCGTGAGTGAGGGATTAGATCTTGATATTTATTTAGGAATTAGATTAGCTTCTTTTTTCCTATATTTTGATCATTGTTTTTTATCATTATTTTTCCTCTCACACATTTTGGGATGCCTGGTTAGATCGGATCCCAAAGCATTAACATTTTTATGATCAAATTTTGAAGTTACAGGTCTAGGAAGCGTTTTTTATGATTAGATTATGAAGGCAATATTCGAGCAAAATTGTAATCTTTTTTCTATAGGGAAGTCGAACAGTCCAAGGAAAACACAAGTTCCTTATGTTAGGAATAAGGTGTCTCAACCTTGGATAATTCCTATTCTTATTATTTGTTTTGTAAAAAGTATTTCTTGCAAATAATGTAATTAAGTGTGAGTGTACATGTCTAGTTGGCATGTTGATGTATCACTCCACTTGATGTGTCAACATTTTGAATTGTGTGTAAGGAGATCATGGCTGAAATAGTTATGACGGATTCCTGTGACACGTAAGAGCTATTTCTAGAAGATTCAATGACGGGTGAAGACATGCAAGACATGTGGCAAATATTTTCGGGTTCCTATTTTCTCAGAGAATGGTAAAACCCTAATACGGCTATCTTTGGAAGTTGCCCTAAAAAGGAAAGCGCATGATATAAGCATTTTTTAGGGTTATAGACTGTAATAGGAAAAGAGTGTATTGTTGGTATGATTTCGTGCTACGGGATTTGTCTTTGAGTGTCGATTGTCTCCTGAAACAACTTGCATTGTAAGTGTGTTGTAACCATTGTGTTGAAGATAATACATTGTGCAGGTTTTGGAGTACTGGGGTTTTTTACCGAAAGGTTTTCCCCAAGGTAAATCATTGTGTCATTCTCTATTTTCTGTATGCTAGTATATGACTGCAATATCATTGTTAAAGTAGTTAACGAATCCGAAATTGTAAGGATTTAAAAGAATTTGCACAATACTTTCCTTTAGAGATTAGTGTAGGAAGCTATTTCCACACTTGAGTTTCCTTACACAAATATTTTCCACAATGATCAAATACAGCCATATTGCATTTTTTTCTTGAAGAACAACCAACTAAAATAGAGATTTACAAATAGCATAAAGATTCAACATGGGTTTTTCATCACAAACTCTTTTTTTTTTCAAACATGGTTTTGCAAACAGCTTATCAAAGCTTTGAATTTTTTCTTCAAAAACAACATAAACTAAATAAATGAACCTAGTTTCAGAATCTTGAGAGGATGCCAAATGGAGCACTGATTCCTTCAGAGATTCCAGCTTCTTCCTAGCAAACCCACATAGTTTTTCCACAATTGAAATCCAAAACCCACAAAACAGAAATCCTCTTCCTTTACCCTTTTTTTTTTTTCAATTTTCCATTTTTCCATTTTTCATTCCTCCAAAAACTCATGAAAATCCAAATAATAAAGAAAATGAAAAATATCTCATCAACCACCCTCATAAATTTTTTGAAAACAAAAAACAGAAAATATCTTCCACTTTCATTTTTGCATTTAAAATTTTAAAAAATGCAATTAAAAACCTTTTTCAATTTTCAAACTTAATTTCAATTAAAATATCTATTAATTTCCAAAATGAATAACTTAATTCAATTCAACACAATTAATTTAATTAATCAATAAAATAAATCTAATCCAAGATTAAATTATTTTATTAATTAAATTAAATAACATTTTTCACATAATAACTAGATTAATTTAATCAACAACTTAAATACATAAAGCCATTTAATTACCCATTTCAACTTGCAATTAAATACAATCCAAGAAAATTAAACAATATTAAAACAACTGAACCAGACTAAAATCGACGACACACTATGACCAGGGTGATGACTTGACTTGAGAAACCTAGCTACTATCTCCCAATCAAATGTCGTTGGGCAATGGACACGCTCAAACCTGTGAAGCCAGGTAGAGTCGATGTCCTGTACCTGTTAACCTACGAACATAAGTATATCACACATGTATATTTGCATCATATAAAACACACCGTGAAGAGGAATCGTGGAATCGCATGGCACTCACATGCGAGTGGTGCAATTTCGTTCCCTTCACCAATATAGTGTTACAAACTGATGATTCTAACATCAATAATTTAATCGAAAGAATAAGCATCATTAATTCAAATATCCACTTAGTTAATCCAGAGCATGTCATAATGATAACGTCAGAATAAAATACCATCACATCAAAATATAACATTCACATCCCTTTACAGCTAGCGATCAAATAGTAACCAAGTACCATAGTCAAAGCACTAACAGAAAATAAGGCATAGCAAAACAGAACATTATTCGATGAAAAGAGAAAAATGGAGGGGTATTACAATAGTGGGGAGATAGAGAAGAGAAGTAAATTGAAAAGAAGAGGAATCAACTTTGAAATATTGAATAAGATAAGGAGACAAGAGTCAAATAAGATTTTTTTTGTAGAAGAAACCAATGCCAAAGAAAGCTTGTAAAAGGCTACAAAGAGCTTTAGAGAGATGTGTAAATGATAGAGTTCCAACATGTGTGAGATATTGTGTGAAAATTAAAATATAAATTAAAAATCAGAAGAGGATGCAAGAGAAGACTCTAGTGATATGTTTAAATTCATTCTAAGTGAGTACCACTAACCTAAAAATATGATAACTGGAAAAATTCTTAGAAATGGAAGTTGAATGAAAATTGTCATGGGACACTAGCACATTATGTGGATTTCCAAATTCATCCTAAGTGGTTAACACAAACTTTTTAAAGTGACAAGTGGAAAAATTCTTTAAAATGGAAATTGAATCACAAACTATCATGGGAATCTAGTGTATCATGTGATGTTGGAACATAGTGTCAGTGTCTTAACAATTTGTTCTCTAAAAACAATGAACCACTAGAAAAAATAAGGTTAACACAATTAAAATATTATCTTGATAAAGAATTATGGGATACAAGAATTGTGTACCACGGTAGGGGAGAAGACTAATGTAAGGGTCAGAATGAGCCTAGAAACACACTAAGGGGATGGACCTAAAGTGAGAACAAAATTTAAAAGGTATGCAATTTTTGATATTACATTATTCCCCTACTTTAGTAGGCTTATATGACACTATTTGAATATGCAAGGAAAAATATGTATTATAACATGCAAAGGATACTGTAATGGACTTATAAATCTCTTCAAGTAGAGGAACCATGCCCCTAGGTTAAGAAACTACAAAATAGATACGCTAGACAACCAAAATCTGCACAAGAATAAAATTTAGAACATATAAAACATGCCAAACCACTATATAAAAACATCACAACTATATATATAGAAATGTAAACAATACATAAATAAAGGAGAAAAAATATAGAAAACAAACATAAGAAAATTTTGGGTCAACAAAATGAAAGATACCTCAATGTGGAAGTTATCTCAAAACTTTATATCATCCCCAAAATATAACGAAAAAAAAAGAAACAACAAATAGAAGAATTCTTACATAGAGAGAAGAATGCAATGAGTCAATTGATTGTTTCAAGGAGAGAAATAAAAATAGATGGAGAATAAATCAATATAAATGAGTGTACATGACTCATGCACTAGCTTGATCTCACAAGGGGTCATGCAAATCATAATACCTTCATAGATCATGGGCTAGTAAGATATTTAATGTTAGGTAGCCATGCATGTAAAGGTAGGCCATATGAAGTCCATGAGCTATAAAGTTGTATTATGTTAGGTGACTCACAAGATACAAAGGTAGGACATATGAATGGAACATAGACTACAAAGTTTTATTATGTTAGTTATCTCACATGTTGCCAATTCTATGAGGAACATATCAATTACCAATATCATTGGGAGTGTATCAATAATTTAAGGTGCATGCATGGATGCACATGTGACTATAATGTATGCCCACCTTAAAATATCTACATGTATGGTATGCAAATATTTCAAGGTATTACAAAGGGGAGGATAAAAGAGAGGGGATCCTTATGAAGGATGTACACCTACAAAACAAGTTGGCATTACCCTTTAAAATATAGATGAGGAAAAAATGATAAAGAATATTGGGTTGTTAATAAAAATAAAATATGGTTGCATGTGGTATTAGACTTCTATGAATGACAACAAGAAAATAAACAAATATATATGTTTCACATATTGTGTAACAACATAATAAGCCATACTAGATTAATAAGAATGCACCAAATAGAGGTGATCCTCAATGTCACATATAATTTAAATAAGGGACAATTGCATCAGGAGGAAGAGTGATGATACCTATGTTGATAAGGTGTTGAATTACTTCTTTCAAGATTGGGAATTTTTTAGTTGAATGGTCAAGAACTTTATGATATGTATAGAAATAAATTGTTAGTTGAATGTTTTAGGAAATTTCTTGTGTGTAGGATGGGGAAGAGTGATCAAGTGGGATTTTAGAAGCCCTAGAAAAATACAATTTTGTTTATGTGGAAGAGATGAATATGGAATGTTATGAATAAGTTTAAAATAATTATAGGGAATAGGAAGAAATCCTTTTAATGTGAAGAAAGGTGATTTTTTTGAGAAAGAGAATCCATAGAGACATTAGATAACAGATGAGGGGATGTAGATAGAGGAGAAGGTTGATAACCTAGAACCACTATATAAATTTGTGATGTAGGTTCTACAATGACCTTAAATCCTTGTTCCATGTGCCCTATCCCATTTCTATTGTATCCATGTATACAAATAATTTTGAAGCTATTCCCATAACGTGTCTCCAAATAAAAAATACGAGAGTTGATATCACTAGACTTATCAAAATGAGAAGTATAGCCACATGCTGGAGTAGTAGAACTTAAGGAAGAATAAGGATCAATTCTAGAATGAGAATATAAATCCTTATTGAGTGTAGGAATTTTAAATTTAGAAAGGTTATCCCCATATTCATTAGGCATACAAGGGGTAAAGTCTAAGGAGCCCCAATCATCACCAAGACATGCATTTAAAAAGAAGAAACAATATCATAAATAGAGGTTGATGATAGTGTTTGAGAATGTTGTGTGGTAAAAGTTACAAAATTGTGAAGGGAATAAAAATAAGGCTTTGCATGATCCAGTTCAGCCTATTGATAGTATTGAAAGGCGTGAAGATCATGTTTTATTATGTATATTTTGTTATCATGGAGAAATTTAATACATTGATGAAAAGTAGATAGATTTGTTCACATAGCATGTATCCATGGCCTACTAAGAAAAATATTGTATGATAAATCTCAAAACATGACATATACCATAGTGAGAAATTTAGCGGGGTCCAACATAATAGGAAAAATTATCATGCCAAGAGCTTCCCTACCTATGTTATCAAATAGATAAATAAATAATTTTAAAGAAGAAATACATGTTTTTTCTATATTGAGGTAGTTCAACCAATCTACACAAACTTACTTTGAGACTAAAAATACTACCAATAAGATTATTCTTGATACCCCTAAAATTAATACCAATGATAATGAAGAGATTTTTATGTTTCTTCTAAAATTTAGTAGAATGAAGTTCAATTTGATGAAAAGTGATACTAGTAGTATTTTTATAAGTGCAATCCAACAAGGTAGCTACGTCATTAGACTTAGCGGAAGCTAACATAAGGATCTTTGAAAAATATTCTATTAGAATGCCATGATATGATATAGAATTTTGAATGAGTTCTTAGAAAGAGATCTTAGTGGAAGAAACATAGAGATTCTCAATAACAAAACTATATCTAATAGTCTTAGAGGAAAGATGGGGAGGTGGTGGAAGAAAAGGATTTGATAAAGTGATGCAGGGACTTCCGGAGGTCATAACTTTTGACTCGGATGTTCGTTTGGGCTAAAATTTTATAGGTGGATGCATTATGAGGTGGCATGTGGATTCCCACCTAATTGTAAATTAATTGGCCCCCATTTTGGCACTTTTTGAGGCTTGAAACTTTCATCTTGGCCCTCAAAATGACAATGTACTATTTTTTCTATTTGTTAAAAAGTTGTTCTTGTTAATAACTCAAAACACATGTTTCAAATTTAAGATGTTAGTTGGCAATTCATCCTACTTAGTTTTAGGAAGTTTTTGGGAAAAAACTGGACTCTCAAAGTTATGCATGCAAAATTCCTAAAACGACAAAATATGATCATTATCGAAATCTGCCAAAAAAAGGTAATTTTTTTGGTTTTTTTCAATTTTTTTGGATATAAGAGAGTTTTCTCTCATTGTAGCAACAGAGTTGGTCAATAGAAGAATTTCATTTTCCATTTATTTTGAATCTTTGGCTCTCACACATGATTAATGGCACAATTCCATTGAGTGTATGTTATTGGCTACATCATCTAGTATCAGAGCATGAAGATGGCTGGGAGAGGAAGAGGAAGAGCCAGTCTTGCCTAGATGTATAGAGAAATGCAAAATCTGCAAAGGCAAGTAGCAAAACTTACAACATGAATGGAAAACCAAAGATTGGGTAGAAGAGGAGATGAATCTGCTAAAGAGATAGGTCGAGGAGGTGTAGATCAAGATACATAACATGAAGAAGAAGAATTAAAAATCATGAGTTTTGAAGAGAGGATGCTCAAAGCCTTAGAAGGAAAAAATGAAGGGATCAAGGTTGATGTTTTAGATTATGCAGGTATTCTTAAATTAGAGGAGTTGATAGATTGGTTGAATGACATGAGAATTTTTTTTTAATGGAAATCCATGATAGAGGAAAAGAAGGTGAAATTCGCATGCACCAAATTAAAGGGTCATGCAATGATCTGGTGGGATCATCTTCAAAAGGAATGAACAAGGAAAGGCAAGGATAAGATCAAGACATGGAATAAAATGGAGAATAAGTTGAGAGATTTTTTTTTCCCATAGATTATGTGCAAACCCTTTTTCGTAGGTTTCAAAATTTAAATCAGAACCTCTCTTTTGTGTAAGATTATACAAATGAGTTTTATATGCTATCTATATGTGTAGAGAATCAAGAAACTAATGAATAGATGGTTGCTAGATATGTGAATGGCCTAAAATTCTCTATTCAAGATGAATTGAGCATGCATCGAGCCGAAAGTATGGAGGAGGCTTACCAATTGGCTCTAAAGGCTGAAGAAAAACAAAACAAACAATATCATTAGAGGAATAGAGTAGGAAGAAGGGGTACATCAACCCCTTTTCGAGGAGGTTCAAATTATGGTAGGGGAGAGTCATCCCATGGATTGGAAAAAAAAGTAGACACTTGACAAGATCCTCTGAATCAAGAACGAGGAAGGGGATTTCAAAGAGGTAGAGGTTATGGTAGTGGTAGAGGATGGGAAAACTAGAGAAGGCCTTTCACTTGTTTCAGATGTGGAGAAGAAGGTCATAGAGCATTTGAATGCTCAAATTATAACATGCAAGAAAGAAATCAAGGAGGACAACCTAGGGTGAACTTGATTCAAACTCAACATGAAGTGGAAGGGACAAAACTAGAGGTTCCACCAGATGTGGGAGAAAGTCTCATGATGAGAAGAGCAATGGTGATTCTAGAGAAGGAGAAAACACAAGCCAAAAGCTCTGATAGTTCATGGCTTCGAAACAATATCTTCAGAACTAGATGCACTTCGGGTGGCAAGGTATGCCAAGTTATTATTGATGGAGGTAGTTGTGAAAATATGACTTCTAAAGAAATGGTAGAAAAATTGAATTTACACTGTGAAAAACATCCTCATCCGTATTGCATTGCATGGTTTAAAAAGGGAAATGAAGTTACTATTGATAAAAATATGCCTAATTAATTTTAGCATAGGGAAGATCTATCAGGATGAGATATAATGTGATTTTGTCCCAATGGATTCCTGTCATGTGTTATTGGGAAGGCCATGACAGTATGATAGAAAAATTATGCATGATGGAGAGAAAAACACATACACTTTTTGGAGAGATGGCTCTAAGGTGATTTTGTTGCCTATCAAGGATGGATGAAAAGGTGAGACCATGTTGTCTAAAAGAGATCTTGTTAAAGAAATTAAGGTGGCAGGGTGTTGTTATGCATTAGTAGTGAAAAAAGTTGAAGAGGAAGACATTTCAGTACACCTAGAAGTAGTAGAGCTATTGGAAGAATTTGTTGATGTTGTGCCTAATGAATTACTTGATGGTCTACCACCAAATATGGATATTCAACATCATATTGATTTGATTCCATGAGCAACTCTACCCAACCAAGAAACTTATAGGATGAATCCAACACAAAATGCAGAGTTGAATAAGCAAGTAACATAACTCATAAGTAAAGTTGTGGTGAGAGAGAGCATGAGCCCATGTGTTGTACCTGTATTGTTAACCCCAAAAAAAAATGGAACATGGAGGATGTGCACTGATAGTAGAGGAAATTAATAATATTACCATCAAGTATCAGTTTCCTATACCTCGTATGGAGGACATGATGGATGTCCTTGCAGGGGCCAAATATTTTAGCAAGATCGACCTATGAAGTGGCTACAACCAAATCTGGATCCGAGAAGGGGATGAGTGGAAGACAACCTTTAAGACTAGAGATGGATTATATGAGTGGATGGTTATGCCATTCAGGTTATCAAATTCACCTAGCACATTTATGATAATGATGAACATTGTACTACAACCTTACATTGGTAAGTTTTTGGTAGTTTATTTTGATGATATTTTGGTATTTAGTAATAGCAAAGAGAGCACCTACAACACTTGAGGATAATATTTGGTCTGTTAAGGAAGGAGAAGCTCTATGCAAATTTGAAGAGTTGTAGGTTCTTGCAAGACAGTTTGGTCTTTTTAGGCTTCGTCATTTCTAAAGATGGTGTTAGAATGGATCCAGAAAAGGCCTAGGAAATTCTAGAATGGCCTAGTCCAAGAAGCATAATAGAGGTTAGAAGTTTTCATGGCTTGGCCACTTTCAATCAAAATTTCATTCAAAATTTCAATAGTATTGTAGCTCCTATAACAAATTGCACCAAAGGAGGGGAGTTTGTATGGACCAAGGATGTTGAGGAGAGTTTTAAGTACTTGAAGCAAAAGGTAACAAAAGAACCTATGCTTGCATTGCCAAATTTTGATAAGGTATTTGAAGTAGAATGTGATACCTCCCATGTGGGAATAGGTGTTGTACTTAGCTAAATAGGAAAACCTATAACTTTCTTTAGTGAAAAGTTGAATGAAGTGAGAAATAATTATTCTACTTATGATTTGGAATTTTATGCAATTGTTCAAGCATTGATACATTGGAGACATTATCTAGTTCCCTAGGAGTTTGTATTGTTTACAGATCATATTGCATTGAGATACGTGAACACACAAAAAAAGCTAAATAGTAGGCATGCCAAGTGGGTCCCTTTCTTGCAAGGTTATAATTTTGTGTTGAAGCATAAGTCTAGAAAACAAAATCAAGTTGCAATTGCATTAAGTAGGAGTGTTGCACTTTTGACCACAATGGAAACTAAGGTGATTAGTTTTGATGCCATCAAAAAATTGTGAGTTTGATGATTATTTTTTGGAGATTGTGGAATAATTGAAGGCACCAATATCTGGTAACTTGGATCACTTTAGGGGTAAATATTTTATGCAAGATGGGTATCTATTTAAAGGAAAACAATTATGCATACCAGCTGGCTCTATGAGGGAAAATATTATTAGAGAATTTCATAGTAGTGGGTTGGCTGGACATTTTGGAAAGGACGAGACAATAGCCTTGATAGAAGATAAATATTACTGGCCAAAGATGAAATGAGATATAACTAGGTATGTAACAAGGTGTAGGATCTGCCAAGTGGCTAAGGGACATTCACAAAATACAGGGTTGTATATGCCATTACCAGTACCAACTGCACCATGGATAGATTTGATCATGTACTTTGTGTTGGGACTTCCACACACCCAACGAGGTAATCACTGCATTTTTGTAGTTGTTGATAGGTTCTCTAAGATGGTTCATTTTATTTCCTATAAGAAAACTAATGATGCAACGAGGGTAGCAAAGTTATTTTGTTCAAAATTTGTTCGACTACATGGTGTTCCAAAGACTATTACCTCTGATAGGGATATGAAATTCCTCAGTCATTTCTAGAGGAATTTATGGAAGAATATGGGGACCAAGTTACAGTTTAGTAGTGCCTATCATCCTCAAATGGATGGGAAAACAAAGGTAGTCAATTGGAGTCTGGGAAATTTGTTGAGGTGTATTGTTGGAGAAAAACCAAAACAATGGGACATGGCATTACCTCAAGCCAAATTTTTCTATAATACTTTTGTTAATAGATCAATAGGAAAGTCACTTTTCTAGATTGTGTATGGCAGGAATCCTAAGGGTGTTCTAGATTTGGTACAACTACCGATAAAATATATTCAATGATGATGGGGAAGCATTTGCAGAACACCTTCAACAGTTGCGGGACAGTAATGAGAGGTACAAGAATACAGTGGATGCTAGTAGGTGACATAAGATATTCAATGAAGGTGACTTAGTGATGGTATATTTGAGAAAAGAGAGGTTTCCTACTTGAACATACCACAAGTTGAAGTATAGGAAAATTGGTCCTTGCAAAATTACAAAGAAGGTCAATGATAATGCATATGAGGTCAGTTTACCAGATGATCTAGATACTTCTCTTGTGTTTAATATTTCTGATTTATATGCATTCCATAGTGAGGATGATGTTGAAGGTAGTGAACCAGAAGTGGCATGGCACCACCACATTCCCCATAAGATGAAGGAAAAGATTGCACAAATTCTTGATAAGAAAATTATCAACACTCGACAAGGGAATTACAACAAGTATTTAGTACACTGGGAATGATTTCCACTGATAGATAGCACATGGATTACAGATTGAGAAGTGAAGAGGTTGGATCCAGACAAGTGGCAATAGTTTGAAGACACTCACTGCAAGAGCCGCATTCTTTTCAACCAAAGGAGAATGATGCAGGGACTTCTGGAGGTCATAACTTTTGACTCGGATATCTATTTAGGCTGAAATTTTATAGGTGGATGCATTATGAGGTGGCATGTGGATTCCCAATTGAACCTAAGTTGGCTGGCCCCCATTTTGACACTTTTTCGGGGCTTGAAACTTTCATCTTGGCCCTCAAAATGGTAATTTACTATTTTTTTCTAGTTTTAAAAAAAAAAATGTTAATAACTCGAAACACATGTTTTGAATTTAGGATGTTAGTTGGAAATTCATCCTACCTTAGTTTTAAGAAGTTTTTGGGAAAAAACTAGACTCTCAAAGTTATGCATGCAAAATTCCTCAAAAGGCAAAATTTGACAATTGTCAAAATCTTCCAAAAAAAGGTAATTTTTTGGTTTTTTGTTTTTTTTTTCAGATTTTTTGGATATAAGAGAGTTTTCTCTCATTATAGCAACAAATTTGGTGAATAGAATAATTTTTTTTTCCAATTATTTTGAATCTTTGTCTCTCACTCATGATTAATGGCACAATTCTATTGAGTGTATGTTGTTGGCTACATCATAAAGGGAAGCAAGGATATCAGCAACCTATTTATTTCATTGTGTTATACATGTGGTTTACTTCATGGAAATTTGTAGCCATGGGTATGTGACAAGTGATATATTTTGTGATATTTATGTAATAATATGAAGGTCAAGTTGATTCAGTAATATCTTAAACAATTATTATTGGTTTGGAGAGTTTAGGTTGATCTTCATGAAAATGAACAATCATTTTTGGTTTTACAAAATCTTTTGTAGAGTTGGAAATGAAACTATTATTAATGAAGTTATTAGGAGAATAATTTGAAGATGATGAAGAATAAGAAGTAACATGCATGAAATCATAAAAAGAATCATTCGATATATCAAAATCCTCTTAAGAGAAGGAGACATCAAAATATTTAATTTTGTGGAGAAAGAGAGATCTGATATGATCAAATTTCTTGTAATCATAAAAAAAAAGAACAAAAGAGAAGTTTAAGAAAGGTGTGAAGAAAGCCATCTTGAGGATACCATATTTTTTTTACGACTATGGAATGGGATTTAGGGCTAAAAAAATTCAAAGTAATTTATTTCTATTAAATAAGGTTTCTACGTGTACAAAGGTGGGTTTACAAAATGTAAAAGAGGATTTTTTTATTTTTATAAGATGTATGGATAAATTATTTCCCTAGTTTGCATTCAGATTGTCCTATTTTTCTATTTTTTAACAAAATATTTCCATAATCCCAAGATTATTTAAAACCAAATATGGAAAGTTATTATTAAACTAAACTACAAGAGAAACCAGTAAAAATTTATTTTCTAGAAAATAGAATAAATATCTACATAAGTAGATTAAAAAAGAAATAGAATAGAGAGAGGAACTTGGATCTTAATGATAAAGCTCACTACCCATGATTCAAGTGAATTTATGTGGATTTTTTTGCTAATTGATATCATCCATATAACTAGAATACTAGAGAACTTACATAAATCTTCTAAATCTCAACTAGTAGTTCACCCAATCTAACAAACTAGAAATGGAAGTGTACCAATAGTATATAAAATTTTGAAAAGATAAGTTAATATAATAAATTATTAAATTTACATTACATTTAATGATGAAAATAAATGAAAAAAAAGTAGGAAAGCACTTGCAAACCTCTGTATAGTTGATTCCTCTCAAAATATCAAAAAAAGAAAAGAAATCTTTCTTGGGATTGTTTGGGGGTCTACCTTTAATTCAAACCCTTGTATTGGTCTTTCAACCTTTGTATACAACTAATGATAAATATGATAAAATTATTGTGTGTGTATGCTTTGATCCCAAGTGTGTATAGGAATGGTAAGAGTAGTATTTGCACTAAGAGGAAGCATAGATATGAATATACCAGGTTGATCATGGAAACTATAATAAAAATCTACAATAATAGTGAGGAGATAGAGAAGATAATTAAAAATAAAATAAGAGCAATATCACCTATGAAATCTTGAAGAGGCCAAGGATATAAGAGTGTCTTAAGAAGAATTTTGTAGGAGAAATCAATCCTAGAGAAATCTTGTAAAAGGATTTAGAGAGATTGAGATATCTATGTGATTGCTAAAGAGTTCTAATGTGAGAGTGTGTGTAAAAATAAAAGATAAATTAAAAAATGAGAAGAGGAGGAAAGAGGAATATGCTAGCAATTTATTAAAATTCATCTAAAGTAGTTACAACTAACTTGGGAAGGTGATGAGTGGAAAAATTCTAAAAATAAAATTTGAACACTTAACTATTGTGAGGCACTAGAATTCCACATGGATGTTGATGTGTAGTTCTAGTCTTTGGATAGTTTTAACTATAGAAATAATGAAACATTAGAAAAACACAAGGTTAGAACAACTAGAGAATAAAATTGAAAAAAGGGACCATGGGAGGGAAAGAGGTTAATGTAAGGTCTAAGATGATCCTAGATATGCACTAGGGGATGGACACTAAACTAGGCATAAAATATAGCATGAATTGAAAGGGTATGCAATTGTTCACACTAAAAAGGGTAACTTCTTTTGGTTGTTATCTTGCCAAAATAAAACCCTAATAGTGAACAACTTATTGAAGAGAGGATTTATGATTCCTAATAGGTTTTACCTTTGTGAGAAGGATATTGGATCAATTTCCTTCTTATTCATTCATTGTCCATATGCCATTAATTTCTTAAATAAGATTATTAGGATGTTTGAACTAAGTTGGACTATGTGAGGCTCAATTCATGATATCACTATTTATTGGCTAGCCTTCTTTCACCGCCCTCTTGTTAAAGAATTTTTTTCTCAATCTCTAGCAATTTTTTTTGGGGAATCTAGTTGGAAAGGAATGCTAGAATTATTTAAAACAAGACCAAGAATTAGGAGTCTCTGTATCAAAAAATGTCACTTTATTATGGAAATATTTTTATACCAAACTTAAGAAGGATAAAGTCCAACTTGTAATGTCCCCTTCCT
Source organism: Sequoiadendron giganteum (assembly GCA_007115665.2). Taxonomy (NCBI): domain Eukaryota; kingdom Viridiplantae; phylum Streptophyta; class Pinopsida; order Cupressales; family Cupressaceae; genus Sequoiadendron; species Sequoiadendron giganteum. The sequence goes on along the minus strand of CM021103.1, from coordinate 339,172,085 downwards.
AATCAGTTTAGTGTTGTTGAATGCACAATACAACTGAGATGGGGGAATCAGCTGTAACTTAAAACTTCAAAACCCTCATTAACATTCAAATCCACATTCTTTTTAATTAAACCCTTAATTCTATTATGATGAATTAGCATGAAAAGAAAATAACAGAAACTGAAAACAACTTAACACCACATACAAGAGAACATTATATTTAAGTAGAAAACTCAAGAAGGGAAAAAACACCATGAGGATTAGCTCACGCTATAAGTAGTATCAACACTGAATACAATAGGGCTCACTATCAGAGGGCTCACTGAAAGAATAGAATAGAAGATAGAGAAGGAATGTTACACAGAGAAAATCATATCAATGCAACAAGGAATCCACCATAATGATATCAACATCTTCACAGTCTGATTGAGGAATTGTAGCCACCTTCTGCTCATTGCATCTAGTGAACTAACATTTGAAATCTTACACTGTACTTCTTGATTTTACACTCTACAACTCTGCAATTTACATCATTTTACTCACACACATCTACCTTATCATCCCTCAACAACTCAACTCATACTTATACTGTCTTCAACCTTGAAAACCTCTCCAAGGTTGTCTATGCACATCAAATGTACAAATTCAAATTAGGTCAGCACCAAAACACTTCCATGGAAAATAGAAGTGAATGAGGACTACATCAAAACTTAATTGGGACCTAAATCAACCACACCACTCAACTGCATGATACTACAAACAATATTTATCCTTCACATGTAGTGTAAACACCAGGTCAGTCGTTACTCATGAAAACACCATTAAAATTTTAAGTACATGCTTCCTCAAACCCAAGGAAAACTTGTGAACCAAAATTCATTCTCAAACATGATCTATAATATTCCTCAAACACCCTAAAATCCAACAAAATCCTTCACAACAACTTCCACCTAAAGAATATATACACCTAGTACACTCAGAGAACACTGCCATACACTATTACTTGAAAAACCATCTTTTGAAGTACCAATCCTCAAACCCTCTTGACTAAGGTATACTACCAACACCATCAACACACCTTCGAAATCACAAGACCTAAAACACAACTGTAGAGAAAAATGAAGCGGAAACATTTCTCCTAGACACCTCTACAATGCATAGTCACACATTGGTGAACACAACTTCTTATGTACAATGATCCAACATACCAAATCTTGAATATAAAATCTCTCAACACATATCACCAAAATATTTGAATTGCATTGGAATATCTTCAACCTAGAAGAAATGCAGAGTAAAACTAGAACACAACTTTGTAACCCAAAACACCTTTGCACCACACTATTTCCTTTTTTATCAAATTTTATCAAAAGCACTTGGAAACTAAGCACTAAAGACACATCCTCATCATTTTCAACACTTCCACAATCATAGATAGAATCTTATCAAAGCAACACTAGAGGTTGACACTAGTAGCTTTACTAATGACAACATAATGCAACTAATCAAAGCATCAACTACTCACACTCTTGTTACTATCTTAGTAGACATTAATGACAACACAAACTTGTTGATATCAATGACAACACAAACTTGTTGACATCAATGACAACACCAACTTATCATACTTGCAACAAGTATGGTGGACCGTTAGCCTATTCTTTTGGTTCTTGTAGGCTGATGTGTGTGATTAGGGGACTCTAGAGGTGTTTCAACTTGTGGTTTAGTAGTGGTTAGTGGCTAGTTGGGTTCCAACCATTTTTGCGAGCATGATGCCTTTTTTTGGAATGTTTCCAGTGTGATTTTTCAGTACTTACTATTTTTATTGAGTCAATTTCAAGCACAAATAGGCCAATTATTAGTGTTTCTATTTTTAGTAGTGTCAGTGGGTATCAATTTCAATGTTTAGACATTGATTAGTATTTGTATTTTAAATAACGTAGAGTTATCAAAGTTAAATTAAATATTTAACTTGCGTCATTTAAAAATATTAAAGTGTATTTTAAAAGAGGACCATGGGGATTCATAAGTTGTTTTAAAAGGGGGACAAATCTATTTACCTAGAGATGGTTGCCCAAATTGGAGACTTAATGAAGTCTCAAAAATTAAATTAAATATCCTCTATTTGGGCATGGGATTTGGAGGAGACTATTTAAGCTCTTTTGTGGTTCATTTTTCCATTCATGCTTGGTTGATATCTTTTTTATTTTGGTTGGAGGTGTGAACATGATTATGAATTGAATCAAATGCAATTGAATTATGCAATTAAACAATCAATTGAACAAATCAAACCACATTCCCAATGAGATTTTTGAAATATGAAATTAAGAATCCATTAATGAATAAAATAACTTGAAAACATGCAAATGACTAACTAATTGAAATTAAAACATCATCCCATTGGGGGATTGGTGCTTAATTGATGTGGAATGTCAGCCCTTTCCTAATCCCATTGATTAAAACAAGCTTTTGATGATGCTCCAATGGAGAAAATGCCTGAAATGGATGCTAAATTTCTAAATGCTATCGAGAAATTCTCTAAATTTTTCCATAGTCTAATTGCTCTAAAATGAATTTGGATGAATTTCTCATAAAATGGAGGTTATTTATAGAAATTTTAAGTGAATCAATGGTAAAGATCAATTTGATTAATCAATGGATGCAAATTGATGAGAAGAACTGACATGGATCAAGGATTCAATCCATGGAGGAGATTGAATAATCACATAGATTGATTCAATTAACCAAGGGTTGAAATTAATTTGAAGAAACACAAATCCTAAAATTTAGGAGGAATATGCAAGATATTTCCATTTAAGAGGTAAATTGTTTGAATTTGAATTAGAGGAATATTCCATGGGAATATTCCTTTGCAAGTGGGAGAAATTGGAGGCATTTAAAAAATTAGTCAATTAAATAATTAAGATATTATTTAATTGTACAATATGGAGGATTCAAAGATTTAATTAAATAATTAACTCGTTTAATCAAAAGGGGAATTAACGACATTTAATTAAAAATTCAAATTATTCAATCAAATGAGAAGTTAAGGGAATTTAATTAAATAATTAATGTTATTTAATTAAACAAGATGAAAATTAGCATGGAAGGGGTGAATTAACCTAATGATGTTGATTATTCGATTAATAGAAGAAACCAGTGAATTTAATTAAACAGTTAGGATTATTTAATTAAATATTCAAAAGGGGTCGAATTAGGATGAAAATGGTGTTAGAAATCGAATTTAGATGCATGATATCATTCAGGACAATTTTAAGTGTCTACATGAGGAGTTGGTTCTTCTTCTACTAGGGTTTGTGAGGATGAGACCCCTTGCAAGCAACATTCAAGCTACGTTATTCAAAGACACAATCTAGAGGATTCTTTGTGATTTCACTTCAAGAATCATAGTTGAGCTCCATTGCAGTCAGGGATTCATAGTTTGAACTTCATAGATACATTTCATATTTGAAAGATCATCCTATTGAGTAGATTGGGATCATTAGCAGCAGATTTGAGGAGTAATAGTGGCTCTCATGTTGGTCGTACCAATTTCTAGAGATGTTCGTACATTTTCAGAGGCATTTGGAGTATGTGAAAGGGCGACTAGGGTTTTAGGAAAGCATATTGCTTCTTGGGAGGTCGCCTAGGGCTGGAGAGCACAATGTTGGTGTCATCTCTTCCATTAGATGTATTTCTTGCAGTTGGCATCCATTTTCAGAGGGTTTCAAGGCATATCTTACCTGTGAGTTCATGATTTGTAACTCCCATATTTTATGGACATTGTTGTTTTAGATAATATTAGATATTTTATTAATTGGGTTATCAATATTTTGTGAAAATACTAAGTATCTAAGCTGATATAAAAAATATAGAATTTTCAACTGTGTATTCCCTATGTAATGTTCATTTTTTGAGTTGAGAATATTATTGCAATATCCTCTATTTTTTGCATTATATTGTTGTATCAAACATTGCAAAAATATCACAAAAAATTCATCAAAACAAAAAGACAAAGGTAAAAACATGGTTTCATATTACACAACCTTATGATATCAAACTTAAAATTGCTATAAGTTGAGGAACCTCTATCACTTCTATAGTCATAAAATCAAAGAAGGAGAAGAGAAAATAAGTTAAATGGAAATTTCCTAACTCTTAATGTACTTAGATAACTATAATTAAGTTACTAAGGGTAATATTCAACTTTCTTGTGGTGGTGGATTCTTAAGGGATGATAAAGTTCACTTAGTTGTAGCCTTCACTATGGGTCTTGGCTATCAATATAATAATTTTTTTATATCTATGACTACTTTTTGGGGAATTAGATTGCTTAAGAACTTAATATTTGTATCTAGTCACCAAAGGAGATTCTCTTCCTATCACTAATTTTCTAAATATATTATCCTTACCACATTAGAATATTTAGAATATTATAAGGATTCCTTGGAGCTTATATAGATAAGGGAATGGTATCACAATAATTAGGGAAGTTATTATTAAAGAAGAGAATGCATATCACTAATCACATGAGTTTATCTCATTATGATACTTTATTTTTTTCCATAATGAAAATACTTAAGTGATACTTTAATTACCATAACACTATTATACTAATAGAGTCTCATGAATTATCATATCATTCGATGGTTGCTTTCTTTTTTATTACCTCTTCTTAATTCAAGAAAGGGATATTTAATTGATTTTTTTCATGCGTGGTGACCAACTCCATATTGAACCTCCATCCTATGATGAGATTAAGAGTAATTCCATCATTTGGAACATCTTACATAGGTACTAACTAACCCCCTTCCTTGAATTATTAAATAATTATGATCATGCAATTTCAAATGAATTTTCCAAATCTTGGAAGGTTAGGGTGGATTTGGTGAGGGGAATTGGTTTCAAAGTAATTTAAGAAGGAATTATAGTGGCCATTAGAATATCTATGTAGGGATTAAAAATACTTGAAGTCAACAAACCTAAAAATAAAGAACACATAGATGTATTCATCATAGGTAAGGTGAAAATAGTTAAATTCTAGGATAACTATCTTTATGAGGCCCTTCCTAAGTTTTGGGATGCTTGGTTAGTATCACCTTGATAAAATAAAATATCCTAGGAGGTAGGTACAAATTTATTTTTCATTCCAATTCTCTCTATTTAATTATTTCTCTTAAATAGTCTTGACATGATAACTTTCTTGGAAAATATCATCTTTCCCTACATCAAATCCTCATCTGTAGGAATTTTGAAGTCAAGAAAGCTAAAATTACCCCACTATACTAGAAAAATGGGTCTAGGTCATTGAACATGATGAGCCTAATAGGGATTATTCAGTCCCTAACCTAATTTCAACCAATCCTTTTTTGAATATTGTTCCCTTTTCTTCTTTAGTTAAAATCAATATCCATGTCCAAATTATGAAGTTTGGCCCTACAAATACTACCTTTCTTAGCTACCATCCTTCTTCCTACCCTGAACCCCTAATCCCTTCTCTTATGGGCCTTCTAATAATATTTTTTAATGTTTCAAATTTTAAGACAAGTCCTTGGTGGTGTGAGGTGCACCCTAAGGAGTGCTCTACCTCCCTTGAAAATAAACTAAGTAGTGTTTCTTTGGATGAAGCTTTAAACAAGACAATATCATCTAAGATATAAGGATAAGATTGTCTATGATAAATTTCAAGGCTTGGAGAATAAAATCAGGTACCTAGAGTACAAGTTTAACCTACACCAAAAATTCCTACGTTTCAAGAATAAAAATGAAATATTAAAAGAAAGAGTATACACCTTCTATAAATATGGGATAAACTTGAAGTTGAGATTCACACAATTTTTTTGAGAATAAATGGGAAAATGTAAAAAAATATAGCCTCATGCTTGCTAACATCATGAAATTCAAGAAGACAATGAAGTAGATGCAGAGAATTTGTGATAAATTATTATCTTCCTTGGAGAATGGACCATATAGATCAATATAACCACAATTAATAATTTTTTTGTAGCATCACCAGACCACATGATTGTATGCTCAATAGGGAAAATTAAATGGTTTTTGAGGGATCAAGAAAAATAACTTGATCCAAAATGAATGATTTTGAAAAAAGAGAAGATCAATAGTTAGGTAATAGAGGAACCCCTGGTTTCCTCAAGGAAAAAATGAATGCAAAAAAATCCAAATTTTATGTCATCTATCTAATCTTCATCACTATCTATGTGTTGTTTATGTGGATTTTTTCTATTGACTTTTGTTGTGGCTTTCTAATTCTCATGAAAATGTATTTATTATAAGTTTTGTGTTTGGGACATGTTATTCTCTTAAGTCCCATTTGTAAAAGGGTTTGGTCCCTTTCAAAAATGTACCTTTACCTCTAATATTAAAAATAAAATAAAATAATCTTTAAATAATTAAACAAAATGGAAATTTTAGTGTGGTTTCCTTATGTTTGTTGGGGTGCTACACTTGATAACCTAAGTCTTAAAAAAACCAATAACATAGATATAAATTCCATAATTTTTTAACTTGGAAATATAGTTATAAATGTAATGAAATTCCTAATACATTCACTAAGGAGGTGAGGAAATGACAAGTGGTTTTGAGGTTTATATTACGCTTATACCGCTAGGATGAGGAGTGTCGGTGTTGGTTGTGATATAGAAGGCTCAAGATGGTTTTGAGGCACATAATATTGGTTTTGGTGAGTCATCCTCCTAGATCAGTCTTCAATAGGATAATCTACATTCCCCACATATAATTTATCTTATACTTAATTATGACATCTCTTTAATTTTTTGTATTTTATATTATAACTTCTAAATCTAAATATTCTTATTTATATTTTAATAGATCTTTATTATTATAATAAGTTAGTTTTTATTATAACATTTTATTATATTTCTATTACACTCATTCTAACTAATTTTTATTTTTTAATTTAATATAATAATTTAATAGACTATGAAAATTAGATACATATCTCTTCTTTATGTTGATATTTTTGAAAACTTAAATATACATTAGGAAAATACTTTTTAAAACTTAAATATATATTAGAAAGAATGAGCCACATAAAGTGAACTATAGAGAGTTAAAAGAATATATAATTCACATGAAAGAAAATTGAAATCTAAAAATAAGTATTCATCATTAAAGAAGTGAAATAATAATATTCCATGTCGATGAGTAAAAGGATAGGCCTTTAATCAAATCCTTCATTAAAATCTGTATGGCTTTAGTATTTGATAAATGTAATATGGCATTTTAACAAATATATTTTGTAGGCTTTGGACCCTTTGATATTTAAACAATATTATTATTGTCTATATTTAAAAATATTTATATCATATTGCAATGGTGAAATTTATATATTTCTATTATTTCTTATTTAATTTTATACTTATTTTAATAATATATCTTGATATAATAATATAATTACTTATTCTCAAATATGTTATAAAATGTTTTTGATGAGTATGATTTGAATCATGTCTTAGTGTCTATCAAAAAAACATTCTCCCATCACCAACCATCTAGTTTCCAACATCCACGATGTAATGGTGGAAGGCCTAAAACAAAATAAAATAAAAGAATCTAAAGCTTCTTTAAATGCACACACCAACGATCTTAGAAATTTCACTACTAGAAAGTGTGAAGAATCATTCAAGGCCATTTTCTTCCTAATTTGGCATGTTCTAGATGATTAGCATGCACCTTTCACTACTATTTTCCAAACCATGTATGCCTATGACCCTAGTACACCCCAAAATGAAGTTGAAAAGTGTTGGCAAGAGAAAAATGGGACTACAGTCCAAAGATCTAAACCTAATATCTCTTATGTAGTCTATTTATACCTCAAAGGATATAGTGATATAAAAGAGTAATTACAAAAGGGTATTAACATTCATTTTGTATTTACCTAACATGATAAAATAAAATTCATTTATCTATAACACATACATCAATCCTTATATCTCCGTATACATGTTATATTGTATTAGTTAAAAAGGAAAGTATTAGTATCTGCTCTATATATATTCTTCACACCTCTTATATCCTGTTATATCTATTACATTAATATATTTATAATTTGTCTCTTAGAGAGATGCAACCCTTATAGAACACCTCTTACTTGGCCTCCTATATCAGCCTCGGGTTCTGCAAGTCATATGTGGTAGGGTGCGGTAGGATTTGGTGGTAGGACTTGTCATTAAGGCATGATGTTAAATTCCCAGGAAGAGTATGCTTGTAGATTACCTTCAAATATGCAAGTGTAGTATCCCTTTGCTTCTTTGCTTGTTGTAGTACTTTGATGTGTCCTTGGGTGTTGATGTGTGTTGCCTCTACCTCTGCAATACTACTGGGTATTTTTATTTGATATGCTACATTATTCAATTCCCCCAAAATACCTCTCAAGTGCACCAATTTTGTACTTATTATCTCTCTTAATTGTTTCTTTTGCATCTTGATTTTCTCCCTTTGATCCTGAACTTGTATCTATGTATGCAATTTTTCTATTTGTGCTCTTACTACACCATCCATATCTTTTAGAGTATCATATGTAGAGACAATATGCACTATTTGTGCCTCCGGCTCAGTAATCTAATCTTAAGGTTTTTGGTAAGGTTGGTCCATTGAAGAAAAAATTGATATAGTACATTGGCCTCCACTATAATTTATTTTATATTATTTATTTGAACTTCTAATTGAGAGGGTGTTTTTCCACACTTCTTTGTGGCCTCATCAACTTTCTTCTTCAAAAGCTCATGTTGGGATTCTTGTCTTATGTTGGCCTTTTGTGATGAAGAATATGATTGCATTCAATCCACCAATTGCTTGAGCTATTATAATAGGGGAAGGGAAGTGTCCCTTTGTATGTGTGGTATTATATTTTTCAATTTGTTCACTACCTCTTGTAGCTACTTTGTATTTTCCACATGTTGTTCCAAGATCTCTTCCCTAGTGGTAGCATGTAATATGTCCCCTAGCTGATGTTTTTGTAGTGGGGAGATGCTTGATAGGTCATATAACAAGCTATGTGAATGGAGAAATACTTAAAAATTATCACAAACTAGAAGGATGATTAACATAAAGTGAAATATTAACATGTTGAAAATAAATGACAAAATAAAACCATTAACAGTCAAGGGTTACAAATGGATAGAAAATCCTATGAAACTTAATGGAAGAAGAAATTAATGGTCAAATTGTTAACCCTCACCCTACTTAATACCTATATCATTCATTTAATAATTTACATTCAAACACTTTATCAAAATAGTGAACTAAGCTCTATACATTTCAAACCTTTCAAAGCTAAAAACACAAGATGGTAACATCAAACCTCATGAACATTTATGAGAAGTCATGTCTGAAATATAAGAAGTATCTATTTAAGGCAATATAAGTGGATAAATACAATGCACTTTTGAGAATTTTGATAGACACGATGCTCACAAAAGATGTAAGGAAATACATCCATGAGCTGATAGTAGAAATTGATCACACAAAATTTGAGGATCTTTTACAAATATTACTAATTTTGGACCAAAGCACATATTATCCACAATACCAAGAGGTGAGCTAGAAAAAATTGGACATATGGAAACATTACCCAATAAAGTTGTCAATAATGATAGGGTAACTGAGTTGACAGGGGTTGCACCAGATGGTTTTAGCTTAAGTTTGAAAGCAATAACAAACCAGATATAGTGTGGTATGCCACCATAGGTATCACCTACAAAATTTACTATGAAAATCAAGAAGAAACAACCACAAAAATTGCAATACACCACATATTAAATGGTGTTTGAAGGGAAGTACTTCAACCTCTACATATTGATAAGGGAGTAGTTAATGAAGAACATTCAAAAGATAAAAACTTCCTGGTACAATTTTTGGTATGGTACACTACTAATTTTCTAGTATTATATTTTCTTAATGAATTACTTGAATTCAAAGGGAAGGAATGTAAAATAAATATAATAATACTAGCACAAATCAAGTACCATACACAACAATTCAAAGATAAACCAACATACAATGCCGACTACTAGAGATTTTTCAAAATCCTTCAACAACAAATACAATCTAGATAATGAATCCTCGATGGATCTGTCAAACAATACATCAACAATATAACTTTCTTGGTAGACAAAGACTATACATACATGGAGGTGGTAGAGCCAAGAACAACCTACATACCCAAGATCCCTTATGAAGTAACATGAAGGGAAATTGATTCTTATGCCACAAATATCTTAAGAAAATTGAAGGACCCAAATGAGGAGAGATTTGGGACATACAAGGAGCTTGTAGATATAATACATGAGAAAAATGTAGAGGAGAAGCTAGAAAAGAACAAAGAACAATTGCATAAATAGTGGGGTATCCTACCAAAAGGACCAGTACAACCATCATCCTTTGCACCACTCCTAGAAGCAACCACACCAATAGCACAAAGGTCTGAGAGACTATATGAAGCTGCTAGTACATAGTTAGAAGGGTCTACCTCATCTTCACAAATAGTGTCCACTCTGAAGGTACAAGAGGTATTGAAGACCCTAATACAAATGAGTCTGAAGAAAGGGACTAGAATGGTAAGACCAAAACAACTAATAAAAAGAGAGATAATTTAATTTTTCAAAGAGAAGGAGGAAGCAAAAATTGAAGAAGTGCAAAACCTCTATAGTGGAAGAAGAAATATGCTAATGTAAAATCATAGAGATAAAAAAATACATGAAAAAATATGTAGATGTAGAAAGGACCCATAGGCATGGACTTGGCCCCATATAGAGTATAATCCTTGCAAAAATTTAAATAAGGCATTACATAGGCAATGAGATATCATTTCCCAATATAGTAACAATTAGCTTCAAAAATTTATGTTAATTATACATCTTCAATTATCAAGCTAAGTTTCTTTATCCTCTTTGAGCTTATTTATCTTATGTATATGCATTGTGTTATATTATCCTAAATTAATGTTAATATTTTTTTTACTATTTCTATCATCAACCTTATTTTTTATATGGATAGATTAATCTCATTAGATTGTTAAATGTATTATCTCTAATATAATTAATTTATTGTGCCTATATTTTTGTTAAATAGTCATATTAATAATTTTTTTAATGTATTATTTTATTGGGAGTGACTACACGTTCTATTTCAATGGATTTATTTTTTATTTTTTGCTTTTACAATATTCCATCACTCTTATCACCAATTTTTTTAATAAATAACATTATATTAGGGGATCCAACCTATAATGAAGGTTTGTTTGATCTTGAAAAATTCTATCGTCCCATTTTCATGCTCTACTTTAGGTCCAATAAATAAATGATGGAAGCATCAATAAGAAGGATTTTGTTTATTTCTCTGAACTTATGGAGAAAGAATGTGTGACAAAGGGAAAAGGTAAGAAAGTCATTAAGGATGATGAAAAAGGGCCTGTGGTTAGAGGATTGGCTGAGTGAAATAAAACATTTGATGCTGAGAAGAAGGAGCTACTGGATATGGTTGAAAAACATAGGAACCAACAGATGGAGGTGGCTAATACTCTGAGTGGCCTGAGCTAGTCTTTTTCTTTGTTTCTTTCTATTTCTTGCTAGGTATAGGTGTCTATTAGCTTATTTTATTGTTTTCTGGTCAGTGGGTGTTGATGGCAACTTCTTGTCTCACTTTAAATCAACACCCGCTTTGTGGTGTTTTTTGGTTGTTGAGTTGCTGCTGGTGGTTCTTTTGAATATCCTTTTGTGCAACATTCTATGTCTGTTGTTGTAAAGGGTTTCAGGGTCCCTTCAAAACCTGTTTTTCCCTTTTAATTAAAACATATTTCAATATAATTATGATTAATAATTTATTTATTTTATGTTATTAGAAGGTATATTTCATAGTATAATTTAAATTATATCATGATAAAAATAAAGTAAGGATAAGACTAGTTTATTTGATTTATACAACATATTATCTCATAAATATATTTCTAAATTTTTAAAAAAGATTATAGATTTTTACCTTTGATGGATCTAATAGAAGAAGGAATATTTTTTGATGCAAATGTTCTTGGTATTGTCATTGTTGTACACCTACTATAGTACTTGAGTGTCCTCTATATTGGAGATAGAATGGCTTGTTACATTCAAACCAAGAACCTAAGTAAGAAAAAATAATTTTATAATTATGTAATATTTATACACATATATACATGCATATACATATAACATAGATAAATATATTCTACATTTTATATAATATATTATATATATAATATGACATTCCTTATGCTAAAATAATATTAAATGTAATTCGTAATATTTTTAATAAATGATCAATAATTTTAGTACTATATTTTTATTATTCAAAATGGAAGAAACCCTTTCTCTCTCAAAGTATATTATTTTTCTTATTATTTTTTTTCTTTTATTAAGAACAAAAAATATTCTCAATACTTAAAATTATTTAAAAGAAAAATACTTATTAAAACCATCAAAATTGTTCATTAATAAATAATTGAAAACATATTTCTATAGAGTTTACTAAAATATATAGTCAAATTATAATCTTAAAGGTATATAAATTAATATCCATTTATTTTCATCAAAGTTGTGCATCCCAAAAGTGTTATATTAGGAGTATAATGGAATTCGATCCTATCAAATTTTGAACAAAATTATCATCTTATAAGAATATAACAGACATAATATAAAAATAGTTCCAATTTAATATCTATAAATGCATGATATTTGAATTTCTTATTTTTATATCATATTATTAGTTTTGAATTTCTTATTCTTATATCATATTATTACTTTTTCAATGTATTTTTATCTTATTTTTAGTACAAATATAAAAATATATTTTATATTTTTCTATGATTCCCTATTAAACTGGTTTTCATATATATTAAGGTGTTCCCTTTCTTCAATTTGAACTACATTTAAAAAAAGATGAAAAACACAATAGATCTTACATTTTTTTGAAATTTTAATTTGGATTTTATCATATATCATTCTCGATATCAATAATTTTATTGAATTTACTAATTTTTAACTCATAAATTATTCGGAATTTTAATTATTGAACTCTTACCTATGATTTTATTTCAATTAAATATATATTTTAAATTATTTTTCTTATTTAAGTAACACTAGAGACTTTTAGGGTGGGGATTGGAGCGAGCAGGAGTGTTGGGCAGGAATAGGAGTGGGGTTGGGGATTTGAAATCTATCGATGGAGGAGATGGAGAATCTGATGAAGATGCAAACTTTCTCTATTTTTTTGTGGTTCCTCCTCATTTTTTTGTGTTGGGAAAACATCTATTTCTCTTGGTTGTGTTTGGGGAGGCATTGGGTCTGGTTTGGTGCTTCTTGCTCTATTGTGGTTGCCTGGTGGTGATGGCATGGTCGCCTTGCTTGGTTTACTGGGAGCTGGAAACAAATTTGGTCAATTTTGACCTAATTTTTTTCTTCCTCTTGAGGTGCACCTCATTAGTTTGTGTGTTGTTTCCTCTAGATTTTGGGGGTGCAATTGGTTCGTGTCTATGGACATCTAGAGTTGGTTGAAGGTTTCTTGAATGATCTTTGTTGGCTGCCTTTAGTGGTGTGTGAGATCTATGTTTCTCTCGTGGGGCTATTATTTTGTGGCCTATGGGGCCTTTATTTTGACTTTCCTAGCTTATGGCGCCTTGTTGAGGATATGTTGGAGGCACTTGGGGAGGTGGGTTGTCTTGCTTTTTAGGCTTCCTTGTTAGCTCTATGCGTGGACGTTTTTGAGGTAATGTTGTTGACCTTTTTGCTTAGGCTGGGGTTCCCCTCTTGTGGTGGGGGTCTTTTATATCCCATTGTTGTGTTTGGGTTATGCTCTCTACTGCCATGTTCTTTCTAGCAAAGTGTGTTTTGGTCCTACTTGTTGAGTTCTTTCTGCTTGTTGAAGCCTTTTGGTTTCTCTATGATCTGTGCTCTAGACCTTGTCTTGATGGTAAGGTTTTTTTTGTGCCCCGGTTGGGTTTCAAAGTTTTTGTTGCAAAGGGGGGTTGTTTTTGGGTTGTTGGTTGAGCTATCCCAAATGTTTATTCTAATGGCTCAAGTGGATGATTTCTTTATGCTATTGGTTGGGTTGTTTTTTACATCTTGTGTCAAGTACCAGGAGCCTGTGGTGCCAAAGGATGTAATGTCAATACTTTCTACTGTTACTTTTTTTCCATGTTTTACATGAAGTGGCTTCTTTTGAGGTGGAGACTGTTCCTATTGAGGAGAATCCCTCTCCTATTGAGGTGGAGATAGAGGCTATAGAGGTGGAAAAAATATCTTTCCTCTCTTATGAGCTCTTATTGAGGTGGAGCTTGTGTGAGAAGGAGAGCAATGGCTTCGGTAAGAAGGGTTCTCATTTTATCCTCTCCTATAGAAGGGAGCTCTCTCCTATTGAGGTGGAGCTTGAGATGGTGGATTAGACGGGATGGTGCTACAATATGGCAGATGCTTCTCAGTGTTCTTCTATGTTCTATAGCTTTGTTTTTCCTTGTTTCTCTCTTATTGAGGTAGGGAGTTTTGGAAAAATGACTGTTATTGAAGGGTGCTTTGGCAACCCTTGTTGTTTTAGCTCAGTGCTAAGCAGTTGTTTTATTGTGGAGTGGTTGTTGTAGGTTGTGTTTAGTTCTTGGCTGACTCAAGAACTTTCTTTAAGGTGGTTGAGTTTAAGGTCCATGTGAATTCTTGGTTGTAAGGGTTTACAACCCCTTCAAAGTTGTTTCTTTTGCAGTTTTTTTGTCTTGTGTATCTTATGGTAAATTGTTGTTTTTTGGGTTGCTAATTGTCTGTGTTCCTATTTGATTGCAACTTTCATTTGTTTGTATGGGGTTTATGGTCCCCTCAAAACTTGTATGTAAGGGTTTTTTGGTCCCCTCAAAACCTGTTTTATGTTAATAAAAAACATTAGAGACTTTTCAACATTAGATGAAAAAATAAAGGCTTTGATCTCGGTACCTCTCCAATGGTAGTTCTTGGTGACTAATAAATAGGTGATCCCACAATAGTGGTTTACACTTTCTGGGAGATTCTATTTTTTGCTGAAATCACATATTTTTACAAAATATAATGATTTAAGCCTTGAAAAGTTCTATTTTAAGGATTCCAATTGAAGAGCGATTGATCAAACCACCTTAGATCAAACCCCCTTGGATAGAACCCTGCTAGTTTTAAACCATACCTATAACTGAGTCTCCTTTATACCTATCAAAATACAAATAAAAACCCAACTTTGATTTACCTTTTGGGGGATCAAATGAATTCATTTAAAAATTATTTTTTGTAAGTATGTAGTCCTTATTATAATCTTACCAAAAAGTATAATTTTAAATAAATTTAATTTGATAATTATATTTATTTTTTATTTCTTGTGAATGTAGGTTTTTCACCGAAAATCAAGCTCTCTATTCTTTACATGTGGAAAAATAGCATATTATCAACAAAAAAATTTGAAAAATATATATGCACTAGATATTAATGTCTTTGATCAAAAAATAAAATAAAAATTGATACATACAAAAAAATTATGTTCTAGCCAGTAAATCATGTCTAAATTATAACTGGTTTGACTTTGAAACTTAATTAAGAAAAAAATATTCAATGAAATGCTATGAAACCAATTCCATGCACTAGATATCAAAGTTATTAATCTAAATTCGAAAAAATTAGAATTTTATCCCTCATAGAAAAAAGTTATGTGTTAGCTAGCAACGTCACTCTTTAAAAATGGTGTTTACTATTAAAAAATAATTTTTATAGGAGATGGAAAAAAAGGTGCAATCTGATTCCAATTTTTTTGAAAAAAAGTATATATAGAATCTATAGACAAAATGTCACAAATCACTAGTTTTCATCATCTTCAAATTCATCATGGTCTAGCCACTATAGGTGCCCGAAAGTGAAGATTTAGTTAAAAAAGTTCAGTTCAATGTCCAGTTTGTCCAAAAATTGTAAACCAGTATTGTGGGATCACCCAAACTTGTGTAAATATATCTCACATTACCCTTAATTCATGTGGTTAGTTTTTTATGTTATATTTTTACATTTATTTACACTATTTATAAGAATATTATCTCCAACCCCTTTTTACCTTTTAATCCATCACTTGCCTAAATATTTTGATTTTCAGTCATCAGCCTTAACCCTTAACCCTTATTGCTTTCCTTTTGTAAGTCATAAGTCCTCTCCCCAATCACTGTAGTTCCGATAAATCCTTTCAAAAATGACTAAGTGTCGATGTTTTAGACTTTGAGGATCAACTTTCCTCCTTACCTCTTATCATATCCTCATCATAAGGCATAAGCCTTGTTGGTGTTTTAATTTTCCCACTAAGGCTTTGTAATTCTCTAAGAGGTAGCCAACCTCTATATTCAAGAATTCACAAAGTTAATGGCCAACTAACGAGATTCAGTCAAAGATTGAGATCTCCTACACTTTTGGCTCTGTGAAACCAAGGAGGGTTTTCCTATACATATTCATAAAAATGCCTCATGCCTCAAGAACACTTCTAAACACAGATACATTCCTATAAATGCAACTAAACAACATCTACCCAGGTTTTGGCAAACCAAAGAATAATGATAACAATCTCAAGCTAGGAAAGAAGATGTAGTATGAGATTTGTATCTCAAAAGAGATAGAATTTGATTTTTAAATGTTCATATCTTGAACCTTTACACTTAGATCTACCTTCTTGTACTTATAAAAAGGATTCTGAATGAACTACCCAGTGCCTCATCCAACCGAGCAGAAGTCACATAAAAAATAACCCTCATATTATGGAACTTATCACTATAATTCTTTACATTACAAGATTTTCCAGTATTTAAAACAATACTCCTTAGTAAATCCTAAGCACATTATCACAAACCTATAACTCATTTTCAAGCATTTGATTAACTCATTAAGTTAAAGAAGGAAAAAAAATTACGCATCCAAATATACCATTGAAGCTGAATGAAAAAACCATTGAGAAATCCATTCATAATCCATGATATGTACATAGGAGATCAATTGTCTTAAATTTTTTTCCTTAAATTTATTGATATCAGTCATTACAAAAGCATAGCCTGCTTATTTTATACAACACCCGACTTGGAATGATTTCCCAGCTAGAAACTTCCAGATACCACAATATTATTTTACTATACACTGCCTAAGCCTTAGGATACAAAAAATATGACTCCAACAATGAGCCGTGAAATATCCTTTATAGAATAGGAGAGCAACAAGCATCGGGCTCCATTGTTCATTTCAAAATGAATTTCATTCTAACCAAATGAAATTCAGATTTATTTCAAAAAACTCCCCATCATCAGAAATGACTATAATACACATAGAGGAAATAAAAAAATGGTTACATCCCTATAACCAGCTGAAAAGGACAAAAAAAACTACGCCAACCATGTGCACGTCTGCATCAAACTCAAACCACTGAAACAACACAAAAAGGTAAAAGGCACCACCCCAGCAACACCAGTCATTTTCTCGCATCCCGAGTAATCACACGGCCCCGATATAGGCGACCGCTCCTAGTTCTCACTTTAGTATGAATCGAGACCACTTTCTTACCCTTGCTTGTACCAACACCAGACCTGAAAACATCACACAGTGCCACCGCAACAATTAGAGTAATTGCAAGGACCTCCTCATCCACTCTCATGAGCTCAGTTAGGGCCATGAGGTAGCTATGGTAGTCGAAATTGATTTTGGACCCTTCACCATCAGAACTAGAACAGAGCTCAGCAAGTGATGTGCAACATCTCGACCTCTTATCCACCCTTTGAGCCACTGTTCTAGAAGTACCAGGAATAGTTTGTTTCTCCTTCTGTCACAAATTCATCGCACCCATCCTAGTGCTTCGTCGTACTTCTGACTTATCCATTGAATTCTTGAGCTCAAACTCAACAGTAAAATCAATCACCTACAAATAAACAAACTCAAAATGCAATGATACTGATGAGAAAATTAGCAAGAATTTATCGAGCAAGCCGGTGCAGGGAACATTAATTGCTGAAATTGCAGTATGAGAAAGCAAGTGATTAGTGGCTAACATTGCCACCACAAAATAATTTCAAGCTCATAGAAAATGGCATAAAACCCATCATTGCATTATCAAGTGGATATTGCTCGCACGCAAGGAAATCAGGATGAGATCCACTAAAAGACCTGCGCCATTAATAAGAATACCTTATAGAGTGCAAATAATCCTCACATGGGTAAATTGCAATTTTTGAATTCAAACCGTCGATGTGAAAATACTTGGCATGTCGAACGACTCAGATCGAGTCAAAGATCATTGAAAAATCCACATCACCACTTGGGAAACCCAATAGCCAATCACACCCCTCGTAGTCAAAAACTTGCAACCGGGTAGTAGGCTCCATCCAACCACCTTTTACCACGGAGCCAAGCAACTTATCACCAGCTCGCACACCTTGTGGAATTTTTGAGAACATTAATCCGATTGTGCGAGGCTTGCGAGGGATGGTCATCATTAATCCCTATTAATAAACAACCACTATTGAAATAACATCCACTTGTCATTATTGGCGCATCGAGAAAGGCCCCACCCCACCATACTCAACAGATGGCGGCATCTCGCATACCTCGCACCACTTTAGTGACATCGACAGGAAACCTTGAGAGGTCTGTGAGGAACGGTCCAAATCTGAACTCCATGATCCGACGGCCAGCCAAACGACATATGTAAAATTTATTTATGACAGTGGGGCCAGCTAGGAGAATAGGAAAAGAAAACCCACGGAGGCACAAATTTTTAGGCGCAAGTTAAACATAGGGAAAATAACACCCGAATGGAAAGAAAAAATTGATAGGTCGGGTGAAGGGGCTGGTAAGAGTATGAAAGACAAGTCTCAGTCGGATGACATAAGAGGCCGTTAACCCCCAATAATAGGTCAACATGAAAATATAACGTAATGGTTTATTATAATAAAAAAAATCAATTTTAATATGGGTAACAAAACCCTAAACCTTGAACATTGGACCCCCCATTTACCAAAGATGAAAAGACATACCCAAAACCAAATAATATTTTGACAAAATTTAAAAGTCCCAGTAGTGGCTCTGAATGGGGATGTATGCCCCCATGTGTGCATAGAAAGAACCTAGATCTCTGGGGAGTAGACCCAACATTGAATCAAATAGGCACCCTGATGAATGCTCCACCATGCTACCATTAGAAAGCTTGCCTACATCCAAATTGGTGGTTGTAGGCCCCCAAACAAGGGAAATAAGAATTTACCCCTATCAAAAACAAAATTCTCTACTACTTGGAGTAGACCCAATCTGCAAATTTTGCCTCTTAGTTCCCATATGTTTTTTAAGTAGTCAACATGCTCAAAAGCATCATAATGCTTTCTAATATTCATGTGCATTCGATCAATCAACATTCTATATTCAAACAATAATTGCAACTTATGACCATAATGACACCTTACCTAGGCCTGCTCCTGATCAATTTTCATTGAATGTTTATTAATTTGAACTGAGAAAACATAATCCATCTGATCTTTGACATCACCCAACTTGGCATCAAAAAACATGGCATCAAAATCAGTTTACATATCGAACTGAAAACTCTCATGGAAAACTTTGTGCATGTTGTAAAAACCATTGTTGCAAAAAATAAAAGAGGCATATTTTGGGGAATCCTCACCCTGATGATTACAATATAAGCCTGATTGCCAACATCTGTGTTCAGAATTCCTACAACATTTCCTTATATTATAAAGGTGAGAAACATAAGTTATATCTTTCTCCAAGAAATGTGTGAATATATTTATCTCAGGCTTCTCACAATGTACTTCCTCCTGCATCCCATCATCTGATTCCAAATGAAAAACCTCAAAGGTAGGCTCTATCAAACCAACTTCAATAAGGGCAATAGATAAACAGTTGTGTGCACTGGTCTCCTTGTGTTCAACACCACCTGCAGTATGTATTAATTTATATGTGAAAATTTTCAGCACAAGCTGAAAACTTTTCACCAGCAATATCAATGACACTTTTATTATAAGCTTCAGAAAAGCTCATCTCATAAGGTGATAACAAGTCCATCTCAACTTCATACAAACAATCAAGATCATCAATGATGCCAATACATTCATCAATGTGTTGGTTACCTTCAGTATTGTTCTTTAGATCACATTATTGAATACACAACAAACATGTTGCACTGCTAGCACATCTAGAGTATACCCCAAATATTTATCATTTGAAATTTTTCCCCTCACCTGTAAGAAAATGATATCATGAGGCTCTATATTACCACAAAACTCTGGTAAGGGAACTGTTTCCACTTCATCCTCAAAAAAACAATCATCACTGCCAAATTCACAATCACTAGCCTGTAGAAAAACCTCAACCACATGGATATTGTAATCATGACATAGAAGATCACTTGGTGTCTTGTTTAATCCTCCATCACCTTGCTCCTCAAGATTTAGTAAAGTTGTCCAACACTCTTCAAAAGGGCAAGTGTCATCTTCATTTTGTGCATATATGCTCTTGCCTGATTCTGCAATAAATTTCACAAAACAAATCAATGCATACAAAATCATCAAGTCTGAAATCTCTAGGAACTTCTATCAAAGCATCCAAAAACCTCAAAAAAATCTTATATGGTGATTCTCCCTCTTGTCTCTTCATCTCATACAATTCTTGCACAAAAGAGTTTTGATCATCACTACTCAAAACGAGTTGGTTTTCAACTTGGGTTTCATCATCATCTTCATACTATAATGATGGATACATTATTGTTGCCAAAGCATTCTTATCGTAACAAGTGTTCCTTGCAGCCAACTCTGGAATTGTACTAGTATGAGTTGTTCCAAGGTAATCAACACTTGTAGCTAGATACCCTTTCATCATTGAGTATTTCATGTTGTTCTCAATGTCCATAGCCATTAGATATGCCTGATATAAGGTTGTAGGTTCCTTATATCTTAATAAGTAACCCATCATTCTGTCAAAAGCACCAAGATATACAACCAGGCATTCAGCCTCATTTGGTCTTATTTCTTAAGGAATTTCTCTTACAGCTCTTGAAAACCTGAGATTAAAATATGGAACTACCTCATCTTTTCTTATGTGGATTCCCATAAATTCCTTTCGTACTATGCTTGGGTTTACTCTTTCACCAAATTGTTCAATAAAAACTATCACCAACTGATTCCATGAGTTGATAGAATGTGCAAGAAAATATGAGAACCAATCCCTGGCATCATTCTTCAAGGATTGCACAAAAAGCTTCATAACAACATCCTCATGGCTGACTTCATAATCCCCCATCACATCTTTAAAATTTTGCAGATGCTTAGAGGCAGATTCTGCACTTTGCCCTATGTATTTAGGCAAATATTTCCTAATCATATTAGGAATTAGATTAGAGAAACCCTTAATACCACTAAAAATAAATGGCATATACCTTTGAATTAAAAGATCCCCTAAAGGGATTAGTAAAACTTGTTCCCTTTGCATATTTGTGTTTGACATCTCATATGGAAACTTTCTTATCCCCATTCAATCACTATCAATTTTATACATGGTTATCAAATACATCATTTACTAATTCAACCATGATTCTAAAATTTGACTGAAATACTCATGCTTGAGTATTTTTGAGGCATAATACAACATAAACATACTTCTTCAATCATATTACATATTACACATTACACTATTAAAAGTATGTAAAAGATAACCACTATTCCTTTCTTAGTGCTTAGAACATCTAATTAGGAACCATTAATCATCCCTAGTTACGAACGCCTCTCATAATCAAAATATTGATCTGTTTAGATTAATGATAATACCTGGAAATTAAGCAACACTTGTTAACCCGCTCTCCCTGAATGCAAATGTTACATATCTGGGACTTTTCATTGTATATCAATTGGTTCTTTAGACAAAGTTACCACCTCTTCAAAAGAGGACTGAATTTCAAAAGAATATGAAATTCCTTTTCAAAAACCAATCACGTTCTAGGTCTTCATCCACAATAGAGCCACACTCAAATACTCTGAAATCATAATGCTACCAATCTTTTCCAAATCCATAACCTCTTACCATCCAAACTTAAAGTTTAGATCTACCAAACAAATGACTCTGGAAGGCCACCACCTACTTTTGTGGTTTCTCTCTATTTTTAAAAAAATTCTCAGAAGTTCTCCCCAATAAAATCACCATTTAGCTAGTGACTTAAGTAGAAATATAATTCAATCATTCTCAACCTTTGGTTACAGAAATAATTTAATGACTCTATAACACTGTCTGCAACCAAAACTTGTGAGTGTGTCCCTAGTAGAGTCTCCATTCTGTTGGTGTTTTAATTTTCCCTCTAAGGCTTTGTAATTCTCTAAGAGGTAGCCAGCCTCTATATTCAAGAATTCACAAAGTTAATGGCTAACTGACAAGATTCAGTCAAAGACTAAGATCTCCTACACTTTTGGCTCTGTGAAACCGAGGTTTTTCCTATATGTGTTCATAAAAATGCTTCATGCCTCAAGAACACTTCTAAACACATATACATACCTATAAATACAACTAGACAACATCTACCTGAGTTTTGACAAACCAAAGAATAATGATAACAATCTAAAGCTAGGAAAGCAGATGTAGTATGAGATTTGTATCTCAAAAGAGATAGAATTTGATTTTTAAATGTTCAAATCTTGAACCTTTACACTTAGAGCTACCTTCTTGTACTTATAAAAAGGATTTTGAATGAACTACCCAGTGCCTCATCCAACTGGGCAGGAGTCACATAAAACATAACCCTGATATTATGGAACCTATCACTATAATGCTTTACATTACAAGATTTTAGAGTATTTAAAACAATACTCCTTAGTAAATCCTAAGCACATTATCATAGACCTATAACTCCTTTTCAAGCATTTGATTAACTCATTAAGTTAAAGTAGGAAAATGAATTACGCATCCAAATATACCATTGAAGCTAAATGAAGAAACCATTATTAAATCCATTCATAATCCATGATATGTACATAGGAGAGCAATTATCTTAATTGTTTTTCCTTAAATTTACTGATATCATTCATTACAAAAGCATAGCATGCTTATTTTATACAACACCCTACTTGGAATGATTTCCTAGCTAGAAACTTCCAGATACCACAATATAATTTTACTGTACACCACCTAAGCCTTAGGATACAAAAAATTTGACCCCAACAATGAGCCATGAAATCTCCTTTATAGAATAGGAGAGCAACAAGCATCAGGCTCCATTGTTCATTTCAAAATGAATTTCATTCTAACCAAATGAAATTCAGATTTATTTCAAAAAACTCCTCATCATAAAAAATGACTATAATATGCATAGAGGAAATAAAAAAATGGTTACATCCTTGTAACTAGCCGAAAAGGACAAAAAACACCGCGCCACCCATGCGCACATCTGCATCAGACTTGAACCACTGAAACGACACAAAAAGGCAAAAGGCACCACCCCAACAAAACCAATCATTTCCTCGCATCCCGAGTAACCATGCGGCCCTGATACAAGCGACCATTCCTAGTTCTCACTTCACTATGAAGCGAGACCACTTTCTTACCCCTGCTTGTACCAACACTAGACCCAAAAACATCACATGGTGCCACTGGAGCAATTGGAGTAACTGCGAGGACCTCCTCATCCACTCCCACGAGCTCAGTAAGGGCCACGAGGTAGTTGCAGTAGTCTGAATCGGTTTCGGACCCTTCACTATTAGAACTCGAAGAGAGCTCAATAGGTGACCTGCAATGTCCCAACCTCTTATCCACCCTTTGAGCCACTATTCCAAAATTTCTAGGAACAGTTTGTTTCTCCTTCTGTCGTAAATTCGTCGCACCCATCCTGGCGCTTCGTCGTACTTCTTGTTAGAATCCAAGATCACCTGCATGCAATAACCTGTTACATGCAAAAGACATTCAGAACAAAACAAGATCTATAAATCTCAAAGTGTAAAATGCATTATCAGAATCTCTGTTATTACAAAGAGATCAATCTTTATGAAAGAGATCAAGAAACCCTAAAAGGGAAACCCTAAATGAAACCCTAGTGTGCACACTTAATAATTAATCAATTATTAATGTGCCTAAGCTTAGCTTAAGCAACTAGAGGAATAAGTGACTTAATTAATTAACCAGTATGATATAATTAATTAAGCATATGAATTATTACTCTAACACCCCCCCTTAAGATGAACTTAGGAAGAAGCTAAAACACTAGAAGAAGATGCATGCAAGCAAAGATGGGTCCCGACAACTAGGCCTGATCAGGTACCCATTTACAAATGCAAGAAAGAGGTAGAGGAGGAAAACCCAGTGGGAAAAAACCCCCCTACAATGATATGACATGCTGCAAAGAAGCACTGGAAGAACACTGTAGAGTAACACTGGAACCACAATCTAGCAAGCAAGGAAAGATACTTCTATCTACAAGAAACCATATCGGAATCATAATGATGCAACAGCAGACCCGATGCCACGGAACACTCGAAAACTCCAAACGGGAACGACGCTGGAATCTATGAAGCAGCAGTCGATTATTGAATGATGTATCACTGAAAATGAAGTGCAAAGATGCAAGAGGCACTCTCCCGACTGCCAAAATATCCAGGTAATCTCCAAAACACCCATCGGGTCAAATCTGGAATAACGAAAAACCTAGGATAGATACAAAAAAAAGTGCATGGATAGCAACATAGAGCTCCTCAATACCTTTCCAACGCCGCAAAGATAGCAAAAATCGAAGATCGTGGCAAAAAGTTATGAGCTTGGAAGCATAAAATAAACATCTGAATTCAACCAGCAATAAATGCAGTAAAACAAAAAAATACTATAAAATAAAATACACCAAATGCAAGTGCTTGGAACCAGCTTTCTGGCGATATCTCGTTTGCCCAATTTCGATACCGTATGCCCAAGTTATACAAAAAAGAAAAAAACTACTTCTTTAGAGAAAACTAGGGTTAGGAGGGGACAAACTACCATACAGCCGATGATGTCATGCTGATGTCAGCACTTCACTGCAAAAAAATTGACGGCCATCTGGTCGTTGGCGCAAAAATCCGGCCCCCCTACAAAAAAGTTTTGGGCCCCTGGTCGCCATATGACCGTGGGCGTAGGGCAGGGGGTTGAGCGGAGCCTCTGGTTCTCCATGCGACCGGGCGTTGTGGACAAGGAGCCCTCAGGGGCTGGCGGGTAACCCCTGGTCGTCCATATGACTAGGGTTGCACGCGAAGAGGCCTGTAGGGGCTGGGCCGACTGGCAGAGCTGGGTGGGGGAGCCATCGGCGACGGTGGCTGCTAGGTGGCCGCCCGGTGGCGGATTCGCTTATAACTGGAGGTGTCGACATGATTACCAAAAAATGAACATTTTTTTGATTTTTTTTGAAATCTGTGCCTCGGAAAGCGTGCTGGGGAGGCCATACGGCTTCCCTGGTAAAAAATTTTTGCCTCAGAAACCAACTGCTCAAAAATCGACGATTTGACAGGCATTTCAAGGGTTTTGGGGCGCTGCGAACGCGATGGCGACGTCCGTTTGAGCCCACAGTGTCCCAAAAATTTGGCTACCCCTAGATCTTGCAAAAAAAGATGCCTGTGGAAACCCTTGCACTTGAAACTCACTGAGAAGCCATATCTTCAGATCATGAACAGGCAGTGGCAGGTCTGGAGATCTGATACCATGTTAGAATCCAAGATCACCTGCATGCAATAACCTATTACATGCAAAAGACATTCAGAACAAAACAAGATCTGTAAACCTCAAAGTGTAAAATGCATTATCAGAATCTCTGTTATTACAAAGAGATCAATCCTTATGAAGGAGATCAAGAAAACCTAAAAGGGAAACCCTAAATGAAACCCTAGTGTGCACACTTAATAATTAATCAATTATTAATGTGCCTAAGTTTAGCTTAAGCAACTAGAGGAATAAGTGACTTAATTAATTAACTAGTATGATATAATTAATTAAGCATATGAATTATTACTCTAACACTTCTGACTTATCCATTGAATTCTTGAGCTCAAACTTAGCAAGAAAATCAATCACTTGCAAAAAAAAAAACTCAAAATGCAATGATACTGATGAGCAAATTAGCGAGCATTTATCGAGCAATCCGGTGTAGGGAACATTAATTTCTCAAATTGTAGTAGAAGAAAGCGAGCTATTAGTGGTTGACATTGCCACCACAGAATAATTCTCAGCTCATAGAAAATGACGTACAACCCATCATTGCATTATCAAGTGGATACCTCTCACACACAAGGAAATCAAGATGAGATCCACTGAAAGACCTATGCCATTAATGAGAATAACTTGCAGAGTGCAAATAATCCTCACATGGGTGAATTGCAATTTTTGAATTCAAACTGTCGATGTGAAAATACGTGGCATGTCAAATGACTCAGATCAAGTCAAAGATCATTGGAAAATCCACATCACCACTTGGGAAACCCAACAGCCAATCACATCCCTCATATTCAGAAACCCGCAACCGGGCAATAGGCCCCATCCAGCCACCTTGTACCATGGAGCCAAGCAAGGTGTCACTAGCTCGCACACCTCATGGCATTTTCGAGAAAATTAATTTGATCATGTGCGGCTTGCAAGGGACGATCATCATTAATCCCTATCAATAAACATCCACCATTGAAATGGCATCCACTTGTCATTGTTGGCATATCAGGACAGGCCCCACCCCACCGTACTCGACAAATGGCAGCATCTCGCATACCTTGCACCACTTTAGTGACATCAACAGAAAACCTTGCGAGGTCTGTGAGAAATGGTCCAGATCTGAACTCTGTGATCCAATGGCCCACCAAACAACACATGGAAAATTTATTTATGATAGTGGGGCCAGCTAGGAGAACGAGAAAAGAAAACCTACAAAGGCACAAATTTTTAGGTGCAAGTTAAACATAGGGAAAATAACACCCAAATGGAAAGAAAAAACCGATAGGTCAGGTGAAGGGGCTGGTAATAGTATGAAAGACAAGGCTCAGTCGGATGACATAAGAGTCTGGTAACCCCCAATAACAGGTCAACACGAAAATATAACGTAAGGGTTTATAATAGTAAAAAAATTCAATTTTAATATGGGTAACAAAACCCTAAACCCTAAACATTGCACCCCCCCATTTACCAAAGATGAACAGACATGCCCAAAACCAAACAATATTTTAACAAAATATAAAAGTCCCATAAAGCCTTATGCCCAACCCACAATGTTTGATTTCTTTCCTTTAGACTTTAGAGATCGGATCTCTCACTTGCCTTCTATCTTATCTCCTCAACAAGATAATTTTTTTCCCCAATCCTTGATATTGTGATTCTTTGAATTTTTAGAGGTTGGACTTTTATCTTACCCTTTATCATATTCTACAATAATATGTAAGTCTTCCTCTAGACTCTCAATTCTTGATGCCTTCTTAATTTTCACACTCTTTTAAATCTTTCCATTTTTCCTTTCATCTTCTCATTCTTCCAACAAGCGGTAGACCCAAAGCCCAAATCTTGATGTTTGATAGAGGTTCTCTTTTGGGACTCGATGTTTTGACATTATTTATATCATTATCTTCATCAAGAAATATGCTACAATCTAGAAGCCCGATGTCTAACAAAGAGGATATTTTGGGATGATGAACCATTTAATGTTTAAACCAATGGTTGTTTCGAGCGTGAAACTTTGGCATTGCTCCCAATTGATGTGTTTCTGTCATGAATGCCATTAATGATGCAACTACTTTCTCAAATACCAAATTTGATCTTTAAGGCTACAAGGATGAGCTTAAATGTATTTCTCAACAATTTAGAGTGGGATAGGGCAATGTCATGCTTCTTTATGGTTTGTACGTCTCCTTTCTGTCAGAGATTCATTCTTTGCCATGATCAACTATAGATTTTGTGGGGGTTGTGTTCCTCGTTTGTGTGATCCTTAATGTGGGTATGGATTCTTAATGTATGAAAACCATGGTGAGGTGAGTGTGATACAAGTAAGCATGGGGGCTGATACTTTTTTTATGACCTTTTTCCTTTCCTCGAGGTCTTTTAATATGGTGGAGAGATATATGTCTTCCTAATTCAACAAGAAAATAAGAGAGTAAAAAGATAACATTTTGGTGAGAGGAAGCAGTTGCAGAGATAGAAAAAGAAAGATATTCACATGAAACCCTAGGTTTCAATTTCTAGTCTTGGGTGTAGCTATTTCTGTATTGTATTGATTTGGGTTTTCTCTCAAACTCTCAATAATATTTGTAAGTTTTGAAGATTGATTGATTAAAGGTAGAATAAACCTTATTTGGGTGTTTCCTTATGTATGGTATGCATTTCCAGATGTATGTTGATTAAATTTTTAACCAAAAGTCTATAAGATCCTTGTAAAGCCTTTGCATGGTAGCTTTTCAATATAATAAAGGAAATGTGTGGCTATGCTTGAGGATTACTGTGTAGAATCTCTTAATATTTTTAAAATATCTATTGTCTTTATAAATGAATATGTAGACACCCTATTTCATGTACATTTGGAAAGGCATAGTCTTTTATGGTGACTTGATAAATTCATCACCTTGTTTTCAGTTATTTTTTTTTTTTATTGAACCTACAGAATATGTTTCCCAATGGATAAAGAAACTAGTCCACTTCTCTCCCATCATCCTCAACACACTCCAAATACATCAAATCAAACACCATTAAAATTTTTACTTTCTATGTTTTACTGTCATGTATGAATGAATACAATATTATAAGGGTGTATCATAAACTCATTCTCACACTTATTTGGTAGATTATCTATTAATAAGGTGTTCATTCTTACATGTATAAACTAGCATTATAGGTATATTGTGACATCAGTATTGGGATACATTGTGTAGTGGGTATATTTTGTTGTAAGGTATTGTTTAGTATTTCAATCATCAATTCAACATCTTAGGGAGAACTCCCCTTGGTCTTGAAAAAATAGAAGTGAAGGAGATCTTAGCCACCTCAACCATTGGTCCTTATCTACCAAACCTAAAGACAGTTTTATGGTGATCCTCCCAAGTTTTACACCACTAACACTTGAAAGATTATCAAACCTTAGGTATTTTGGGCCTATAGCTCTGGTCACCAAAAAATGGTGTTTTTTTGGGGACATCAAAGATAAAATAATATTTTCATAGCATTGGTAACAAGTTAAGTCTACAACTATGCATTTTGTTTGGGTAAGTTTGGTATCTCGTCAACTTACGCCAAAAAATTGGTGTCATTACCAAGGATTAAAAAAGAGCTTAAAATATAGAGGAACCTAAGGTTAATATTGTATTGAAGACCTTCACAACTAGAGGAGGAGTTTGTTATAGCATGTATGAAGATTTGAAAAAGTTGCTTTGTTGACGAATTGAACCTAGAATAAAATTAATCTTTGAGGAGATTTTTGCTACTTGAAAGATCTTATCCTCTTTTAAGATATGGTGAATCTATAAATGAACCTAATGAATGTTGAAGAAGAGATTAGGATGATAAAGCTTTCAATCAGAAAAGGGAAAATTTTAATAGTTGCAATACACTTATAGGTATTTTATCTTTTTTTCTAGTTCAAGAAGAAAAGTTATGTGAGAAGGTCAGTTGCAAGAAATTCTTAACAAAATTTACCCCTTTTCAGTGGTTACTATAACTAAGAGAAAGAGAGTTGAGAAATCCTAATATTCTTCCAAAATAAAGAAATGTTGAGAATTAGATAGTGGTAGAGAGGATAAGTTTTCATTTGCAAATATGTATAACCATTTCGGTTCTCCCTCTACAAGTTATAGTGTCATGATAGAACAACAATCATATCCTCAAAGAAGAGTATTCTTTGTTGAAAGATACAACCCACTAAATTTTAGTGGCATATAAAATCACCCAAATCCTATTCCTAGTTAAATTAGGGAGCATTTACCAAAATTCAGTTGAAGGAGTTTTGGATCAGCAAATAGACATATACAAGATTTTATTGATTTAATTAGAGACTATGAAAAAAATGTTGAAGATGTTGTCATGAGATTCTTTGTTCAATATTTGAAGGAAGATGTTAGGGACTGGTTCTCAAATTTACATGTATTTTCTATTGGTTCATTGCATGAATTAATGATGGTGTTCATGGAACAATTTGGTGAGAAAGTTGATGTTAGCTTTGTTGGCTTTCAGTTATGTCAGTGTTTGTCATTGATTTCAAAGTCACCATGTTAATCTATATTTTAGTTCATCTATTCATGTTTAGCTATCTATTTCAGTCATTATTCATTTATAGATGTGCTTATGGTGGTGATTATTGACAGGGTGATAAAGCATGACTCCAGGTCACTCAATAGGTTCAAGATATTCATTCAGAGGCTTTATTTTTGGTATTCATGTTTATGGTGATTTAGGATTTATATGTCACTTCATATTTAGTTTGACATTGTTCATGAATGCATCAGCTTCAGGATTTTGCATAATATTGTTTTGCAAAGGTTTATGGTTATACTGGTCTAACAATATTAATGAGGCAATGTACATGTTATTTTATGTTGATGTGCTTATTAGGATGGCTCTTCATCAAAGTATGACACATAATGGTAAACACATTCAAAATGTGGTAGGTTGACAGGTATATATATGTTTATTTTCTTGTACATTTGAAACATTCTTTATGAGGGATGACTATTCAAATGGTCTAAGTTTGGCTTCATTAATATACATACAATGGGCAGATTTATATTGGTCTCTAGGCATTGGCAGCTAGTATTTTATTATCTCCAGCATACAAAATTTTTAGGGTAGGCTTGAATGGTTATATTGTGGCCTCATGATTCATATACTTCAATTGGGTTTCACTTGTGCTCTAAAAGCTTTGTTTAAACAAGTTTATTCATTTTGAATATGCTCCATTATGTTGGGCACTTTATAAAAGTTTACATGGAAATATTTGGGGTTCACTATTTGAAGTCCAGCCTATTACCAACTAATACTTTATGCATGGCTAAGACCGACAAGGAAAAGTTTTTCTTGGCTTTCGTTTAAATGTTTTCGGGACTTATAATAGCTGATTTATTAGGCCTTAAGGTCAACAGGAGGAATGTGGAAATATTTAAATGTCACTATGAAAGTTACATGGCATCGTCTATTTGGTAATAATGTTCATTGCTATTATTGTGGTCGGCATTTAGAAA
The DNA here is from genome assembly GCA_007115665.2 of Sequoiadendron giganteum. Classification (NCBI taxonomy): domain Eukaryota; kingdom Viridiplantae; phylum Streptophyta; class Pinopsida; order Cupressales; family Cupressaceae; genus Sequoiadendron; species Sequoiadendron giganteum. The sequence goes on along the minus strand of CM021103.1, from coordinate 339,140,875 downwards.
AGAATTGGAAATAGCATAATGTTCTTTTTTTATGATTAAGGGTATTGACATGTTGATGTGAAGGAAATGATAGTGTCGGCATTCGGTAAATGGCTTTGATTGCGGATTTGGAAGAACTATTATTTCTTGATAATTATTATGTTCTTTTTCTTCAGACATCAAGTTACATTTAACTTTTGAAAATTCTTTTTCAAATGGCTCGAAGGAGATTAGGGTATTCATATTTGTTGTTTCACAAGTTTATGGGTTTGAAACCCTAGCCACTCCACTGCCATGAGTCTTTGATATGTTATTCTTTCAGGGTTCTGATATTAAAAACAAAAATGACACTTTTTTTTTATCTGGAGAAAACCCTTGGGTGAAGTTTCAAAAAATCAAATTATGGTCTCCACCTATCACGGCCTTTGAGGGTTTCAGAGTCATTTTCTTAAAATACACCTTCTATCACACTTTGTCAAAAGAATCATTCTTATGATGTTTACTTCACTGTATTAGTGGTATTCTTGGCATATATCCATAAGAATGATTTGTCTTATCTATTCACCTCTGCTAGAGGTTAAAAAGAGAAAACATATACATTTTTTGAAAATGAGAGAGAAATCATGTTATTGAACACAGTTGTTGTATTGTCTATTCATGAGAGACATATGTGATAGCTCTGTAATAGAAAATATGAAGAAATAAAAAATGCAGTATGAGAAGTCTTGACATGTGAATATGCCTAGAATTTTGAAGGTTCAATTGAGAACCTTGAGGATTTTAGGGGTATTCATTTGAGAGGTTCTTGTGAGCTTATTTGGAAAATAGAGATATCCTCTGTGTTATTGTAATTCTGTAAACTGAAAAGGGGTTGGTGCTCCTTGAAATTGGTGTTTCAAAATGAGGGGTTGGTTCTCCTTGAGTTGGTTCTCATAAATTATCCTATAAGGCATTGTTAACAGTGGTTTTCAAATAAGAGCCTGAAAGGCAGTAGTTTAGGAGTGGTTTTTCTACCCGAGGAGGGTTTTCCACTCGGTATATCTTGTGTCTCATTGCTCAATTGTGGTTTCACTACTTTACTGTGAGAATGCTTTATTATGCATTGTTTTACGGTCATACTTCTCATTTCATTTCTAAATGGTTGCATTCAATTTATGGATGATTTAATCATTGAAATAGTGAGAGCATAATTCAGTTTTGTTTCATTTTCTGAAAATTGTTAAATTAGTTCATGACACTGATTCACCCCCCCCCCTCTCAGTGTCTTTTTCACTCCAACAATTGGTATCAAAGCGTAGGGTCCTTTGATAGGTCTAAACTGCCTAGGATTGATTCTTGTCTTGGAGTCTATTTAAAATGTATCAAGCTGATGAAGGTACATCTGTGACTAGAGCTCCATTATTTGATGGAACGAATTATGTATTCTAGAAAATCAGAATGGAAACATATTTAATTTCTATTGATCTCGATGTGTGGAGCATAGTGTTAAATAGGTACACTATACCAACCACATTACCCATAATTGCTGATGAAAAGAAAAATAATGGAACTAATGCTAGAGAAAAAGAAGCTCTCTTGTGTGCATTGACTAAAGATATCTTTATTAAATTCATGCATTGTAAGTTTTCTAAGGAAATATGGGTTAAACTTGAAACCATCTATCAAGGAAATGAAAAAGTTAAACAATCAAAATTCCTTACTCTAACACATCAGTTTGAGGAATTAAAAAAGAGGGATAATGAAAAAGTGGTTGATTACTTCTTGAGAATTGATGAAGTTGTCAATTCTATGAAAGGGCTAGGAGAAGATGTAAAAGAATTTGATGTTGTAACTAAGGTGATTAGAACCTTACTGCCTAAATTTGAAGCTAAGGTTTCTACTCTTGAAGAAAATAAACACTTTGACTAGCTTAACTTAGATAGTTTACAAGGTACTCTGAATGCCTATGAAATGAGAATCAGTAAAAACAATTCTACTAGAAAAGAAACTGCCTTTAACAATGAAAAGAAAGAAAAAGATGAGGTTAGTGAGTCGGAACTTTCTGATTCTAAAGAATCCCATTTTGTTAGAAAGCTTAAAAAGGGATCTAGAAAATATAAGGGAAAACTTCCCTTTAAGTGTTTTAACTATTGAAAAATAAGTCACTTTGTTGCAAAGTGCCCCTATGGAGATCAAAATAGTGACAATGAGAAATCTGAAAATTTGCCTAAGAAAAAGGCCTATAAACCTAAACAAAATTTCAACTTCAAAAAGAAGAAAATTTTGTTTAGTAAAGATGAAATAGACACTGAATCTGAAGATTCTTTAGTTGAAGAAGATGAAACATTATTCATGGCTGAAATCATTTAGCAAGAAGATACAAACAACAATGATAATGAAGAAGGTGAAGTAGATCTAGAAGGTGAACTGAAATGTTCTTTAAAAGAGATTAGTAAACTCAAAAAGAAAATTATTGCTCAAGAACAAAATTCTACTCAAGCTCTTGCTCAAGAGAAAACTTCAAATCAAGAAATAGTCTCTTTGAAGACTCAGCTTGAATAAGCCAAGAGAGTTGAGGATTCTCTTTGTGTTGGTATAAGTCATAAAGATCAAGAAATACAAAGACTTGAACATGAAATTGTTGATCTTAGGAAGACCATTGAAAAGTATGAAAGTACGTTAAAACTAAATGAGATGCCTAGCAAGCAGAAATTAAACAAGGATAAAACTGGTATTAGGTTTGAGAAGGGTGAATGTTCTAATGATGATGCAAAGAAAAAAAATGCTACTACAAACAAAAATTCTAAATCAAATCATTGTGATTCTGATAAGAATCATGTTCATCCTTTTAGGAATAACAGAACATCATACAATTTCAGCCCTTTCTTTTACGGGTATTGTTTTTTCTGCAACAAATTTGGGCATAAAGTGAGCTCTTGCAGGCTTATCAATTCTAGGATACCTAGGTTTGATCATAAGCAATACTTTGGTTTTGCTAAATAGATCAGATGCTTTAAATGCAATACCTTGGTTCATTTTGCTAAGCAATGCAAAGCTGATCTACAAAATAATCAGCAGGAAACCAAAAAGGTTTGGAAACCTAAGAATGTCAAAAACATAGAGCAAACTATGTTAGTTCAAACTGCTTTTCATTCCAAGAAAAAAGACTTATGGGTCCTAGATAGTGGTTTTTCTAACCACATGACTGGTGACAAGGATAAATTCATAAAACTTGAAGATTATGTAGGTGGATATGTCAAGTTTGGTGATAATTATAGTATACAAATTAAAGGTAGAGGTTCACTTCTTCTAAATGAGGACACTCCTATCTACAATGTGTAATATGTGGAAGGTATAAATCACAATCTTCTAAGTGTTAGTCAAATTTGTGACAATGGGTATCATGTTATATTCACTTCATAGGGATGTGAGATTAAAAACAAGCTTGGAAAGGTTGTTGCTACTGGAAGAAGGACTAAAGGAAATGTTTACAATCTTCTTGACACATAAGGTAATGACATTAATCAAGGTATGTGTCTAATGGGTCAAGTTGAAGAAAGCTGGTTGTGGCATAAGAGACCAGGACACATTAACTTTGATAATATGGTTAAGATCATTAAAAACTAGAATGTGAGAGGTTTGCCTACTCTAAGCAAACCAGAAAATGCAGTTTGCAAAGAATGTCTAAGAGGTAAGCAAACAAAGGTTAGTTTCATATCCAAAGAACATGATTCAACTAAACATTCACAACTTGTACACACTAATTTATGTGGTCCTACTAGGACAAGGTCAATAAATGGTGAGAAGTACTTCATGTTATTTGTAGATGACTACACAAGGATGGTTTGGGTAACCTTCCTCAAACATAAATCAGAGGCTTTTGACAGATTTAAAATCTTTCATAAAATGGTTGAGAAAGAATCTGATATGAAACTTAAATGCTTGAGATTAGACAAGGGAGGTGAGTTTACCTCTCAATAATTCATTGATTATTGTGAGAAACATGGTATAAAAAGGCAATATGTTGTTGCAAGGACACCTCAATAGAATGGGATTGTGGAAAGGAAAAATAGAACAGTGAAAGAAATGGATAGAACAATGCTTGATGAAGCCAAATTGCTTGATATGTACTAGAAAGAAGTTGTTCATACAACTGTCTATATTTTGAACAGAGTGCAAATAAGGGTGAAATCCAATTTCACTCCATATGAGCTATGGTATGGTAAATCTTCCTCTATAAAGTACTTCAAAATATTTGGTTGTAAATGCTTTATCAAAAGAGATGATGAAAACTTAGGAAGCTTTCAATCCAAATCTGATGAAGGTATCTTTTTAGGATATTCTACACATAGAAAAGCTTATAAATGTTTCAATAATAGGCTGAATAAGATTGTTGAATCTGTTAATGTCAAGTTTGATGAAAAGTTGCTTTTAGATGATGAACCTATGCAGGATGATGAGGAACAAGAATTTGAACTTGAAATAAATTTAAAAGGATTTGAAACAAAAAATCTTGAAGTTGAATCAACAAGTCCTAAACTTGTTGAAAAAAGTCCTAAAAATGATGAAACAAGTCCTAAAAAGTGTGCGTCAAAAACTCCTTCAAAATCTCTTGCTAGATACCATCCTAAAGATCATATTATTGGAGATAAATATGCAAGAATTCAATCAAGAAGAAAAACTGCTAAATCTGATGAAAATGCTCACATAGTTGAACTTACAACTTTCTACTTGGTTACATAGTTTGAGCCAAAAAAATTATGATGAAGCTCTCACTGATGAATGTTGGCTTAATGCTATGCAGGAAGAAATTGATCAAGTAGAAAAATAAGACTTGGGAGTTAGTCCCAAGACCAAATGGCAATAATGTCATAGGTGGTAAATGGATCTTCAGAAATAAACATGATGAAAATGGAAATGTTGTTCACAACAAGGCAAGGTATGTTTGCAAAGGTTATGCTCAACAAGAAGGTATTGATTTCAGTGAAACTTTTGCACCTGTTGCTAGACTTGAATCTATTAGAATATTATTGGCTTATTTTGTTTTCAAGAACTTTACTGTTTATCAAATGGATGCTAAAACTACTTTTTTGAATGGTTATTTAGATGAAGAATTTTATATAGAACAACCTGAAGGGTTTATTTGCAAAAACAAGCCTAATCATGTTTACAAGCTGAAAAAGGCTCTATATGGCTTAAAAAAAGCACCTAGAGCATGGTACTCTAGGCTAGATAATCATTTGATTTCTAATGGCTTTGTTAGAGGAGGTGTTGACATCAATCTTTATGTTAAGATTGAAGGTTCTGATATTTTGGTTGTTGAAATCTATGTAGATGATACTATATTTGGCTCAATAATATTGCTTTGAGTAAAAAATTCTCTCAGATTATGGAATCTGAGTTTGAAATGTCAATGTTCGGAGAATTAACTTTCTTTTTGGGTCTTCAAATCTCTCAACTTGAAATTGGTATATTTCTCTCTCAAACAAAGTATGCAAAAGAGATGCTTAAGAAATATCAAATGGATTAATGCCATCCAGTTAGCACTCCAATTGCTACAGGCTATAAAATTAGTAAGGTTGATGATTCTCTTGATGTAAATCCAACAGATTATAGGTCAATGATTGGAATCTTGTTATATTTAACAGCTTCTAGACCTGATATAATGCAAGCAGTTTGCATGGTTGCAAGATTTCAGTCATCTCCTAAGGAATCTCATGTTACTATTGTTAAAATAATTCTTAAATATGTTCAGGGCACTCTTGATTATGGTCTTTGGTATCCTAAAAGCAATGATTTTTCATTAATTGCATATACTGATGTTGACTAGGCTAGTTGTCTGGATGATAGGAAAAGCACTAGTGGTGCTGCATTCTTTCTTGGTGATTGATTAGTGGCATGACACAACAAGAAACAAGAATATGTTTCACTCTCTACTGCTGAAGCATAATATATTGCTGCCACTTCTTTTTGTCTCAAGTAATTTGGATGGCACAAAATCTATCTGATATGGGTATTGAAGTTCATAAACCTCTTTCTATTCTATGTGATAACACTAGTGTGATTAATATCTCCAAAAATCTTGTTATGTACTCTCGCACTAAACACATAGCTATCAAGTTTCACTTTCTTCGAGAAAAATTTCTAGCTAATGAGGTTTGTTTACAATTTGTTGCCTCACAAGAACAGGTTGCTGGCATTTTTACTAAGTCTTTAGATAAAGATTTATTTGAAAGGATAAGACTTCAATTGGGAGTTATCTCTCAATATTTACTTCTTTGATTTAGCTAGTTTTGGCTTAGGGGGAGCTTGTTACATCTTTTATGCATTCTTAGCTCTCTTGTAGTTTCTGTTTGCTGCTCTTAATGTTTTACTTGCAGCTGGTTCATACAGTTATTTGTTGGAATTTCAGTTGAGTTTCATGGCATTCTAGTACTTGGTTGGAATTTCATTTGTGGTTTATGCCATTGCACAATTCTCCTCTTTTATCCTTTGTCATTGAGGCAAAAAGGGGGAGAGAAATTTCTATGTTTTGCCATCAAGGAAAAAGGGGGAGTTTATTGGCTTTCAGTTGTGTTAGTATTTGTCCTTGATGTCAAAGTCACCATGTTAATCTATATTTCAGTTCGACTATTCATGTTCATCTATCTATTTCAATCATTATTCATTTACAAATGTGATTATGGTGGTGATTACTGACAGTGTGATAAAGCATGACTCCAGGTCACTCAACAGGTTCAGGATATTCATTCAGAGGCTTTGTTTTTTGTATTCATGTTTATGGTGATTCAGGATTTATATGTCACTTCATATTTAGTTTGAAATTGTTCATGACTGCATTAGCTTCAGGATTTTGCATAATATTGTTTTGCAGAGGTTTATGGTTATACTGATCTAAATAGATTAATGAGGCAATGTAAAAGTTATTTTATGTCGATGTGCTTATCAAGATGGCTCTTCATCAAAGTATGACACATAATGGTAAACACATTCAGAATGTGGTAGGTTGATAGGTATATATATATATATATATATATATATTTATCTTCTTGTACATTTGAAACATTCTTTATGAGGGATGACTGTTCAAATGGTCTAAATCTGGCTTCATTAATATACATGACATGGGTAGATTTATATTGGTCTCTAGGCATTGGCAGCTAGTATTTTATTATCTCCAGCATATACAAATTTTCAGGGCAGGCTTGAATGGTTATATTGTGATCTCATGATTCATATACTTCAATTGGGTTTCACTTGTGCTCTAAAAGCTTTGTTTAAGCAATTTTATTCATTTTGAATATGCTCCATTATGTTGGGCACTTTATAAAAGTTTTCATGGAAATATTTGGGGTTCATTGTTTGAAGTCTAGCCTATTTATCAACTAAAACTTTATGCATGGCTAAGACCGACAAGGAAAAGTTTTTCTTGGCTTTCATTTAAATGTTTTCGGGCCTTCTAATAGTTGATTTATTAGGCCTTAAGGCCGATAGGAGGAATGTGGAAATACTTAAATGTCACTATGAAAGTGACATGGCATCGTCTATTTGGTAATAATTTTCATTGCTATTATTGTGGTCTGCATTTGGAAAAGACTTGGAAATAGCACAATGTTCTTTTTTGATGATTAAGGGTATTGAGATGTTGATGTTAAGGAAACGATAGTGCCAGTATTTGGTAAATGGCTTTGACCGCAGATTTGGAAGAACTATTATTGCTTGATAATTATTATGTTCTTTTTCTTCGGACTTCAAGTTACATTTAACTTTTGAAAAGTATTTGTGAAATGGCTTGAAGGAGATTAGGGCATTCATTTTTATTGTTTCACACGTTTATGGGTTTGAAACCCTAGCCACTCCATCGCCATGAGTCTTTGATTTGTTATTCTTTCAGGGTTCTGATATCAAAAACAAAAATAACACTTTGTTTTTATCTGGAGAAAACCCTTGGGTGAAGTTTCAAAAAATCAAATTATGGTCTCCACCTATCACGACCTTTGAGGGTTTTAGAGTCATTTTCTTATAAAATACACCTTCTATCACACTTTGTCAAAAGAATCATTCTTATGATGTTTACTTCACTGTATTAGTGGTATTCTTGGCATATATCCGTAAGAATAATTTGTCTTATCTATTCACCTCTGTTAGAGGTTAAAAAGAGAAAACATATACATTTTTTGAAAATGAGAGAGAAATCATGTTATTGAACACAGTTGTTGTATTGTCTATTCATGAGAGACATATGTGATAACTCTGTAATAGAAAATATGAAGAAACAAAAAATGCAGTATGAGAAGTCTTGATATGTGAATATGTCTAGAATGTTAAGGGTTCAATTGAGAACCTTGAGGATTTTAGGAGTATTCATTTGAGAGCTTCTTGTGAGATTATCTGGAAAACAGAGAGATCCTCTATGTTATTGTAATTCTGTAAACTGAAAAGGGGTTGGTGCTCCTTGAAATTGGTGTTTCAAAATGAGGGGTTGGTTCTCCTTGAGTTGGTTCTCATAAATTATCCTATAAGGCATTGTTAACAGTGGTTTTCAAATAAGAGCCTGAAAGGCAGTAGTTTAGGAGTGGTTTTTCTACCCGAGGAGGGTTTTCCACTCGGTATATCTTGTGTCTCATTGCTCAATTGTGGTTTCACTACTTTACTGTGAGAATGCTTTATTATGCATTGTTTTACGGTCATACTTCTCATTTCATTTCTAAATGGTTGCATTCAATTTATGGATGATTTAATCATTGAAATAGTGAGAGCATAATTCAGTTTTGTTTCATTTTATGAAAATTGTTAAATTGGTTCATGACACTGATTCACCCCACCCCCTCTCAGTGTCTTTTTCACTCCAAACAAGGTTTTTGGTCACCAAATTTATCAATATTTAGAAAAATAAAAAGAGTTAATCTTGAATTTAAATTTGAGGTTTTCAAAGGTAATAAGGGATATTCTAGAAAGTTTCAAACCAAATGATGCAATGTGTTTAGTCATATACCTTGGTGATTTTGATGAAGAGATGAGTTATATATTAAGAGATAAAGATCTTGTAACTCTTCATCAAGCATATGAAATTGCTATGGATATTGAAGATAACATGAGCTTTTCAATACCTAAAGATTTCATGTTAGTAAGTATAGGTTATTCTAGAATATCTTATGAAGATGCACAATGTAGGTTACAAAACAAAAATTATTATCAAGATAATTGTATCTTTGTTATTGCATCTAGTTCACCAGTGCATCTTCTAGTTTATTATGATTCTCATGAAAAGTGTGAAGATAATTTTTATGATCAACTCAGAAACACAATTTGTTTAGGTCAAGATTATAACCATGACAATCTGGATGGAATATGTGAATAAGTAAAAGAAATGCATGAATTCATGCCTTGACATCTCTCAACCAGTGAAAATAGTGAGAGTGTTGTAGATTTCCCATTGCAAGTTAGTGGTGATGTTTCTAAAAGTGAATGTTTAGGCATTCAATTTGAAGATTCTAGGCATGGTTTATATAATGATGAGATTTATTGTGAAGCAAAAGATGATCTATATGAGCATAATCATCTTTTTTCTCCTCATGATTGCTTGTATGAGTTTGGTATAGAGGTCTTTGCTTCATCTGAAGAAGACATTAATGTGTATGTTGTTCAAAACATGTGTTCATTCCTCAACAAGAAACTAGTGTGTTGTGATGAACTGCAAGGATATGGGTTGGGATTTCTATTGAGTGATGATGCAAATAAAGCTGAAGGTTTCTCTATTAATTCTTCTGCTGACCATGCTAAATCTAAAAGTTCTAATATTGAAAAATATCCAGATATCCATGTTGTAGAATAGCAGGCAATGTTTATTGTGATCCTTATTGCAACATTAATTATGTCATGAATAATCACTATGAGAAATTTGGCTCAAGATTAAATTTTGAATTATGTGAGCCTTCATTTGAAATATTTCACATAGGGTTGTATGATGATATGAAGAATGAGCCTGACCTTGTTTTTGAACCTATGATGGAATTTTTAATTCATGCATGGTATGTTGATGTTTTTCTAAAAGTAGTGATTTGAATATGGATAATGATATTATAGATCTTGATAGTATTTATAGATCATTGGGGCATATAATAATGTGACTGAGTTATGTTGCTTGGATGGAGATATATGTTCTTGTAATGCAACTCAATTTGAGCATGTTCCTATATATGAACACCTTTTGTTTGTCACCTAAAGTGAGTGCCTATCAGATATGAAAAAAAATTCAGAAATTTTTGTTGATTCGTGGACTAATCTTGAGGTTGATGGCTTATACGAGGATCAAGACATAGAAGAGATACCACCCAATTCAAAGCTAATGCATGATAATAGTATTTCTTTTGAATGCTTCAATTTTGAGAAGGAAATAGAAGATATGGATAACATTTGTAATGACTTATGTGTGGAGTATAAGTATTTTCATTTTCCTTTTCATGTTGATGATTTTATGATGTTGAATAATAGTGAAGTTATTGTTGATGGATGTCAAAATAATTATGATTTTGGTGTGGTGGACAAATATGACATCCATGGTATTATGCATCATAAAGCATTCTAGTCAATGCAAAAATTTCCCAGTTCACCAAACCTAGAAAAGTTTGAAAGAAGCATGCACAAACGTCTAATGAATAATGATAATGGAATCTCTAGTGAGCAAAAAATAGATGCCACAATTTTCAATTGTGGTTTGGAGATGCATTCAATAGAGAACAAATTTTTTGACATAGGAAAGTATTGGTTCTTCATTTTTTTGAGGGCTTAGGGCCACTTAATAAATTTTGAAAGTATGGGTTTCAATGCTAAATAAAATAAGTAAATAAAAATTAACCAATAGATTTGGCACATGATCTACATCCCAGAGATCTAGATTCTCACTATTCCTATAAGAGGCACACATCCCCAACTAGATCCAATATTGTCACCTATAAATTTAATGAATTTATAGCACTTTGTATTACCCCTTTTCATTCCCATCAATTATAACCGATCTAAGAAATCCAAATGGTGTTTCATGTTCAATTCCCTTTGTTAGTTGCATCTAACCTTTTCCAAGCTATAGTAAAAAACCATTTGCAAAGAACCTCAAAAATGGCTAAGTATTGAACTTTTTGGTATTTTAGGATTTTGGTTGATAACTAACATTCTCCATGGTTTTTCCCATCTTAGGTTTCCATGTAATTTCTGGTGTTCATGGTTGTGGGTGCTGCCACAATAATGGGTTACACTTTTTGGGACATTATGATTTTTGCTGAAATCACATATTTTTAGAAAATATAATGATTTAAGCCTTAAAAAGGTTTTATTTTAAGTGTTTTAATTGAAGAGGGTTTGATCAAACCCACTTATATCAAACCCCCTTGGATAGAAAGCTGCTAGTTTTAAACCATACCTATAATGGATTCTCCTCTACACCTATCAAAATGCTGATAAAAACCCACTTTTGATTTACCTTTTATGGGCTCAAATTAATTAATTTAAAATTAGTTTTTGTAAACATGTATTCCTTATTATAACCTTCCCAAAAAGTATAATTTTAAATATATTTAATTTTATTATTTAATTTATTTTTTATTTCTTGTGAATGTAGGTTTTTCAATGAACATCGAGGTCTTTATTTCACACATACAGAAAAATAGGAAAAGAGAGAAAAATAATTCTTAAAAATGCATGTACACTAGCTATTGATGTCCTTATTCCAACAAAAAAATAATAATTTAATTCAAATGAATACAAAAAAAGTTATGCAGTTGAAAGTATAATATATCCAAATTATAATTACTCTGAATTAGAAAATTAATTAAAATATATATATGCAACAAAAAATTATGAAAAAATATCCATCCACTAGATAATGGTGTGAAAACATTGTATTTAAAAAATTAGAATTCTATGCTTTCAATAAAAAAAGTTATGCAGCTGAAAGTAAGCATCAGTTTTTGAAAAAATAATTCACAATTTTTTTAAAAAAATATTTAGATTCTCAACACAAAATATCACAAATCACTAGTTTTCTTCATCTTCAAATTCTTAATGGCTTAGCTTCTATAGGCATACGGAAGTGAAGATCTGGTGAAAAATGTTGATTTCAATGTCAAGTTTGGCCAAAAAGTCTAACCCATTATTGTGGAATCACCCTTGTCTTTCTACTTACATACCATTTTTATCACTCCCGATCTCCAACCCCCTTTTCCCCTTCTAATCCATTGCTATCCTAAATGTTTTGTGTTTTAGTCATCAGCCTTAACTCTTACCCCTTATCACTTTTCTTTCATAAGCAAAAAGTCCTCCCGCCGATCATTATAGTTTTGATAAATCCTCTAAAAAATGACTAAGTGTTGATGATTCAAACTTTGGGGATCAACCTTCCTCCTTACCTCTTATCATCTCCTCATTGTAATGAATAAGCCTTATACCCAACCCTCGATGTTTGATTCCTTTCCTTTATCCTTCGAAGATCAATTCCCTCACTCTTCTTTTGTCTTATCTCCTCAACAAGATGAATTATTTTTCCTCAATCCCCAATCCCCAATGTTGTGTCTTTGACCTATTTCAAAGGTTATAATTTTGGCTTACCCTTTATCAAATTTTGTGATAAGATTCAAGTCTTCCTCCTAACTCTCGGCTCTCAATGTTTCTTCCTTTTCACACTCTTTTAAATCTTTACGTTTTTCTAGCAAGTGGTAGACCGAAAGCTTGAAGCCCAATGTCCCACAAAGGTTCTATTTCAAGACTTATTATTTTGACGTTCTTTATATCATTGTCTTTATTAGGAAATATTTTTTAAGATTACAGATCGATGTCTAATGAAGATGATATTTTGGGTTGAAAAACCATTTAATGTTTAAACCAATAGTTGTTTCAGGCCCAAAACTTCAGTGATGCTCTTGATTGATGTGTTTTCAATTGTGAATTCCATTCATGTTGCAGCTAATTTCTCAACTACCATATTTGATCTTTAATGCTAGAGGGAGTATCTTAAATTCATTTTTCAATAACTCCAAGTGGGATATTTCTCATTTGTGTGATCATTAATGTGGTCATGGCTTCTTAACATGTGATGACCATGGAAAGCTGAGTGTGATGCAAGTAAGCATGGGGACCAATATTTTTTCTAATGGCCATGTTCCTTTCCCTGAGGTATTTTAATATGGTGGAGAGAGATATATGTTTTGATTCAAAAAGAACAAAGATGAATGGAAGATGATACAATTTATATAGAGAGAATTATTTGTAGATCCAATACAAGAAATAAATTCACAAGAAACCCTAGGTTTCAATTTCTAGTTTTGGGTGTAGCTATTTTTATATTGTAACATGATCTAGGTTTTCTCTTCAACCCACAATAATATTTAATAGGCTTTGAATATTTATTTATTAAAGGTATAATCAACCTTAGCTAAGTGTATCCTTAAGTATGGTATGCATTTCTAGGTGTATGTTAATTAGTTTTCAACCAAAAGTTTGTAAAATCCTTGCAAAGCCTTTGCATGGTATCTTTTCAATATAATAAAGGAAATGTGTGGGTATGCTTGAGGATTACTAGGGATACTCTCTTATAATTCTACAACTATCTATTATATTTTTAAATGATTATACAGATCGCATCTTTCCTATGCATTTTGAAAGGCATAGTCTTTTATCGTGACTTGATTAAGCCATTACCTTATTTTAGTTATTGCTTGTTTGATTGAACCTAGAGACTATGTTCCCGATGGATTGAAAGACATCGGTCTATAATTGGATCTCTCTCCCATTATCCTCAACACACTCCAAATACATCAAGTCAAACACTTTTCAAAGTTTTACTTTCTATGTTTTTTACTACTATTTCCAAATGAATACAACAATACAAGGGTGTATCATAAAGGTATTCTAAAACACTTATATGGTGTATTATCTATTAATAAGTTTCTCATCCTTACATGTCCAAACTAGCACATAGGTATATTGTGATACCAGTATTGGGATACTATGTAAAGGGTATAGTTTGTTATAAGGTATTGTTCAATGTTTCAATAATCAATTTGGCATCTTAGGGAAAACCTCCCTTGGTATTGTAGAGCTATATGTGAAGGAAGTCTTTCCCACCTCAAACATTGGTCCTTAGCTTCCCAACCTAAATATACGTTTGTGGTGATCCTCCTAGATTTGAGACCCTTGGCACCTGGAAGATTGCCAAAACTTAGGGATTTAGGTCCTACAACTCTAGTCACCAACAAACCCTTTTGGTAGGATGGAGAAATGTATGTGTCCTATACTAAAACATATTTCGCATTTAGAAGACATTTTGGTTGATTATAGTAAAAACCATTAGGTTAGGAAGAGGAGCTATTGCAAATTGAATATTGAGAAAATGAAGACCCTAGGCACTCATGGAGTTCCAGATCAAGTTAAAGAAAATGCATTAGTCCTACATATTTCTTGTGAGATATAAGGAGTCTTCAAGGAAAAAATTATTGATCCTACCGGATTTGAGCTAGAGGTTAAAGGCTCTTATTCAACATATATTGGATAATAGTGGAAATTGGTTGGTTGAATGTGTTAAGTTCTTAATGATTCTCTAACTTTCAATATAGATGTATCTAAGAAGAGGAAAGAAAAGGAGAATGAAATTAAAACTCTTAGTTAAGTAAATAAGAATACATGAAGCCACTATAGTTAGAATGTAAGAGGGACCAAGTGACACGCCATTAGAAAAGATATTTGAGGTAACATCCTTCACTCTTGAAGTAAAAATAGTCACTATGCCTTCACAATCAAACCCTATTATACCAAAAATTATCCTATTTTAAACTATACCACCAATTCTATCCACATACTTGATTTTACAACAACAAAATTAACATTTTATAACTACTCCTATTACTCTCACCAAGAAATCCTAGTTTTTGTCACTACCATTATTGACAAATATTTGAATAATAGCTAAAGAGATTGAAGAAAAATAATTATTCCAAGAAATGAGTAAATGAAGATAAAAAAAAATTGGCATCCCCTAAAATTAGCCTGTATGAGACTCGAAAAATGATAGAGAAGTTAGAAAGGGGGGAAAATACATTCATTCAATGAAACCCATTATCGAGGAATCTAATAAAGGACTAGATACAAGTCAATAATAGGTACAAATAAATTCCCCTATGATGAATATTGCAGGAACCAACTACAACTGCATAGGAGAAAATGGAAATAAGTGTTCTAGAGAAGGAAATGACCCAAAAAATTAAGGAGGTTGTACATATTCAAAAAGAAATTGAAGAAATAATTCCCTCAGTGAAGTGAAGTGGTTGTACTCGAAAAAATATTCTAGGAAAAAGAAGCTACAAATCTTAATCAAGGAAACACTTATAATCAACTTATTGTTGTTGTGAACAAGGTGTTTTATTTAATTAGTTCATAACTTGGGTCCTATTCACACTAGTTACCTAAATTTACTTAGATTACACATAGGATACTTATCACTTTATGTCTCAAGTCATAAAATTAATACACATATCATAATATTATGCAATCTTATGTCTCACATTGATCTATATATCTAAGGGGTCCCCTTTGTATTCTAGCTCATTATAAGTAATATATCATTTGCATCCTTTGGTAGAATAGAATTATTATCTAATATTTGATCTATCTTGTGATTTTATTAAAGCTACTGGATCTTGGATGGCTACATCTTCAAGAAAATATTGCATGGTATAGAGCATTCTATACCAACTCTAACATGGTATCAAAGCTTGTGGGGTTGCTTTTTGTCAATCTTTATTGAGTGATATAGGTTACAAATCTTGGTGGATATTTAAAATTTGAATATTCTCTTATCTTACATCATATAATCACCTATACAATTAAATAAATTGATAGAAATACTATATTTGGGGGATTCCTCTTTGTGGATTTACATCACAAGTTCATTCTGGAGCTTGTTGGTGCAAAAATGAGCTCACCATTAAGTTCAAGGTATCCAAGAAAGTTATTTTAACCTTTTGATTTGTCCAAATTGGACATGTGAGGTCATATATACATGGTTTAAATTTGGGAGATGGTTGCTAGATCTATAAAGTAGCTACAATTTTGGAACATTTTGCATCAAATCTAACCCTACAATCACATCTATGAGGCCTAAGAACCCTAAGACTAACTATCAAATTGTCAAAATCAAATACTCTTTCCCTAAGCCCTTAGAGAAAAATTTTACCCCCACCATTACACAGTCATTTGTACAATTATAGAAATTCTTGTCAGTTTGCAAATGCTAGCATAACTATGTACAATTGACTAAATTATATATATATATATATATATATATATATTTTGTTATTCTCAAAAAAGTATTTGTTAGTATTTCATGTTGAAATTCACATGACAATTGAGAGGGGGGGTGAATCAATTATATCAAATTCTTTACTTCTTAAATTATTCAATTACAATTTATCTTCAATTTGCTATTAAGTGTGAACATGAAAATGCAGATAACAGAAACACAACATCAAAGACACCAGATTTACGTGGAAAATCCTAATGAGGGAAAAACCACAGTGAGGATTAACTCATAGTATAGTAGTAATGCAATTCCAGATACAAAAGGTTCACTTATAGAGGGCTCACTGCAAGAAGGACTCACTGTCTAGAAAGGAGGCTCACTGCCAACAAAAAAATAAAAAAAGATAAATTAAGATCCACCACTAGGGTTCCACACATTCACAACCTAATTAGAAGATTGTAGATGCCATCAAATCACTTATTGTAGGAATCAAACACCTTAAAGCACTATTGCCTTAATTCGATCTTCCACTCTCTGTTTTTCACACTTGTTCACACACTTCACTCACTTTATTGATTCATGGATGGATATGAAATTCGCTACAAATTAACTTGTATTTATACCATCTTCAACCTCAAGAACATCCTCCAAGGTCGTCTATACAATTTCATTTACAAATTCAAACTAGGTCGGCTAATCAACATTCCCACGGTGGATAAGAATGTGAGGGGACCAAATAAATATTTAATTTAGGACCCAAATAACATCTTGAAGCTTGCACATGCTTCCTCAAGTTCATGCAAAAGCCAAATGTAATGTGTAGAAACCAGGTCAACCAAACCTAATGAAAACACCAATGATCTTTGAAGTGCGTGCATCTTCAACAAGATAAACACACACAAATTTCCCAACACGCTTCACCAGTCATTTTACCATCTCTGAGAACAACTTAGATACATCCGTAACAACTTCAACAAACTTCATTTGCAGAGAACACTTCACTAGTTCAACCGAAACAACCAACAAAAACATTGAGACTCCAGAGCAGGTCTTTCAGAGTGCCAAACCACAAGAAATTTTGTTAGAACACATGGACCATCAGAAAGAGTAATCTCCCAGATCCATAAGATCTGAAACTAAATACCAGAAGACTGTGGAGCCAAAAAAATTCTCCCACACAATAACCATATAACTCTGACAAACTAGTTCACGCACCAGTGAACATGAATTTTACTCTCCATCGACCCAAAGGATGAAACTCAGAATGTACAATTCATTTAATCTTATAAGCACACCTATAAATCCACATAGGCATTGGGTCAACATAGGACAAACACAGACCACAATACCAGAGCACACCCAGAACATACTTCAACACAACTTAAATTATTTCTCAAATTTTCTCAAAGGAAGTTGGAAAAATCCAACTTGCTCAACCTGTACAGTGTTGACATCAATGAAAACATTAATGAAAACACCACCAAACACATCCATACTTGCAACAATCTCCCCCTTTGTCATTGATGGCAACACATGACGTGAAAAAAACCCATCAAAGATAGTATACATGATTCTTAGAAGCGACAACCTGCCAAGCATAGAATTTCCACATGATTCTCTCTCCCACATGATTTTCAGAAGCGACAACCTCCCAAGTATAGAATTTTCACATGATTATATCTCCCCCTTTGACATCAATGGCAAAGGAAATTCTTGCCAAAAAAAGCTTTGTTCACTCCCCCTAAGGAGTACACCTACATTACATACTACAACAATGCACTTCTCTACTCCCCTGAGGAGTAGACCTCAATCATCAGTCCAGAACAAAAGAGTTTGTGAATCCACTGGACTGATGCACCTCCATGTGCACTTAGTTCAAAGGAGGGGAATAAACCCGTAACTTCCCTCTGAAATACTCAAAAGTATCCTTTGGAAGGGATTTAGTGAATATGTCTATGACTTGTTCTTTGGTAGGTACATATTCAAGTCTAACTTCATTTCTCAATACTTTCTCCCTCAAGAAGTGATACTTGACATATATATGCTTTTTTCTAGAATGCATCACTGAATTATTTGAAATATTTATAGCACTTGTATTTTCACAATAGATAGAAGTAGGTTCATCACTCACCAAACCTATGTGCATCAAAGTCTGCTTCATCCAAAGTAACAATGTACAACAAGATATTGCTACAAATTGAATCTTGTAGTGGATAAAGAAACTGAATCTTGTTTCTTGCTCAACCATGAAACTAATCTTCCCCCAAGAAAGAATGCTCCTCCACTTGTACTCTTTCGGTCATCTACACATCCAACCAAATTAGCATCAATGTTGGCATTCAAAGTGAAATCATTGTCCTTTGGATACCATAGCCCATAGTTTGGAGTTCCTTTAAGATATATGAATATCCTCTTCACAGCTTTAACATGTGCCTCCTTTGGTTCTACTTGAAATCTGGCAACTAAAAATACTGCATGCATAATATCTAGTCTAGTAGTAGTAAGATACAAAATTCCACCAATCGTGGATTTGTACATGCTCTGATCAACTTTAGTTGATTCATCATCCTTACTTAGCTTGCATCCAGTTATCATAAGGGCACACACTGGTTTAGAGTCATCCATTCCAAATTTCTTTAACAATTCCTTAACATACTTATATTGTGAAATGAATATCCCTTTGTCAATTTGATTAACTTGGAGTCCAAGGAAGAAATTCAATTCATTAATCATAGAAATTTCAAATTATTTTTGCATCTCTTCAACAAACATCTTACACATACCTTCATTACCACCAAAAATGATGTCATCAACATAAACCACAACTATCAAAATCTTATCTTTCTCAACCTTGAAGTAAAGATTGTTGTCTGCGGACCCTTTGTTGAGTCCTTGCTTTGTCAAGTATCTATCCAATCTTGCATACTAAGCTCTAGGAGCTTGCTTCATTCCATATAATTCTTTCTTTAATTGAGAAACCATGTCCACTTTTTCTGACAGTGAAAAACCTTCTAGTTGCTCCATATATACTTCTTCTTCCAGTTCTCCATTCAGAAATGCAGATTTGACATCCATCTGATATACTTTGAAGTCTTTAAGAGGTGAAAATTCTAAGAACATCTGAATGGATTCCATCCTTGCTATAGGTTCAAACGTTTCTTCAAAATCTATTCCTTCAACCTATGAATATACTTTACATACAAGTCTTGCTTTATTCCTTACTACTTCACCATCTTCATTTAATTTGTTTCTGAATACCCATTTAGAACCAATTACATTCTTGTTTATTGGTCTAGAGACTAGTTCCCATGTCTCATTCTTCTCTATCTACTTTAATTCCTCTTTCATTGCTCTAACCCATCTTTCATCATCACATGCTTCATTCACAGTCTTAGGTTCTATTTTAGAAAGTAAACACAAGTTTACCTCAACTACTTTGCTTATTGTCTTTAGTCCTTCACTTTTGTCTCCAATTATCTGTTTCTTCAGATGATTTTTCTGAACATATTTAGGAGTCTTAGGTGCAGGTTCTGGAATTTCTTATTCTTCTTCACTTTGTTCCTTCTCTTCTTTTTATTCTTCTTGTATTTGCACATAGTTAAGCTCATTAGGTTCAACTTCAGTTATTTCCACTGGTCTATACATAGCTTCATCAACCTTCACATTAGTACTTCCAATGATTTTTCTCAGTTTTTTATTAAAACATATGTAAGCCTTACTATTACTTGAATATCCAAGGAAAATTCCTTCATCACATCTAGCATCAAATTTTCCAATATTTTATTCATCTCTTCTAATGTAACATCTACTTCCAAATAACTTAAAATATTTTACAGTAGGAGTCTTACCAGTCCATAACTCATAAGGGGTCTTATTGTTGTTACCTCTGACTTGAACTTTGTTAAGAATGTAAACAACAGTGTGAATAACTTATCTCCAATACACATCAGGAACATTTTCTTCATTCATCATAGTTCTACCAGCCTCTTGCATAGTCTATTTCTTTCTCTCTACAACTCCATTCTGTTGCGGGGTTCTAGGAGAAGAATAATGTCATTTTATACCATGCTCTTCACAGAATGCATTGAACTCACTAGATTTAAACTCTCCACCTCTATGAGATCTCAAAAAATTTATTCTCAGGTTTGCCTCATTTTCTACTCTTGCCTTAAAAACCTTGAATCTATCAAGAGCTTGAGACTTTTCTCTAAGAAATGTAACCCATGTCATTCTAGAGTAATCATCAACTAAAAGCATAAAGTACCTGTCACCATTCATGATTCCTATTCTTATAGGACCACAAAGGTCTGTATGGATTAATTCTAGCATTCCGATAGATGATTGATCCTTTGCTTTAAAACTGTTTCTTGTCTATTTTCCAATCTAACAACTTCTATAGATTGAATTTGAAGGCTTTGTGATTCTAAGAAAATCTCTCGCAACTTCTCTAGAACTTATCCTAACCAGATTATCAAAAGTCACATGTCCCATCCTTTGGTTCCAGAGCCAAATCTCACTAATTTGGAAAATAAAACATTGACCATCACCACCTTTGAGTTGATAAATGTTTCCATGAGTTCTTCCAATTGCAACCATAGTTCTAGATCCTTTTTTTATCTCATAAGCATTATCCTAAAACACAAGCTTAAAACCTTTGTTGCACATTTCTCCAAAACTTAAGAGAATATGCCTTAAACCCTTTACATAATAGACATCATCAGTGTTATGTTTTCCATCAAAGCTAATTTTTCCTTTACCAACAATCTTAGCACCAGAATCATCTCCAAACATGACTATGCCTCCATCATACTTCTCAAGTTTAGTAAACTTACTCTTATCTCCAGCCATATGATCTGAACATCCACTACCAATGACCAAAAAGTATTCAGTTTTTTCTGGCATGGAAAGCAGTTACCAGATTACCTTTTGATTCATCCTTCTTACACTCCAGACTAGGTTCTTTTGCACATTTCTTTTCCAGGGCTAGAAACAAACATTCATCTTTGTCTTCCTCAAGGTCAGATTCATCATCAGAGATTCTTATATCTTTTTTAATATAATACAATTTCGTGAAATTCCTATCCTTATTATCCTTATTCTTCTTTTGTGTAGCTCTATTAGGACATCTTGATGCATAATGACCAATATTTCCACAACTGAAACACTTAAAGGGAAACTTACCTTTGTATTTAACAGTACCTTTCTTCAATCTCCTTGTGAAATTTTCTTCCAAATCTTCTACATCATCATCATCATCTTCTATATTCATGGCCTTAAAGGTTGTTTCAGTCTTCTCCTTATCTCTTGCAAATTTTCTCATCTCAAATGTAGTCAAGACAGAAAATAGATGCTCCTTAGTGAATGTCTTTGGATCATATTGTTCTTCAAGAGTAGATACTTTGTCACTGTGATTGTCTGGTAAGGTCATTAAGATCTTCTCAATTATATCTTCATCTTTCATTGTACCACCTTGATTCTTGATTTCAGTTGCTATAGTTTGAACTCTCTGATAATAGCTTGAAATGTCTTCTCCATCTTCCATTCTCATATTCTCAATTTTACTCTCTCATTTCCTTCATAAATGTCTTTCAATTTTGTCAACATTTCATTTGTTGTAGTTAGAGAAAGAAATTTTGATCTTTCATTTTTAGATAAAGCACTAAAGATAACAAACCTTGCTCTTTCATTTTCTTCAAAAGATGCAACCTCATTAGCAGAGGAAGGTTCGACTGTTGGAATCACATACTTTGTCTCGAAAACTTTCCAGGTATTAAAACTGAGTGAAATCAAATAACTTCTCATCTATTCTTTCCAGTCACTATAATCATCTCCATCAAACATAGGAAGCTACAACTTGCGTGTCATCTTATCTACCTCAAGCAGTTAATATTTTCACTGAGGAACCAAAGCTCTGATACCAATTGTTGAATTGCACAAGACAACTAAGAGGGGGGTTGAATTAGTTGTATCAAATTCTTTACTTCTTAACTTATTCAATTCCACTTCATCTTCAATATGTTATTAAGTGTGAACATGAAAATGTAGATAATAGAAACACAACATCAAACACTAGATTTACATGGAAAACCCTAATGAGGGAAAAACCATGGTGAGGATTAACTCACAGTATAGTAGTAATGCAATACCGGATACAAAAGGCTCACTACCAGAGGGCTCACTGTCCAAATACAAAGGCTCACTACCTAGATCAAGGGCTCACTGTCCAGAAAGGAGGCTCACTGCCTACAAAAAAAAATAAACAGAGATAAATGAAGGTCCACCACTAGGGTTCCACACATTCACAACCTGATTAGAATATTGTAGATGCCATCAGCTCACTTCTTTCAGAAGTCTAACACCTTAAAGTACTGTTGCCTTAATTCTCTCTTCCACTCTCTACTTTTTGCACTTGTTCACACACTTCACTCACTTTCTCGATTCATGGATGGATATGAAATTTACTACAACTTAACTTGTATTTATACCATCTTCAACCTCATGAACATCCTCAAGGTCAGCTATACAATTTCATTTACAAATTCAAAATAGGTCGGTTACTCAACATTCCCGCATTGGATAAGAATGTGAGGGGACCAAATACATATTTAATTTGGGACTCAAATAACATCTTGAAGCTTGCACATGCTTCCTCAAGTCGATGCAAAATACAAATGTAACGTGTAGAAACCAAATCAACCAAACCTAATGAAAATACCAATGATCTTTGAAGTGCGTGCATCTTCAGTAAGATAAACACATGTGGATTGACCAACATGCTTCACCAGTCATTTTACCATCTCTGAGAACAACTTAGATACATCCGCAACAAATTCAACAAACTTCATTTGCAGAGAACACTTCACTAGTTCAATCAAGACAACCAACAAAAAGACAAAGACTCTAGAGTAGGTCTTCTGAAGTGCCAAACCACAAGCAATTTTGTTATAACACATAAACCATCAGAAAGAGTAATCTACCAAATTTGTAAGATCTGAAACCAAATACCAGAAGACTATGGAGCAAAAACATTTCGCCCAGTCAATAACCAGATAACTCTAACAAACTAGTTCACACACCGGTGAACATGAATTTTACTCTCCATTGAATTAGAGGCTGAAACTAAAAATATACAATCCATTTAAGCTTATAAGCACACCTATAAACCCGCATAGGCATTGGGTCAACACAGGAGAAACACAAACCACAATACTAGAGCACACCTAGAACATAATTCAACACAAGTTTCATTATTTCTTAAATTTTCTCAAAGGTAGTTAGAAAAATCCAACTAACTCAACCTGTATAGTGTTGAAACCAATGACAACATTAGTGAAAAAACCACCAAACACATCCATACTTGTGACATTTCATACATACAAGCTACTCAAACTATGCATTATAGCGTACTTGTCTATTTATTATTTTCATGTAGCATATAGTGTTGTAATCATGCAAGTAGTCCCTTATAACCCCACCACCATCCCCATAGTGTTTAATGCACAAGATAATTGAGAGGGGGGTGAATTAGATGTAAATTAAAACTTCAAAACCCTCATTAACATTTAGATCCTCATAAACTTAATTAACCCTTAATCTATTAGAATGATTCAGCATGAAAGAAAATTAAAAAAAATGAAACACATCAACACCATGCACAATAGAACACCAAATTTACATGGAAAACACAAGGGAAAAACCACGATGAAGATTATCTCACAATATAAAGTAATTGCAACACCAGATACAAAAGTCTCACTACCGAAGGGCTCACTTCTAATGGCACACTATCGTATTATAGAAAATAAGAAAGAAGAATGTTATAGTGAGAAATCCATCTCAATGCAATTTAAATGTCCACCACAACATCACCTAACACATTCACAACCTTTCTAATTATTTTAGACACCTTATACTCACTAATTTTAGTAGTCTAACTCATTAAATCTCTCATTTCACTTCACAACTTATCAATTCACATCACACACTCTACACACTCATCCCTCATCAACACAACTCTTATTTATACCTTCTTCAACCTTGAAAACATTCTCTAATGTTAGCTATGCACCTTAACTATACAAATTCAAATTAGTTCAGCACCAAAAAATTCTCGCGGTGGAAAGGAATGAAGGTGGACCACATCACACCTTAAATTGGACCTAAATTCACTCTCACACACCATGCCATGCTTCCACAATCACTGAAAAAAATACACAATTAGTGTAAACACCCAAGGTCATCCAAACTTGTGTGAACACCATTAAAATTTAAGTACACGCTTCCTCAAATCCAAAGATGACTCAAGAACAACATACATCACTTGAACACAATTTGGAATATTCCAAAAACACCCTGAAATCCAACAAATTCCTTCACAACAACTTTCAGTTGAATAACAAACTCATCCTATTCACCCAAATAAAATTCCACACATTGTAACTCAAGAAACCACCTTGCAAAGCACCAAAAATTAAATAAATGCATCTAAATATATATATGAGCAATATCAACACAATTCCAGATCCACAAGACCAGAAACCAAATTTCAGAGAAATGTGGAGTAAAACCATTTCTCCCAAATAGCACTACAATACACAATTCACACATTGGTGAACACAAATTTCTCTACACACCAATCTAGACCAAGAAATTTTGGATACAACATCTATGAACACCTCTGACCCACACAAATATATCTTCAACACAAAAGAAATGCAAAGAAAAACCAGAACACCACTTTGTATGCTAGAACACCTCTACAACACATTGTTTCCTATTTTATTCAAATTTTCTCAAAAGAACTTGGAAAAAAAGTACCAAAACACATTTACATCATCTTCACCACTTCCTCATCATCACTAAACTAGCTACAACACAATAACTCATCCAAACAACATCCACAAATAGAATCTTATCAAAGCAACACTAAAGGTTGACATCATTAGCACTTACTAATGACAACATAATGCAACTAATCAAAGCATCATCACAACTTCTCAATCATCACCATTTGACACCAATGAAAACACAAACATAAGCATATTTACATCAATGACAACACCAACTACTCATACTTGCAACACATAGACCTTGTCAATAATGACAAAAAAACTAAAGGGAACATACTAAAGAATATTTTGGCTACTATTTTCTACCAAAATACTCCTCACACAATCAAAAAACCACACACATCCCTATAGAGTGCTTTACTATATCTAGAGGGTGATTTTCTAGTGAAAATCAACAATTTTGATGTTTTCAAGTGGTTTTTCAAAAAAATGATTAAAATTTTATGGACAAGGGAATATATGACAAGTGTAGCATATTACAGTGAGTTATCTATTACCAATTTTCATTGTAGCTCAATTGGTGGAGGTGATTTAATTGTCGTTTGATCTTAAAGTGGAATTTCAGTTAGTTGCTACATGGTTTTAAATTGCTGATTGCATCTGTTCTATTAAGTATCGGTTATACATTGTTTGAGAGAACAAATTTCAAATTCATTGCTCAATAATTTACAGAACAAATGAAATACAAGCTGAATATACAAATGATTAAGCATTCATTGCTTTCATTTTATTTCATGACATTGTTACATTACAGATTTCATTTGATTGCAAGAATGCAAATGATAGTACAAATTTGCATTTTGATGCATTTCTTTTCAGAATGAAAAGCAAAGAGAGGAATTAAGAATCCACACAAACCGTGGAGTTAACTATTACAATGCAATGAAGGGAGCACCCTATAGTACTGAAGATGCAAGAAGGAAAAACACATAAATATGGACATAATCATCATTGCCTAATTATTGTCGGTCGATGCAAAAGTGGTGCACCATCTTTCGTCCTCGAGCTCCAATCGACCTGCAAAATTTGGGAAAGTCCTGTTAGAGCTCCAACTATGAACATATCTACATGAACCACCAACAATAATGGAGAATGTTGCTAACAATGCACTAAAAAAATCAAGAAAAGTGCAGGAACCAAAGCTAAAAGAGTAAACATCATGATATTTATTGTTTTTTGCTAACATTGTTTGTTTCCTATGTAGGTATAGGAAAATTCATGAAGCTGATCATATATGAAGATACAAAAGCATGTGGAGTGAAATGAGCTCCCACAAGGGTAGAGCTTGGCATGCTTCCCCTTAAACTTACAAGTGGGCCAAGTAAGAAAGTACATTATCATGCTCATTTGAGCCTTTCACAAGAGAGTAAAGCAGATTTAAAGTGAAGGAGTAATCAAGTTTATCATGCATTCATAACAGTCAAATCAAAGCATTGAAGTGAAAATTACAAATGGATAATAAACCAGACAACTTGATTTAGATGAAAACTATCAATCTCATTCTGGAAAGTTAAATATTGTTGTCATATTAATTGATTTATGCTTCCCCAGTCATGTTTACATTCTTTTATGTTGTTTCGTAATGTTCTATTTTGGAGCACCAAGTGTTTTATCTCATAACAGTGATAGTGAACAGGCATACATAATGCCTTATCAATGGAGCACTAAAAAATAATTGAAGTATTTGCAGAGTTTTAGTATTTCTTTATCTCATGAAGTGTTTGAGCTGAGAATTCCTATTGTTTTCTAGAAGCATTCAAGTTGTGACATAAAGATGGCAAGCACAAAAGTAATCATGCAAGCAAGGTTATTCATAGTGGAGAGTGAAACAAAGATCATCAGATACTACCACTAATTATTGTATGATAGTTTCATGTTGTTTGGATGTTGCTACAGGAATGATACAATAGTTAGCACGACAATAGTGTGTACACAATGCAATAAAAAAAGATACATAAAGGTGAAAAGAGACTGCTTGTGAATTCTGGAGATAGTATCAAACAAAGATAGATTCTATGGTGTTGTGTATGGAAGCATAATTATTTTGGAACAATTGTAGATGTCATAGAATAATTGGTATGAAGTGAGTATTATATCATATTATGATAGTAAACAAACTAAAAGAGCCTTCAATAGGCATGACATATCTTCAATACATGAATAGTTATAAGAGGTAAAGGAAATGGAGAATATTAAATGCTTTAATCTCTGATGAGCTTTTAGATGTAAACATATAGCTGCAAATGGAATGAGAAAACAATGAGAAGTAGACAATGTTCCAGAGGTACAATAATCGTGCAGCTACAACTAAACAAAATGCAAATAGATGGAAGCCTATTTCAGCTTTCAGAGCTATTTTTTCACAGGTTTTCCATAAGGTTTCAGAAGTATCAATGTGAGGAAATGTTCAAGTTTCAATTGGTTTTTTCATTATTACCAAATACCATGATGAGTGTTCAACATTTCTAGCTCAGAATGCACAAATAAGTAATTTTATTCAGAATAAAGAAATACCCACATGGGGGTTTTAGTTCAAATGCACATTTACCATTGTATCCAGAATACCCATATGAGCATTTTTTTATTGAGATGCAGATTTATCCAAAATTTTGAATACCCATGAAGGGATTTTTACAAAAATGATATTTTCTCTCCATTTCCAGAATACCCACATTGGGGTTTTCTATCAAAATGTAGTTACAATTTTCAGCTTACCCACATGGGGTTTTCAACAGGAAAGACAAATAAATGATTTCCTTCAGAATCAAGAGTTACCCATGTAGGGGTTTCTACAAAACAATGCAAAAAATGCATGTGATGCATCACGGGTCGAGCCCAATTATGGAGGAGTTTCAGTTTCATAACTCTCAGGAAAATGAAAAACTCTTTTTGAATTCACTGTTATTTTCAAAATCTGAAGATAAAGAATAGGAAATGTAGAGATCTTTCTTCGAAGAAAACCAAAATCACATGTACATGGCGCAGCCTGGGTAGTGCTCTTCATTTTATTCATTCAAAACAACAATCACTCACTTGCATTTTAAGCTTTTAAAATCTTTTTGATTGAAAGAGAAATGCAGAAGACTAATGGAGGAACAAGAGCTTACCATGTCTCGGCAGATGGAGAGC
This sequence comes from Sequoiadendron giganteum, assembly GCA_007115665.2. Taxonomy (NCBI): domain Eukaryota; kingdom Viridiplantae; phylum Streptophyta; class Pinopsida; order Cupressales; family Cupressaceae; genus Sequoiadendron; species Sequoiadendron giganteum. Next base: position 339,112,651 of record CM021103.1, on the reverse strand, counting down.
TTCAAACACAAATCTCGAGCTCTCTCATGGTGGCCAGAGAGGATAAAGTGAACAAAGGAGAGAATGAAAAACAAAAAAATCAGAGATAATAGCATGTAAATTCCGCGGCCTTAATGACTTCTTGCCTTCCAAAATACAGTGGAAAATCCAAGAAAAAACCATGAGAACAAGTTACCACGAGTTGCAGAGAAGGTCGACCAAACTGGAGTTAGAATATGAGAAAAACATGGGCATTTCAAGCTGCAAATCGAGCTCATTCATGGCAACGCCTTCTCTCCCAAGCAAAGACAAAGTCTTCAAAGTTGAAAACTATGAAATGATAGAAGATTAGGGTTTCCCCTTTGCTTTTTTTCTACTTGCCCTAATTTGAACTTAGGGTCTTTTGTTGCACTTTGAATTAAGTCTTACCTTGAGGTGACAAATTCTTGCATGCCCTAAGTCGAATTTGATTAAATTTCCATGTATTTTTATTTACCCAAGTCTTTAGGAATGTTTCATTGAATATTTCATGAAGTTTTAGGCTTTAGGTATTTATGAAAGATAGGTCTAATACCTTAGACAAGAAATAGAGAATGGTTAAGTGTCTTATTTTTTTAATTGATTTTGTTAATCAATTAAAATTTAAAGATTGATCAATATATGCCTTAGACACTTTATTGTAATTGATTTTATAGGTATTAGAGAGATGTGCCTTAGATTAAAATTCAGATCACTTAGGCATTTGGTATTTTCAATTGATTTTGAAAGAAATCAATCAAGTATTGGTATTTTTCAATTGATTTTTGAAGAAAATCAATTAAATGTGTAATAGAGATTACTATTATTTTTATGATTTTTTATGAGAAAAATCAAGTATTGTAAATGGATAAATAAGGTTGATGTTTTGCAAAAGATTTTATCTTTAATTGAAAAATAAAGCAATTGTAAAAACAACATGATGTAAAACAAAGAATAAAACAATAATTTATAAATTTTTTTATTTCTTATTGCTATTTTTAGCAGTTTGCATGCAAAGATAAGTTTGACTTTTCCTTGGTCGGATTTGAGCTGCATGGAGAAGACATGAAGTGTTTTATTTTCTTTAAAAGCATATTTTTCCTATTTTTAGAGGTCTCATGGCATGCACATGCAAAAAGTGTGTTTTTTCCACTTTTATGCCACATTTTGGAGCAGTTTTAGGTGCTTTTCCTTGAGCTTTCTTTTTGAGCTCGGATTAGGGTTTTAGTGATATATCTTGGGGAAAAACGTGGTGTTATTTCAAGTCTAGATTATTGATTATTTCTCTCAAGAAAAATAAAGAGTCTTGTATCTCATAAATTTGTACTCAAACTTGTAATACTCCTTCAGTTAATAGAAATAACTTTTCCTATTTCTCATGTAACGCCTCGCCATGCAACCCTAGAGGAGGTTGCAATTAACTACTTAAACGGAATAATTTTACTTTTTTTAAAAGGATAATTAATGAGTAAGTTAATTAACTAATGCCAACAACCTCTAAGGTTACGAGACAAAGGTTATATAGAACCTCAACAAAACATGAATATAAACTATGACAATTATTTAATTAATACATTAGCACATACATTCCAAGAAGATGAAATAACAACAAGCATAAGATATAACTTTCAAATGCATTAATCCATTCATTAAACCATAAAGTTACAATCACTCATTCCCCAAATGAGGCAAGTTTAATAAAATATGGTTACAAATACAAATTCCACCTCGATAACACAGAGGGATAATGATACAAGAATAACTAAAATGGAAACAAGTAAGAACTGCAACAGAAACCACGAGCTCTCCAACTAGAAGTCTCATCCATATGAACATGAAGAAAGATCCCAACAGACTTAGGTGCATGCCACCCAACCAAGTGGAACCCAAAGGCCCACCCCCCATGCTAGGAGATAGTAACAAGAATTTCTATCCAAGGACATCTACCTCTAGACATAGGCTAAAATAACCATACTAAAATAATCATAGTGACATCACTGACCCAAGGTTACAATGCTTCTAGAATTACATAATCAACTACATCACTGATGCGAACATACTATCGACCTAGGAGAAGTGTCATCACAATGTTACATGGGTTACCCTGGTGAGTCTTCCTAGGTCCCGACCCCCATCTCGGGTTACCCTGGTAACCTCTAACGACTTCTGGCCCCTCATGTAAACCAATGTGGAATCAGTTATCTTTCATAGAGACAAAATGATGATCTTGCCATTCCAGGCCTTCCCTTCTCAACCCAAGTATTTACAAGTCCTTGTGATCCTAAGCGAGGCATAATTATCTTACTAAGTGTTTGGTACTATGTGATACTCTAATCATTTAATTTAGTTATCACTAGATTAACTAACTTACAACGAGTTACCCTTGCACCACTTCGTGTGCCGGCCCCCGTTACAAGCCACTCCTCTAAGATGACACGTGGAAGAACTCTACAACCCAAGGGTGCACAAGTGCTACGCAAGGATATCACATCCCTAACCATGACATACATTCCACACACTCCCGTTCGTGATAACCGGGGAACAAACTGGTTATGCACTACCCAAGGCCATCTATGGTTGACTACACAGTACGACAACCCACAGACTGAAATCCCAACTGGAAGACTTGTTAATTATGAAAACCCACACTTCCCAATGATATGCACGTAGATCAATGCCAAAACAAGAATCAAATCTACTTTGGGTTCACTAAAGCCATATCCTAACTAACATTCAATAAACAGTGCATTAAATAAACAAAATTAATTATGCCACTTAAAAAAATGTTTATTTCCCACGCAACATTTAAAAGCATAACACATTGCCCGTGATCCCATAATTTAATTTAAAACAAATTCCCATTTAAATAAAATATTATTCCCTAATCAATTAAACCCGTAAAGAAAAATATGATATTTCCCTTCTTTTAAATAATGAAAAGCATACAATAATATAACCCTTTTTAAAACATTAATATTTAAATAATAATATGACTATAATTATTTAAAATTTCCATAATTTAATAATTTAATAGTTATACTATTTAAAATATTACATGCATTAAAACTAAATGGAGAAACAAATAATATTAAAATAATAAATTTTAACATTAAAATATTATAATAATTATAATATTTTAAGTCAAAATATTATTATTATATTATTATATATATTTTTTTATAAAAAAATAAATTTAATTTAACAAAGCCCACACCTCACCTCGGTTCACCTGCGCGGCTAGGGTTGAGGCCGCGGGTCTATCTTCTTTTCCCACTGACTGCATCGGTGCTACTGGGCAGGTTAGGTGGCGGTTTTGGTGGCCGCAGGAGGCAGCGCCACTAGCGGAGTAGCCACCGCGGTTCCATGTGGGCGGTGCTGGTAGCGTCGCCACCACTATGGCGGCCGCTACCTGCGCAGTCCACGTGGGCTGCGGACAGTGGGGAGTGGGTGCGGCTCCCCCACTCCACCCCCATGGGACCGGCGGTGGGGTGAGCCCCCACTCACCTGCCTTTCTTTTTATTTTATTTTATTTTTGTTTATTATTTTACAACTGTCATTTTATTTTATTTTCCATCTAGAATATTAAAGAAACCAGAACTTCATTTTTAAAGAAAAAATCTTTCTTATTGGCCCTTTTAAAAATAAAAATAAAAATGGCCAGCATAACTTTACTAAGGGAAGGAAAAGAAAAAAAATTAAATACTAATAAATAAGGAAATAGACATATATATATATATATATGATTACATACAAGCTTCGTCCCAAATATAATTTTCAATCAAAGAGAAGAACATAGAATTGAAGGAAACTAATTCTATGAACCTGATTCCATCTAATTTGCACAAACTTTCCAAGGAGTGGAGTTCTACAAGTTCTACATGTCCAACTATTTTCCTTACCACATATGAGCCTTTGAAACAAGCAAAATTCAAATGAAACAAGTTGAGAACCTGATTTTTCTTGAAGTGTGATGAAGAACCTGTTGTTGCTTTAAAACCCTCTTGAGCCCTTCAGATTCCTCAAGCTTTTCCTTCAAACCCACAAAATCAAGCAATCTTCCTCTTCTCTTTTCCAATTTTCCCAAAAAACACCATGTTTAAAAATTGTGAAGAAATTCAAGATAATGCAAAATTTTCTCCAAAATCCCACGACAACCCTCATAAATTTTTGAAAACAGAATAGCAAAAGTCTTTATTTTGAATTTTTGAATTTTGAATTTCAAATTTGACTTTTAATTTATTTTTCTAATTTTTCAATTCCAATTCAAATTTGCATGCATTTTCAAAATGAATAATTTAAATCATTTCAACATGAATAACTTAATCAATTAATAATTAAATCTACCATAAGATTAAATATCCAATTAATTAAATTAAATTTCTCAATAATTAAAACACAATTCCTACATTATTCTAACTCTCCAAATAAACTGAAACCAGTCAAACTGAACAAAATGGAACAACTTGACCAAACTAAGACTGATGATACACTACAACTAGGGTGACGCCTCGATGCGGAAATCCTAGCTACTATCTCCCAATTGATTTCAGTTGGGCAATGGACACGCTCGAACCTGTGAAACCAGGTGGAGTCGATGTCCTGTACCTGTCAACCTACAACACATAATATATCCACATGCAATCATATGTCATAAATAAGGCACATCGTGAAGAGGAAATCTCGAGATCGTAGGGCACTTGCAAGCGAGTGATGCAATACCGTCCTCTTCACCAATACAATAATTCTAACTGACGCATCTAACATAGCAGCATAATCGAAAGCATGTAACATCATAAGTTAAATATCCACATATGTTAATTCCAAACATGCCATAATAATCACATCAACATATAGTATCATCACATCAAAATACATCACGATAAAACAATGATCCACTGAAATCAAGTACATAGTCCAAGTACAAATCAAAACTAAAGCATAGAGAGGAACAACATAGTTCGCACAATAGATCAAAACAGAGGGGTACTACATCTCATTTTTTTTGTCAATTGTAGTTTTAGTTTGATGTAATTTGTGATTTCTATTTATAGAATCCTTGTCATGTCCTTGAATTGCAGCTTTGATGCAGAAAGATCATAAATATAGGTTGCCTGTTGTATTTAGAATCTGAATCTTCATGGAAATCATTATTGTGTTAAGTGTTCATGATAAATTGTGAATTATTGTTGTTTTTCTGAGAAACTGTTTGTGGGTGGAAAAACAAAGTCATCTTTAAGTCATCATTAAGTTCTTAAACCATAGGTTTTCATTTAATTTCATCTTTCTACCCTTTTCCCTAGAAAATCATTTAGAATAGATTATTATTTGGAGAACTAGCTCACTCTAGATATTCCTTCTTTGTTTAGATCACCCACATCTGAAGAAGGTTTCCATGTGTCAACAGATAGTTAGATTTCTGCAAATTTAACAGAGGGTGCATATCTTATTGATAACATTAACCAATATTTCCACTAAATTAGTTTGATTTCAATAGGCCAACTACCAACCAACCTACCCCCTTTGTGTTGCAATTTTTGGTTTTGTATTTCAAATTCACAAGCTCCATTCTTAGTCATTCGAAGTCATTTTTGTGAGAAATATTTTTGATCTAGGGAATAATTTCATGAGCTTCATATTTTTGTAGATGGTTTTGAATTTTTACCACCTAGTTTTTACAAAAAACTTAAATTATCATAGCTATTGTTGAGCATTTCTCATTTTGGGAACTTCCAGGACTTTGTTTGGGCTCCTGTGATAATATTTTTTGGTGCAATTTATTTTAAAGTGCGTGATTTTTTGTGTACATTCTAGTGGTATGATAAAATTACTCTCATTAAGGACTTTTGTTTTCTATCAATGCCTTGACTATGATAGACTATGATACTTTGTTATGATTTGATTGCTAACTTTGGAGTGATGTGGGTTTTTATGTTATGATGTGATGGTACTTTATTCTGATGTTTATTATTATGACATGCTTTTAATTAGCATAGTGTTTATTTGAGTTAATATTGTTATATGCTCATGAGTAGTTTATTTATGTTAGATTCATTAGTTGTTGTGACATTGTATTAGTGAAGGGAATGGGATTTCATCACTCAATTGTGAGCACCCTGTGATTCTATGATTCTCTCTTCACGATGTGTTTGATTATGATATATATGCATGTTTGATATATGATTTGTTTGCAGGTTTGTAGGTACAGGACATTGACTCCACCTAGATTCAAAGGTTTGAGCGTGTCCATTTCCTAATGGTATTGTTGATTGAGAAATAGTAGCTAGGTTTCACATGTCAAGCCACAACCCTAGTCATAGTGTGTCATCGGTTTTAGTTGGTTATGTTTTGTTATTACATTGTTCATTTTTGCCTTGATGATATTTATGTTGCAAAGTGTGTTTAAGGAAAATAAATTCTCTAAATATTTTAAATGATTATTTAATTAATCTAGATTATTGTGTTAAAAGATTGTAATTTAATTTACTTAATTAATTTAATTTATTTGGTGAAATAATTTAATCTTAGGATTAAATTTATTTTATTAATTAATTAAATTAGTTGGATTAAATTTAAATTAGAAATACTATGTATTTTTGAAATTATTAAGAGGCAATAATATCTAGAAATATCTAGAGGGATTAGTGTTAATTGATTTGGAAGATTTTTTTTTTTTGACATGTGTTTGGAAGTTTTAATTATGATTGTTGGGAAAATGTTTTCACGGAGAGAATAATGGTTGTAACCATGAGAGGTAAGAAGTTACTTCATGGAAGAGAGGAGAAGATATTTTATGGGCAGAGGTTGTTTAAAAAATAAGTTTTTTTGTTGTATTCTGGTTGTTGAAATCTAGGGAAAAAGATAGTCTCAAGAAAATTTTTTGGGCTCTGGAATTTGTTTTGTTTTCTAGAGGAAGCTCTGTTTGTTCTGGAAGAAGCTTGGTTTTATGGAAGAGGCTCTATATCAATCCACATCCCCTCAAGTGTTTGGAATTCAGGTTCCTTGGTTACTTAATTTAATTTCATTTTGAAAAGATTCTTAGATTAATTTGTTGTCTGGAAAAAGATTGCATGTATAGACTGAGAAGCTTTTGAGTTTTTTTGTTAATTCAAAAATGTCGTGTCTGAAACTTTCCATGAAATATTGTGTGAAAATTATTGTAGGTTTTATTTGGGATTGTTTTTAAACAATGAAGAACCCAGAAGGAAAACATTAGGAATTTGGAAAAATCTCTCTTGGGAAGGAATTAAAATTCTCTATAGAAATTCTTGGTAGAAAAACTCTCGGGAAATTTTGGTAAATGTTATCTGTAGAGAAATATTGCTCCATTTTCCTATTTGGATTTTTAGTCTGAAGAAATTTACTGCTCTCCTTCCTTTTTAGATTTGTTATTTGGAGAAATCTGGAAACCTCTTTGTTTAATTTGATAAATTATTTTGTAGAAAATCCTTGTAATTTGGCTTATCTAGGAGTTTGTGAAATCTTCCTATAGAGAAACTTTCTATGAAAATAATTTGCCTAATTAGAGAAATTGTTTTGAACTCTTTATATATATATTTTATATACATATATATATATATATATATATATATATATATATATATATATATATATATATATATATATATATATATATATATATATATATATATATATATATATATATATATATATATATATATATATATATATATTACTACATATACATACACATATATATATACAAAATATATTTATTTATTTATTTGTCAATATTGAAATGCTTGTATTGCAGAATTTATGTTTTCGTTCGTACAGTGAATTGAATATTAATTCGCAGGGTTCAAGTTTTTTTTTAATGAAACTTTATGTTTAGAGTGGGGGGAGTTGACGGCTTACACAGTCGTCCCCATGGGAAGGGAGCTAGGTGTGTAAGCATCGATGCCCCCACCATGGGAGTTGGTTGTGTAAGTAGTCAACAACCCATATACCACCAACGCTTTCTATAGCGAATGAAACCATTGTAAATGGCTCATTAAACTTTTGTTGCCTTGTCAATTTTGATTTATGTTCATTTGTTTCATCTGTCTTATTAAAATTTAATGTGAATTCGGAATTTGTTTGTTTTAAATTTTAATATACACATATATTTATATATTAAATATTGATTTATTATGTTTTTCAAAAAATGGTATTTTTGTTTAAATAATTTTAATATATATGTAATGTATATATATTGGTATATATATAATTTTTTATATATATATGATTATATATATATATATTCAATGTGTCTATATTTAAATGATTTATTTTTAAAATTGGTGCATGTTGTAAATGCACAGTTAGAAGATTTTTAAAATGATATGTATTAAGAGAAGAAATAAATATTCTTAATTAAAAGTAATTGAGGAATTGAAATTAACAAATAGTTTTGATTTTATCTACTGTTTGTAAAAAAGATTTTATTAAATTAGTTTATTTGGGTAGTATATTACTGTATTTCACTGAAGGGAAATTGGATTTAGGAAATTTGAAAGATAAATTTATTTACTGTTTAAATTGCCCTTTTGAATGTGATTTTTTTTGTTCCTCGGTTTTGTATGGGGGGAAATTGGTTAGAAGTGTTAGTAGTTATTTTCTAAGTCTTCTAGAAGAGGTATTTTAACAGATGGGGTTGTTGTATTTTAAAGTTATCCCTTTGATTTCCCCTGGGTAGTGTGTTTGGTTATATTTAGTTAATCACCCGATTACCACAAACGTGGATTTGTTGCCTCCTATGTTTGGAGTGGAATTTATTACCCATTTTGTGCACTATGTTACCCTTCGATGTTGGTATGATCTTTGTATTTTCAAAAGTGGAGTGGCTTTCGTTAGGGTCCAAAGCCCTAAAGAGGTAAACTGGGTAACCTATCAAAAGTAGTTAATCAAGTGAAAACAATAATTTAAAGTAATTAGGGGTTTTGGGTAGCATCTCATATTAATTCAGATAAGATAGCCTCACTCATGGACTCAAGTGCTCATTTGGTCTTGGGATGAGTGGGAAGGCTTGGAATGGCGAAGGTCATCTGCCTTGTCCCTTCGAAAGGTATGTTGATCCCGTATGAGTGAGAATGGGGTTCGAGGATCGGTGTAGGTTGTCAGGGTTTAACCAGTAAGGGGGCTGGTAACCTATGAAGATCCACATTGGGTAACCCATTTTGAGCTAGTGTAATGACACTCTTCCTATGACAACGGTTTGTGTGTATGGTTCAGTTGACAAACTTGATTATTTACTCTAGAAGCAATGTAACCAATGTATTAGTGTTGTACTTGTGTTTGGTTAATTTAGTCTTGTGATTGCCTGTGACTAGAGGTAGTTGGTCTTGTTTAGGAAGCCTTGTTACTATCTCCTAGCATGGGGGGTGGGCCTTCAGGTACCACTTGGTTGGGTGGAACATGCATCTTACTCCATTGGGTTCCCTTCATATGTTCGTGATGGAAAGATCTTCTAGTTGGAGAGCTCGTGGGTACCAGTTGATATTTTCCATTCATTTGATTTATTTTATCTGTATGAAATTTGTATATGTATCACTCCTCAATTGTATTTGAGGAGGACTCTTGTAATTTGTAACACTTTTGTAAGATCTTCCTCATTCCGGGAATGAGATTTGTAAACATTATTTGAAATAAATGTAATCTATGGATCTTGTATGTACTTCTATTTTATGTGATGTTTATTGCTTCAAATTTATGTTCTTTAATTCATAAGTAATAATTAATATGCTATGAATGAGCTATTGTTTTATGTTATGGGATTCAGTTGTAATCTTAGTCATGTGCCTTAGAGGATGTTTGTGATAGTGTAGTTCACCTTTCATGTTATTAATTGCACTTTGAAAGAAAAAAAAATTTACGCTTTCATAGTAGTGGCATCTTCCTCTAGGGTTATGTGGCGGGGAGTTACACTAATAACATAGTGTTTTAGGGTCACTATAAATTTTTGGAACATTCTCAATCCCTTCAAGAGCATATGGATTTTTTTATGTGCCTATTTATTTTTATAAGCATAATGACACCCTTATACATATGGCTAATGACAAAGCCCTTGAGCTTGAAGGTTTCCATTTTTTTGGTCTAATACAAGAAATACATTAAAAATCATTCCTTAAAAATAGTATCAATCAAGAAAATTTCAAATAATCCTAAATAAAGAGATATATAACTCATTACCATTTGATATCCTATAACACTTCTTAATGCATACCTTATAGAATCCTCGCTAGATCTTTCGCTCTCTATGTTGTTTCCTTTCTACTTTTGTAAGAACAAAAAGACTAACTTTGCCAAAATTCATTGTATTGTTGATAATATTATCATAGTTTGGAAAGGTATGTGATAGGTTAATATCTCACAAAATATATTCTTGTTTATCGAATTAGATTTTGAAAAATCATATGATCATATTGAATGGAATTTTAATCATGCCAAAAGATTTAGGGTTTATAAGTTTATAAGATCTCTATATCTAATAGTTTTTAGGATTTTATGTGTTTTACCATCAATGATTATATACATAAAGATTTATTTTCTTCTATTTAATCCAAAAAAGTTTCAAATTAGCTTCCTCTCTATTTATTCTTATTTTGGATTTTTTTTGTTATTTTTCACTATGTAAAGTTGTAGCACCCCTCTATTTTGCTCTTTGTATCAGACATTGTCCTACCTTGTTTTGCTTTGTTTTTCGGTTGCACTTAGACTTTGATATACTATGATGCTTGTTTATTATTTGATTGCTATTTATAGAGCGATGTGGATTTTATGTTATGATGTGATGTTACTCTATTTTGATGTTATCATTTTGATATGCCTTTGATTAGCATAATGGTTATTTGAACTAACATTGTTATATGCAAATGAGTAGATTATATATGTTAGAATCATCAATTTTGTGATATTGTATTGGTGAAGGGGATGGAATTGCATCACTTTCTTATGAGTGCCCTGTGATTTCGACATTCCCTCTTCACGGTGTGTTTTATTATGATATATATATACATGTTCTATGAATGCCTTGTTTATAGGTTTGCAGGTACAGGACATCGACTCCACCTGGCTTCACAGGTTTGAGTGTGTCCATTGCCCAATGGTAATGTTGATTGGGAGATAGTAGCTAGCATTCCTGTGTTAAGCCATTACCCTAATCATAGTGTGTCATCGGGTCTATTTGGTTTTGTTTGTTAAGTGTTGTTTTATTTTTTGTTTGAAATTATTATGTTGCAAAGTTTGTAAAAAGGTAATTTAATGGATTTAAATATTTAAGATAATTATTAAATTAATCTAGTTTTAATATTAGAAGATGTTAATTGATTAATTAACTAATTTAATTTAATTGGTAAATAGTCTAATCTTAGGATTATATTATTTATTAATTAATTAAATTAGTTTTCAAAAAATATTTTGGGTTTTCAACATGTGCTGGAAAATTTATGAGGTTGGTTGGGAAATTTATTCACGGGGAGAAATTTGTGGTTGTAATGGGAAGAAGTGAGAAGCTCAGAAGAAGGATAGAGGATATTTTGGTGTTGGGGAAAAATATTGGAGGAGGAAGTTTTTGTGAATGCATGTTGTTGGAATTTTTTTGGAAAAACTACCCTCGGGAAAAGTTTTGTGTTCTAGAAATTTTTGAAAAGTTACTCTTGGGAAAATTTTTTGTTTTTGGAAATTATTATTATTCTGGAGGAAGCTTTCGTTTATTTGGGAGAAAATAATTGGATATGTGGAGGAGGTGCTGCTTCAATTTACATCTTCACAGGCATTGGACTATAGGTTCCTTCTTTAATTGTTGTTAGTTTAATATTGAAAAGATTTTTAGTTTAGATTATTCTCTGGAAAATATTGTCTGTGCAAGTTTTAAAAGCTTTTCATTTTGCTTAAAAATTGTAATTGTCATATGTGAAATTCTCTGTGAAAATAAAATCCTTTGTAGAGTAAAATCCTCTGTAGAATGAAATTTCGTGTGGAAATTATTGCAAAATTGTAAATTGGGTTTATTAAGAACATAGAAGAACCCAGGAGAATACAATTAGGGATCTGGAAAGAAAATTAGTCTTCTATAGAAAATTTTCCTATAGGTTTAAAAGCTTCTCCAAAAATTTCTTGTGAAATTAATTTGTGAGAATTTTATTGTTCTTTCTCTTAAGATTCATTGTCTGGGAAAATTTAAAAGAATCCTCTGTGTTTTATTTGAGAATTTCACTTGTAGAAAAGTTCTCTGTAAATTGGGTTTTGGATGTTTTTCAAATGATTTCCTAGAGAATGTGTTCTGGAAATTATTTTCCCAATTATAGTATTTGATTAGTCAAATTTATATACATATATATATACATAAATATATACATATATATATACATAAATATATATACATATATATATAAATATATATACATATATATATAAATATATATACATATATATATATATATATATAAATATATATACATATATATATTACAGTATATATATATACATATTATATACTGCTTTGAAGTTGTTTAAATTTTTGGAAAATTCCTTTGATGCGTCGTATGACAAAATTGAGAAAAAGTTTGTAGGGAATAAAATTTTATTTAAGTCTGAGTTTTATTGTTTTTTTTTTTTTTGGGGGGGGGGGTGTTATTCCCCCACCTCCTCCACTGTATTGAGGGTGTGAATTCCATGAGGCAGCACCCTCCACAATGTCGAGGGAGCGCCCCCTCATGGGTAGCGTAACACATAATATTTGTTCCCTTTTGTTGGATTTCGATGGTAATTTTAAATTCGTCTGCCTCATTTAAATAATTCAATTTTTTCAGTTAAAGGATATTTTCTTATTAAAATATATTTATATGTATATATATATATATATAAATATGTAGATATATTAAATTGATGTTATTTGGTTTTTAAGAAAAGGTAGTTTGTTAAGTAATTTTAATATATACAATGTATATACATTGGTATATACATAATTATATATATATGGTTATGTATATATTTAGTGTGTATATATTAATATATATATATATATTAATGATTTCAATTAATTAGTTGCATTCATGATATGCATAGTTAAAGAATTAAAATGAATAATCTATTTAGGGAAGTTGATACTTTTATTAAAAGTAATTGAGGAAATTGAAGGATCGATAGTTAGATTTTCTTCTCTATTTGAAAAAGGGTTTTTAATTTGATTACTTAAATTGGGCAATTTATATTATTGTTTTTCACTCAAGGAAAGTGGATTTAGGAAATCCAAATGATAGATCTATTTCTTGTTTTGATTGCCTCTAGTATTTGATTTCTTCTAGTTACATTTTGGGAAAAATTGGTTTAAGTGTTAGTTAATAAGTGGTAAGTCTTCCAGAAGAGTCATTGGATTTGGGGGCTGTTGTAATATTTTGTCAGCCCATTGTTTTACCCTTGGGTAGTGCGTAATTTTATTTTAAGTAAATCACCCGGTTACCACGAACAGGGAATTGTTGCCTCCTTTGTTTGGAGTAGATTTTGTGATTGGTTGCCTCCTATGTTTGGAGTGGATTTTGTTAACTATTGCCTCCTATGTTTGGAGTGGGTTATTTTATCTAGTTTTATGCTCTATGTTACCCTCGGTGTTGGGTTTTGATCTGTGAGTTGTCAAGTAGAAGAGTGGCTTCCGTTAGGGGCCAGAGCCCTAAAGAGGTAAACTGGGTAACCTTTCAGTAGTAGTTAATCAAGTGAAAACATAATTAAAGTAACTAGGGGTTTGGGTAGTAATTCATACTAATTAAGATAAGATAGACTCACTCATGGACTCAAGTGCTCATTTGGGCTTGGGATGAGTGGGAAGGCTTGGAATGGAAAAGGTCATCTACCTTATCTTTTTGAAAGGTATCTGATCCCGCATGAATGAGTATGGGGGTCAGGGATTGGTTGAGGCTACCAAGATATCCTAGGATGGGGTTAGGGCCTAGGAAGATTCGCATTGGGTAACCCATGTTGAGCTAGTGTGATGAAACTCTTCCTACAACAATGGTTTTTGTGTATGGTTTTGTTAACATACTTGATTTTTTATAACTCTAGAAGCAATGTAACCTTTGTAATAGTGTGGTTCTTGTACTTGTGTTTGTTGAGTTCAGTATGTGTTAACCTATGTCTAGAGGTAGTAGGTATTTTCTAGGATCCTTGTTACTATCTCCTAGCATGGGGGGTGGTCCTACGGGTACCACTCAGTTGGGAGGAACATGCACCCTGCACCGTTGGGTCCCCTTTCTGCATTTCGTGATGGCGAGGTCTTCCAATTGGAGAGCTCATGGATTCTAGCTTGTTTATTCCTTGCATTGATTATTGTTACAGATGAGTCTTGTAATTTTATTACTCCTCAGTTGTACTCGAGGAGGTCTCATGTATTTTTTTACACATATGTATGATCTACCTCATTTTGGGGATGAGTGTTGTAAACCTAATCTGAGAAATATTGTAATATTGGGATCTTGATGTATATCTTATCTATGTGATGTAATTTCAATGTTTGAAATGTTTGTACTTTTAATTCTTAAGTAGTTAATCTTATGTTATGAATGTATTTATGTTTATGATATGGGAATCAGATGTAACCTTAGTCCTATGCCTTAGAGGATGTTGGTGATAGTTAGTGAATCTTTCTTGTTGATGTTCTACTTTAAAGAAAAAAAATTGTACGCTTTCATAGATTTTGTAACTTCCTCTAGGGTTACGTGGTGGGGCATTACAAAAGTTGAGCATATAATACTATCAAATGAATTTCTAACCCAAAAGAGAAACCCAACTAGTTAATGACCACTTCTAAAATGAATATTTTTTAATAAAATTTGAATATAAGGGATAATCTGGTAATTCTTTATCCTTAATGAGATCCTTCCATGAATCACATGGGTTCAACATCTAATGGATTTTAGAATAATTATTTTGGAGAAGTATGATTTCTTTTCATGATTGGGTTTATAAATTAAAAATATTATTTTCAAGGGATCCCATTTGCCTCTATTGGATTCTCACTCATCCTTTGGAAATAGGTGTTTCAATGTTTCCAAGGATGAAGAAAATCCACTTATCAAATTATTTAACCATTATCTCTCAATTATTGCTATGTTTTATATCTATATTAAAGTGTTGTCACTACTGAAGTATATATGTTACTTTTTCTTGCTATATAAACCTTATAAAGTAGTTTGTGACCATCCTTTGATAATGCTATGGGTTTTTTTATGGGCCAAATTGAAACACGACGATTATTTTATAGGCAGTTCTTTGATATTTATTTTCCTAACAATAAGGAGGACCTCATAATGATAGAAACAAATAATTAGAGACTAGATTCTTTTCTTAATGAGTATTATATTGAATCGAAGGTTCTAAGTGATGAGATTTTTCTATGACATTTTATTTTGTAAGGCTCCCTTCTACAATAAATTTCAAAGAGGACTAGAGTATCACAAATTTCGCATTACCTATATGTTGGTTAAAATTGGAGGGACTTTCTTGAACCAAAATATTTTGAAAAGATCTCAAACGATAAATTTATTTCTCATATACATTGGAGATGGTTTTCAATCTATTATTTATTTTAATTATGATAGTCTTTGGCTGTCTTCCATTATTGACAATGGAATTTTTCCTCTACAAACATACATGATCTAATAAATATCCTCAACCTTTCAAGAAAGAAATAAAAAATACTAGAGATCTTCTTTCTTCTAAAAATTGACTCATAGGCCTTCTTTGTATAGGGAATTAAATATTTTAATTTTAATTTTGTATCTATTCTAAAAATATAAGAAATTATTTTTTGATTTTATGCTACATAAATTAGGGCTTTAAGCAATTCTTACTTAGTAAAGAGATTGATGTTATAATTGTAACATACCTTTAAATTTTATCCCATTTAAATTTTGAAATCTAACTTCTACCACTATTTTTCAGGTTTTGTATCAACTTCATCAAAGAGGCTATCTACTACCCAAATACTTCATAGTTTACTAAGTTCATCTACTGAACAACAAAAACTTTTTGTAGGGCTTTACTCCTGATTTTGTTCTTTTTAAAGGGTACATGTAATATAAAAGTTTTGAGGATTAAGATTAGATCATAATTATAGTTTTTCCCTAATAAATAGGTTGCTTTTGCTTTAAAATTTGATTGATCTCTAGTTGGAAATCAACTTAATATTCCAACCCTTGAATATAAACTTGATATTCACCCAATTATTAACACTACTTAAGGATTTATTGAGAAGAGCTTTAATTTAATTCCAACCCTTATTAAATGTTTTATATAATGCTTGATCTTTTTACTTTTATATTGCCACTAGTAAAATTAAATTAAAGGGTTCAAATTAAATTAAAGGGTTGGAATTTAAAAGATCAATTAATGCTTGTATATTTCCACTAGTGTTGGTTGGAAACTTTCTTGTAAATTTGGATTGCAATTGAAAAGAAAAAAAAAAATAGAACTTTGGAATAGGTTATAGTCACCCGAAAAAGTACAAAATATTATAAATGAAGGCATATATGAGTGAATATTCATATTCGGGAAAAACAAAAGGCATACGTAAGGATTTCCCTATTAGTCATGACATCAATAAATAAACAGAAAGATTGCAAGGACATGACATGAGGGTTGCTTGGTTGAAGCCTCTAGGAAATGAAACAAGCTAGAAGAAAACACACCATTGTTGTAGGTTAAGATCAAATGGATTTGTTGAATAGGCCTTAGAAATTTTCGAATACAAACTTAAAGGTTTGAGCTCATCCATCATCATAATGGAAAATGATTTTTAGTTGGATGTTATAGTTGGAAACATAGATAACAAATTAATTATTTGACAAAAAGCCCCAAAAAAATGGTCCTATTAATGTGTAGCACCAAATAATAGACAAGAATCCTTAAAGATATGCGGTCTCATGAAATAAAATGATAGTTGCACTTGCAATTTTGCAATGATAGCTTCATGTTAGATTGAATTAATTTTTTCTATGTGTATTTTTTTCCATTTAATCGAAAGTAAACACATAAATTATAAATTATTAAATTATAGTATATTAAATAATATTTATATAAAATGTTAAATATTAAAAATGATAAAAAATATTTAGATTATACTTATGTTTTTTAGTAGTTTCTTAAACAACTTCATTATTTTCAATTTCATAATTATTAATTTTAACTCTAATCTTAAGAATTCTAACCCTAGCTGTGATTTTATACCTTAACCATAACCATATTTGTAATCTTAATATCCTTCTCGAGGTGCCTATTTTAAATTAAATTTGCACCATATAAATGTGATATGCGTCTCGAGAAGGATATCTCTCGGCTTATTAAATTTGTGCCAAATGTGATGTGTCATTTGGCGAGCGCCAAATTTGGTGCTCACCAAATTACCTTCTTTACACAAAACCTGAATTTCCCCTCTTTGGTCAACAACTTTGATAATGCTTAGAGTGCACAATTTATGATCGTAGATGGATAGTTGAGGTTTTACCTTTCATATGCTATCTAACTCGTTACCCTAATTGGATAACTATTTATCCCTCTGAAGTCTCTCTCTCTCTCTCTCTCTCTCTCTCTCAGGTCTCACTCCCTCCCACACAACCTAGACTACTCTCTCAGTCCAATCCCCTCTCTCAGGTCTCTTTCGCTCCCACATAGGTACCTAAATAAATCTATCTCACTCCAACCTCCTTTCTCATTCTCTCTCTCTCTCCCTCTTCAGTCTTTTTGTCTCTCTCACTCCATCTCCCTCTCTTAGTTTATTATCTTTCTCTCTCTCTCTCTCTCTCAAGTCTCTCCCTCCTACCCCCTCTCCCTCTCTTAGGTCTATCACTCACTCCCTCTATCTCTCTCCCATTCCCTCTCTCTCTCTCACTCTATCTCTCTCCCTCTCTCTCTCACTCTCTCTTAGGTATCTCCATCCCCTCCCTCTCTCTCTCTCTCACACACACACTCCCTCTCTCTCTCCCACTCCCTCTCTCTAACTCCCTCTCTTTCTCTCCCTTTCTCCCTCCCTCTCTCTCAGGTCTCTCCCTCCCACCCCCTCTCCCTCTCTCTCTCTCAAGTATCTCTGTCCTACCCCCTCTCCCTCTCTCTCTTTGTCAAGTCTCCCCCTCCTACCCCCACTCCCTCTCACAATCACTCCCTCTATCTCTCTTCCACTCCTTCCCTATCTCACTCCCTCTATCTCTCTCCCTCTACCTCTCCATCTCTATCAAGTATCTCCCTCCCACTACCTCTCCCTCTCTCTCTCTCAAGTCCCTCTCTCTCTCATGACCTATATCTCTCTCTCCTCTCTCCCCTTTCCCTCTCTCTCAAGTCTCCCTCCCACCCCCTCTCCCTCCCTCTCTCTCTCTCAAGTCTCTCCCTTCTACCCCCTCTCCTCCTGTTAGGTCTCTCTTTGTCTCTCTCACTCACTCCCTCTATCTCTCTCCCTCTCTTTATACCTCTTCCTCTCTCTTAGGTATCTCCCTCCCACCCCTCCCACTCTCTCTCTCCCTCTCTCTCAGGTATCTCCCCCCACCCCTATCTCTCTCTATCTCTCTCTCACTCCCTCCATCTCTCTCCAATCCATCTATCCTGAGTACTCCTTCTCCCTCCCACCCCTTCTCCATCTCTCAAGTCTCTCTCTCACTCCTTGTATCTCTCCCATCCCTCTATCTCCCACACCCTCTCTCTCCTACTCTCTTGGGTCTCTCCTTCCCACCCCCTCTCTCCCACTTTGTCTCTCTCTCCTTCTCTCAAGTGTCTCCCTCCCACCCTCTCTCCCTCTCCCTCTCTCTTAGGTTTCTCCCTCCCACCTCCTCTCTCTCTATGTCTCTCCCTCTCTCTCTCTCTCTCCCTCTCTCTCACTCCCTCTATCTCTCTCCCACTTTGTCTCTCTCCCTCCCACCCCCTCTCCCCCTCCTACCCCCTCTCCCTCTCACAGTCACTCCCTCTATCTCTCTTCCACTCCCTCCCTCTCTCACTCCCTCTATCTCTCTCCCTCTCCCTCTCTCTCTCTCAAGAAGAGGGTTTACGGTTTAGGGTTTAGGGATTTAGGGTTAAGGGTAGAGGGTTTAGGGATTACTATTTATGGTTTAAGGTTTAACCTGGTTAAGGGTAGAGGGTTGAGGGTAGAGGGTAGAGGGTTTAGGGTTTATGGATAAAGGATTAAGGGTGGAGGGTTTAGGGTTTAGGGATTACAATTTATGGTTTAAGGGTAGATGGTGTAGGCTTGAGAGAGAGAGAGGGGTGTTGAAGGTATAGGGTAGAGGGTTTAGGGTTTAGGTTTTATAGTTTAAGGGTGGAGAGTTTAAGGGTTTAGGGTTTAAATTGGTTAAGGGTAGAGGGTTGAGGGTTGATGGTTTAGGGTTTAAGGGTTGAGGGTAGAGGGTAGAGGGTAGAGGGTTTAGGGTTTAAGGATTGTGATTTATGGTTTAAGGGTAGATGGTGTAGGGTTGAGAGAGAGGGGGGGTGTTGAGGGTAGAGGGTAGAGGGGTTGAGGGATAAGAGGGTATAGGGGTTGAGTGATTAGGTTTTGAGGGATTAAGAGGGTATAGGGGTTGATGGATTAGGGTTTCATGGGCTGAGGGCTGAGGGATTAAGAGGGCATAGGGGTCAGAGGGATTAGGCTTAAAGGCTGAGGGTCGAGGTCAGGGAGGGATTAGGGTTTAAGGGTCGAGGGTTGAGGGTAGAGGGGTTGAGGGATTAAGAGGGTATAGGGGTTGAGGGATTTGGGTTTAAGGGTTGAGGGTTGAGGGATTAAGAGGGTATAGGGGTTGAGTGATTAGGGTTGATGGATTAGGGTTGAGGGATTAAGATCATATAGGGGTTGAGGGATTAGGGTTTAAGGGTAGAGGGTAGAGGGGTTGAGGGATGAAGAGGGTATAGGGGTTGAGGGATTAGGGTTTAAGGATTGAAGGTTTAGGATTGAGGGATTAAGAAGGTATAGGGGTTGAGGGATTATGGTTTAAGGGTTGATGGTTGAGGGATTAGGGTTTAAGGGTTGAGGGTTAAGGGTTGAGGGTTGAGGGATTAAGGTTTAAGGGTAGAAGGTAGAGTGGTTGAGGGATTAAGAGGGTATATGGGTTGAGGGATTAGGGCTTTAGGGTTGAGGATTGAGGGTTGAGGGATTAAAAGGGTATAGGGGTTGAGGGATTAGGGTTTAAGGGTTGAGGGTAGAGGGGTTGAGGGATTAAGAGGGTATAGGGGTTGAGGGATTAGGGTTTAAGGATTGAGGGTTGAGGGTTGAAGGATTAAGAGGGTATAGACGTTGAGGGATTAGGGTTGAGGGATTAAGGGTCAAGGGATTAAGAGCATATAGGGGTTGAGGGATTAGGGTTTAAGGGTAAAGGGTAGAGGGGTTGAGGGATTAAGAGGGTATAAGGTTTGATGGATTAGGGTTTAAGGGTTGAGGGTTAAGGGTTGATGGATTAGGGTTTAAGGGTAGAGGGTAGAGGGGTTTAAGGATTAAGAGGGTATAGGGTTTGAGGGATTAGGATTTAAGGGTTGAGGGTTGAGGGTTGAGGGATTACAATTTAAGTTTTAAGGGTAGATGGTGTAGGGTTGAGAGAGAGGGAGGGGTTGAGGGTAGAGGGTAGAGGGTAGAGGGTTAAGGGTAAAGAGTAGAGGGTTTAGGGGTTTAGGGTTTATAGTTTAAGGGTAGAGGGTTTAAGGGTTTATGATTTAATGTGGTTAAGGGTAGAGGGTTGAGGGTAGAGGGTAGAGGGTAGAGGGGTTGAGAAGGAGATAAGAGGAGGGAGGGACAAAGATAGATGAGGGTTGACAATCCAATTTTTAGGTTAGAGGGTTGATAATTTAGGGCATAAGGTTGAGGGTAGACAGTTTAAGGGGTTAGGGTTTAAGGGTTTAGGGTTTATCCCATATAGGATTTATAGTTTAAGGGTAGAGGGTTTAAGGGTTTAGGGTTTAACCTGGTTAAGGGTAGAGGGTTGAGGGTAGAGGGTAGAGGGTAGAGGGTAGAGGGTAGAGGGTTTAGGGTTTAGGGATTAAGGGTTAAGGGTAGAGGGTTTAGGGTTTAGGGATTAAGATTTAAAATTTAAGGGTAGATGGTGTAGGGTTGAGAGAGAGAGGAGGGTTTGAGGATAGAGGGTAGAGGGTTAAGGGTTTAGGGGTTTACAGTTTAAGGGTTTAAGGGTCCCACTCCCTCTCTTAGGTCTTCCCCTCCACCATAACTGAATAAATCTCTCCCTCTCAATTCTCTCTCTCTCAGGTCTCACTCCCTCCCATGCTACCTAGACTAATTTGTGTCACTCCAATACCCTCTCTCACATTCCCTCTCTATCAGGCCTCACTTATCTCCCACCCTCCCTAGACAAATATATTTCACTCCAACCCCCTCTCCCACACTCCCTCTCTCTCTCTCCCCCTTTGCTCTTTTTGTATCTCTTGGGTCTCATCCTACCAAACCCTCTCCCATTGTCAAGTATTTTTTCCCACTATAACTAGATAACTCTCTAACCCTATCAAGTCTTTATCAATCTCAGGTCTTAGTCGCTACCATACTACCTAGACTAATCTCTCTCTATCTTGAGTGTCACTCCCTTTCTCTCTATGGAATCTCTCCCTTTCAAAACAACACATTTGGTGCTCGCCAAATATGTTTTACCTTGAAATGGTAAAATAGGGGTTGACCCCGTGATTCAGGGCCACACGCTTCTGTATTTGTCTGGTTCAACACTTTATCCAATTCAGAAGCTTTTTTTCATGCAGTTGACTTCATGTTGTACCAATCTATGCTTGATCCATCACCTTTTTACCACCAATCTTCATGGTAGCCAACGTAGAAGAAGACATTTTGGAGTTTCTACATTATTTTACATTATTTGAGGTAATATATTCATTTTGGCAATATTGAAATATTTATATTTAGTATATTTGTTTGTTTTTGACAATATAAACTAAATTTCTTTAATGATTTTATTAATCATAACAATTGGACATAGAATTCAACATGGAATTAGATGGGATTTGCATAAAAAACATTAATTTTTATGAGTTTGAAGAAAAAAAATGAAAAAAATGACATTTACTTAACACAAATTTACTTATGAATTATATTTGCATTGCTTATAGTAGTCCATTTCCAGCATGGCTAGTGTAATTCACTCTATTTCATTTTATTTTCAACTAATTTGGAAAACCTAATAGATTTCATCAATTTTAATGCAAGTTTCCATTAATTTTTTTGTTCCATAAAAAATTCACCTTCATCACATGTGCTTAGATAAATTCAAGTGAGTTGGCATAGTTGTTAATGAAAATTTCCATTCATTCATACCATTTACCTTTCTAATAAATAAAAAATGGAAAATTTTATGCAATTGAGAATGCTTATTGTCTTTCTAAGTTACCTCATTGCCAAAGAAATAGTGAATAATTATAAGATATAGCATCACAAACCATTCTTTGAATTCATATTCTTCATGACTTTGTTGACAATCACAAATTTGGTTTTGAGAACAATAAACACAAGATTCTCTAGTTTTCATTTAGGTGGCAACAACTTATACCCTAGGTTTGTGATGTAGAGTAGGGAGACAAAACCTTCAACAATCATAATTAGATCAGTTTCAAACAATCTTCAATCTCAAAAACCTTAATTCAATGCTCAACTAACCCATTCACATTCACTTCCTTGTAGGGATTATTGAAAATCACACATCCAACCCTCACCAAAACTTTCCAATACCTCAAACAGGCCTAAATACCTCTGCCCAAACTTAATTCACCAAGAAATAATGATGCACAACCTTTTTACACACTTTAATATCTCAAAACCTCACTATTTCACTTTGAAAACACAAATTTTCACTCCAGGACTTCATGCCCAACAAAACACTTGACCTCCCCTACACAAATTCCACATTCTCACACTAGTTTATTGATGTTGCAGACCCATTCCTCAAGTTACAGTGGCCATAATGAGAGGAATGGGTCAGTTTACCCTATTAAATTACTTTCAAACCCTATTTGACAACATATTGACTCATTCATCCTAACTCGACTCAACTCAAAAAATGGAGGACAATGTGCTCTACACCATATTCCCTATTAGTGTTTGATGTCATATGCATTTACGACTGTCATTGATCCTTTTCTGATTGTGACTGTAGGTAATACTGAAGATTGTCAAAGTTTAAGAAAAGAACTACATCGATTGGTGGTGCAAGTGTTCAGTGGTATGGGAAACATCAGTTGCTGGTGCATTTTCTAGTTGTCAATCTTCTCTTTCTTTTCCATCTCATAGATTTATCAGATTCTTATATGCTACATGTTTTATGTTAATTATGTCAGTGATATATTTGAAATTTATAAGTAGGATCATCGAGAGATGAGAAAGTAGTGAAGGGCCACATCACCATTGTAGGACCTTCAATTGACCTCCTTATCTAGCATGAATGAAGGTGATAATAGGTCTCATCAGGTGTATGACTAACATTATTTAGTTATTGCTCTTTTCATTATTTTTATGTGAGTCCATGTCTAAGATTGATAGGCTTTTGAAGGTTTTTTGTGGACCAAATTCCTATGAGAGTACACAACCATAGAGAGGCTACTACCCATGTGTTTCGTAGGGAGCAGGGGATGTACATTTTTTGAAGCATTTTGGAATGCAAATAACTGGGCCAGTTGAGGTGGATTGGAGAAATGAAACTGGGCAGCAACTCATTTTGTTTCTTCTTGTACAATATATTTCATGATTTGTGCTGCAAATGGGAGGATTATTTCCCTGCATGTATTGCTACAAGTATTTTCAAATGGGAATATTTTCAAGATATTCTTCCATTACTATTGTAATATTTTTCATTGACTTAGTGTATCGTTTGATATACAAAAAATATGAGAAATTAATACATGCAAATGTGTATATTCCTTAATATATGCCTTAACTAAATGTGTATATTACATTTAAAATTAGTTGTAATGCTTCATGGTTTACATTTAAAGTTGTCTTCAAGGAAAAACATGTGGATTTATGAGTAAGAATGAAATATTGTCCAATATAATTGTACAAAGGCATATTTTATTGCCCCTACCTTGTCAATCCTATCGAATTGGCAAGCTAGTGAGTTCATTGGCTTGCCAATTCCATAGGGTTGACAAGGTAGGGGCAATGTATGCCTCATAGAAATTGATGCAACCTAGGTCATCTCTAACATACCTCAATTCCACCTAAGACTCCTATGGAGAAACTTGCAAAAAATTTAAAAACAACGTTGTCCAACCTCACTTTTTCATGTAAAAACACCCCAAAAACACCAACTACCGTCCTACAACTGACTCCAGCCAATTTTCAAACTTGTTATGGAATTTGGAGTACAAAATTGCACTTTTTAAAATTGGGAAGCATTAACCAATCTTCCAAAACACCATTGGGCAGCATTAACTAGTCTACCAAACCAACAATTCCTCCATTTTTAGGGTGTGATAATCCCTCTAACATAATAAACCCCAAAACCCTCTTCATTCACAAGTTAGTAAAGGGTTTATTGAAAAACCATACTCCAAATCTTCCCACAGCCAACCAAATCCTGAAACACCTTCAAAAAGGTCTACACAAGCTTAAAAGTTCAAGAGATATCACTGCACCCAAAGATTTCTTCAAACCCTAGCACTAAACCACCATTTTCCACTAAAAAATGAACCACTTGACATCTAGGGCATCACCTAAAAACCCTCTATTCACCTCCCTTGCAAAAAAAAAATTGCACACATGTTTTATAACCCTAACTAAGCCTTTCCATTGAGTTACAGAAGCATACAATGGGTGGAAGGCTTAATATGACATTTTAATGCACTCAAAAACCTTAAAATAGGGTATACAGACCGACCCTCAGTAATTGGCTTCTAAAATGCACAAAATCACTTAAAATCCAACCCAAAAAAAAATTAAAAAAGATTTATGTCTGCTTCCCACCTAATTCCATTGAAAGGAGAGCACAATCGCTTCAAGCTATGTTCAACCGACTCGATCTCTTAAGGTTCCAAAGTGCAAAAGGGCAGCAATCTTTGACGGGGTATTACTGGTAAACCATGGTGCTTACGAAATCTCTCAGTTTTTGCTATGTCGAAGGAATTTTCCTGTGGTGTCAAGTTTTCACTTGATGGAAAAAGTGTCAAATGCAAGTAGTTGAAAGTTGCAAAGTGGCACAACTTTCGTTTTGCAGCTCGTGTGACCAAATGGACTGCTCCAATGCGTCTGAATAGGTATTTTTATGCCAAGCATGGTCCTCTTTCGCACCCAAACACACTTAATTGCTCTAAGCTACATTCTACCTGATCGATCCCTTAAGGGTCCAAAGTGCAAAATCGCTACAAACTTCAACATGCTATTACTCGGATACCATAATGCTTATAAACTTCTCATCTGATCTTATGAGATCATGTTGGGCCCCTCTACAATAATGTCTCTCATTTTTTTCTATCTCGAAGGCATTTTTCTGTGGTGGCAAATTTTTACTTCGGGAAAAAGTTGTCAAATGCAAGTAGTTGAAAGTTGCAAAATGGCACAACTTTTGTTCTATAGCTCGTGTAACCAAAAAGATTGTTCCAACGCATCTGGGTGGGTACGTTTATGCTAGGCATAATAATCTTTCGTACCCAAAC
Organism: Sequoiadendron giganteum; assembly: GCA_007115665.2. Lineage (NCBI taxonomy): Eukaryota > Viridiplantae > Streptophyta > Pinopsida > Cupressales > Cupressaceae > Sequoiadendron > Sequoiadendron giganteum. The sequence goes on along the minus strand of CM021103.1, from coordinate 339,087,040 downwards.
ACACGGAATCCCTTTGAGCTACATTCAACTGGATCGATCCCTTAAGGGTCTAAAGTGCAAAATGGTTGCAAACTTTAGCATGCTATTACTCATGCTTAGAAACTTGATGTCTAATCCTATGAGATTGATTTAGGCCCCTTTACAATAACCTCTCTTAGGTTTTTCTATCTCGGAGGCATTTTCTTGTGGTGGCGAATTTTCACTTGGGGAAAAGTTGTCAAATCCAAGTAGTTGAATGTTGCAAAGTGGTGCAACTTTCATTCTACATCTCATGTGACCAAATGGATTGTTCCAACACATCTGGGTGGGTACGTTTATGCTAGGCATGGTCCTCTTTTTCACCCAAACACACGGAATTGCTTTGAGCTACGTTCAACCAGATCAATCCCTTAAGGGTCCAAAGTGCAAAATGGCTGCAAACTTCAGCATGCTATTACTTAGATATTGTGATTCTTAGAAACTTCTCATTTGATCCTATGAGATCATATTGGGCCCCTCTACAATAACCTCTCTTTTTTTTTGCTATCTTGGAGGCATTGTCCTGTGGTGGCGAATTTTCACTTGGGGAAAAAGTTATCAAATGCAAATAGTTGAAAGTTGCAAAGTGGTGCAACTTTCGTTATGCAGCTCATGTGACCAACTAGACTATTCCACTGCATCTGAATAGGTATTTTTATGCTATACATGGTCCTCTTTCGTACCCAAACAAGCGGAATTGCTTCGAGCTACATTCAACTGGATCAATCCCTTAAGGGTCCAAAGTGCAAAATAGCTGTAAACTTCAACATGCTATCACTTGGATACCATGATTCTTAGAAACTTCTCATCTAATCATATAAGATTGTGTTGGGCCCCTTTACAATAAACTCTCTCAGTTTTTCCAATCTGAGAGGCATTTTCCTGTGGTGGTGAATTTTCACTTGGGGAAAAAATTGTCAAATGCATGTAGTTGAAAGTTGCAAAGTGGTGCAACTTTTGTTCTGCGGCTCATGTGACCAAATAAACTGTTCCAACGTGTCTGAATAGGTATTTTTACACTAGGAATGGTCCTATTTTGCACCCGAACACGTAGAATCACTCTGAGCTACGTTCAACCGGATCGATCCCTTAAGGATCCAAAGTGCAAAATGGTTGCAAACTTCAACATGCTATTGCTCAGATACCGTGACACTTCAGAACTTCTTGTCTAATACTATGAGATTGTGTTGGGGCCCTCTATAATAACCTCTCTTGGTTTTTTCTATCTCGAAGGCATTTTCCCGTGGTGGCGAATTCTCGCTTAGGGAAAAATTTGTCAAATGCAAATAGTTGAAAGTTGCAAAGCGGTGCAACTTTCATTCTGAAACTAATGTGACCAAAAATACTATCTCGATGCATCCAGGTGGGTATTTTTATGCTATGAATGGTCCTCTTTTGCACCCAAACACGCATAATCACTCTGAGCTACGTTCAGCTGGATCGATCCCTTAAGGGTCCAAAGTGCAAAATGGTTATGAACTTCAACATGCTTGTATTCAGACATCATGATGCTTAGAAACTTCTTGTCTAATATTATGGGATCATGTTGGGTCCCTCTACAATAACCTATCTCAGTTTTTTATATCTCAGAGGCATTTTCCCGTGGTGGTGATTTCTCTCTTGGGAAAAAAGTTGTCAAATACAAGTAGTTGAAAGTTTCAAAGTGGTGCAACTTTCATTCTGAAACTCGTGTGACCAAAAAAAATATCCCAACACATTCAGGTGAATATGTTTACGCTAGGCATGGTCCTCTTTCCCATTAAAACATGCAGAATCGCTATGAGCTATGTTCAACCAGCAAAATCCCTTAAGAGTCCAAAGTGCAAAATGGTTGTGAACTTTAGCATGCTTGTATTCAAACACCGTGACACTTAGAAACTTCTCATCTAAGCCTATGGGATCACATTGGGCCCCTATACAATAACCTCTCTCAGTTTTCTCTATCTCATAGGCCTTTTCCTATGGTGGCGATTTCTCACTTGGGGAAAAAGTTATCAAATGCACGTAGTTGAGTGTGTAAAAATTACTTTTTAGCCATTCCACCCATTGTATCCTACTGTAACTCGGTGGAATTGCATAATTAGGGGTAGGGAGCATATGTGCATGGTTTTTGGAGCAGGGGAGGTGAGTTGAGGGGTTTGGTGTGATTCCCTAGTTGGCAATTTGATGAGTTTTGGTGAAATTCGGTGGTTTAAGAGTGGAAATTGTTGAAATCCTTCGGGGCAGCAGTTTGTGAGGGAATTTTAAGCATGTGCAGGTTTTTAAGAATTTTTGATGCATTGGAAAGGTTTTATGAGTTTTGGGAATAGGATTTTCAATAAACCCACCCATTTTAGGCTTTTAGCCATAGCAGCAAGGCAGTGAACTGTTTGATAAAATGCTTTGGTAAACATGTACGAAAAATGTGGTAGCATAGACAAGGCAGTGAATTGTTTGAAAAAATGCCTCATACAAATGCGGTCTCATGGTGATGGAATGTCATGAAAATCCATAGTTGTGAGGATTTGTGGCTTGAGGATTATGATTAATGATTGGAATTGTGTTTAGTGACATTGCAAGACCTCCCCTACTACAACAATGTTTTAGGGTTTTATCCATAGAAGTAAGGCAATTAACTATTTGATATAATGCTTTGATAGACACGTATGAAAAATGTGGTAGCATACAAAAGGAAGTGAACTCTTTGAAAAAAATCCTCAAAAAAATGAGGTCTCATGGTGATGGAATGCCATGACAATCAAAAGCAATTTGATTGTCATGGAATTCTATCACCATGAGACCACATTTATTTGAGGCATCTTTTGAACTAGTTCACTGCCTTGTCTATGGCTTGTCATGGCATTCCATCACCACATTTATTTGATGCATTTTTTCAAATAGTTCATTGCCTTGTCTATTCTATTGCTTACAATTATGCTTTTGATATATTTTTTCAAAGCATCCATAGCTTGTTCGAAATCACTTGTTTTAGGATTTTAGCCATAGCAACAAGGAAGTGAACTTTTTGCCAAGATGCTTTGGTAGACATGTATGAAAAATTTGGTAATATAGACAAGGCAGTGAACTATTTGAGAAAATACCTCAAATAAATTTGGTCTCATAGAATGCCATGATAAGAAAATGCAATTGGCAACCGCTCCTAGTTATTAGTTATCCAATGTGAAGAAATTGCATAACGCTTAGGTTGAATTTGTACAAACTATATTGTAATTGAATTTTTTTCATCTATCAGCATCTGGTTATTAGTTATGCAAAGTGAAGTAATGCTTTGACTTTGAAAGATGTGCAATGCAATGTAATCAACGATATGAATATAAACTACAAAAATCCATTTTTTACAACTCATTAGTTAAAATATTTATTTTATTTGCTCTCTATATCTCTATATGCTATGGAAATACCTTTCAATTTTTTTAGAAAAAGTTTTTATCTCTTGTTCTACAATTTTTCTCAATTTTTTCAAAAACTCTTATACTTTTGGTTTGCCATTTTTTTCCCCAAAAGATTTTTTCTACTATGCATTGGAAGCATGAAGCATATACGTGAACACACACAATATAGGTAAAGTATACATGTGAATAAGTGAAGCATACATGTGAATAAGTTAGGCACAAGTAATTGAAGCATTCCAAATGATACAAACCACCACGAATGGAGATTATTTACACAATACGCTTTAGATGGGGCTTATTGAGCATTCGACAATAATTAATTAAGCATTAGATGTAAAAAAAATCCATTCCTACAACATTAATGCATATAATTTACATGATACACATGATAACATCATTCAAGAATGGTAGTAGAAAAATAAGATTTTCTTTAATAAAAAACTGAAAGGCTATACAATGATATATATTGATAAAAGTATATACAATATGTCCAAAAAACCCATACAGTCTTAGTACAAAGCATCCATATGGACATAAAATGTCACGTATATATCGATAGTACAAAACATATGTTCCAAAATGCCACATAGGCATACAACAAACAACCCTAATACATAGTCATTTCCCTCTAGGGGGAGGAAATAGATCTTTTTCTACCTTCGAAATTCGGCTGGATGGAGTAAATGTTGCTTCTCTTATCTTTTGAACATGCTCACTAGTCCTCCTCTCTTCACTCTGGACTTTCAACTAATACAATAAAAATTAAAGATGTTAATACATAAAAATTGAATTGTGGAATGACATATAAAAAAATATATAATCAATTACCACATACATATAGTCATCATGCACATTTATAGCATCACCACATCCACGATCTAGAGTGACAACCACCTATAGCAACCATCAAGATATAAATTAAACTACATAAAAGTATCATGAAAATTTTCTATAATAGACCATAAAAGAGAAAATATAATGTCAAATCGACTAATCTATTCCATACCTCTCTCAATGGATCATAACTGGCTATTGTTGTAGAAAATCCATGGTCCATCATGCCACCAACATCACCAAGGATGTCTCTTGTCAACAACTGCAAATGAAACAATATCTCAGGTATCATGTTGATATAAAGACCAAGAGGGGATAATGGAACATAAGGTGAAATAAGAGAGGGTAATAGGATGGGAATAGAAGGGTGATGCAGAGAGGGTGCTCAAACTCATTGAAAGTGACAACTTTCCTCAAGAGGAATCTAACAAGATTAAAATGGCCTATTAGAGTAATTCAAACAATCCTCAAAGCTTGACAACAATCGGGAGTGTAATTTCTCAATTTCACCCATGCAACCTAGCAGTAGTGCAAACTCAGTTTTTGGCCTTTCACTCCCATGCTTTCCAAAACACTTGACAATTAGAAGGTGGATTCAGATACCTATTTCAGAGCTATACAACATATCTCTTAACCAAATACAAGTATTTTGGACCAATCCATTGAAATTAGACCCTCGACGTTGTCTTAGGCCATGAATTAGGCTAGATTTATAAAGCAACATACCTTTAAACTTACCACAGACCCTTGAAACCTTGGTGCAACATTTCCTATGCCCTCAAACCTCTAAAACCATAATCAACACCCAGGGTTGACACCGCCAACATAGAAAACTCCAAAACCCTCAATTTCATGCCAAGTCAAGAGGGTTTATTCAAAGTCCCACTTGCACAACCTCCTAGACCATGCCACTAACTCAGACATGTATATTTTGACCCCAATATGCTCAAAAGTTGGAAAAACCACACTCTCATTGATTTCCACAAACCCTAGACCCAGGGCTCCATCTTCATGTGTTTTTCTTCACAAAACTCATCAAGACAATAGGTTTATTTCCTTAGTTCCTTCTCCACAACTCTAATAATGCAACCTACAACCTACTCAAACTTCGTAGGGACCATTACACTAGTTATAGTAGGTACAACTAGTGTAAGGGCCCTTAAATCATGATTTTGGTTACAAAACCCTCAAACAAGGTGTCCTCGGCCTGTCACAGGAAAACAAGGATATTTACCACATATCATAATGGATCTCCCTCAAACCTATTCCAAAAGATTGTTAACACCTGCCACCACAAAGTAAAATGATTTACATGGCACAATCAAACTGTATAGGCTCGTACAGGCCTGCAAATGACAAGAAAACTTAGAAATTTGATGAAAAACAGAGATATTCTTATTGCCAATGCTTCAAACTTCAAGCCAACATTACAAAATGAGTTTTCATGCCTTTTTAAAGGCTTATCCTCATCAAAACAATGCCCAAATTCCTTACAACTACTTTTTAAACCTCTCATGACTGTTGCATTTATGCAACTCGCAAATTTGGCACTTTCAAGTTTTGACTCTTTATTGTTTCATAGACCTTCTTAAACCCCTAAACTAGTACAAATATTCTAATGAGACCTTATTCAACTAAGAAAACATGACTTACTCAAGAAAACATCATCCTATCTACCTTGACACCCCTTGTTAACTTTGACAATTCCTTCCACATGATTTGCAAACCTTACAAGATAAATACAAAAGCCCCTCAAAGTTGATCAATTACAATAGAATGGTCACATTGGACCTTATTAAGACTCAAGAACTAAACTCAAACATCCTAAAACACCTTTCCTATTAGACACTTAATGAAGAAACATAGAAAAGAGTGGTGCCCCTACACCAAAGGGATTAATGGAACATATGATGGACTAGTATAGATTGATGGGATGGGCTAGGATGGGATAAAAAAATATAGGGTGGACAATTAGAGGTTAATGGGATGTGATTATTAGGGAATAATGCAACATAGGGTGAATTAGGAGGTGTCTAGAGTTTGACTATAGTACACGAAGTGCGAACTTGAACTGTGTGTAGCAATAATAAAGAAGAGCTATCTATGATGAAACATGGATAAATATGGTATAACATAGGATGATATAAAGGAACATAGGGTGGAACATAGGGGATCATGGAACATATCTAGGGTGAAATAATAATGGGTACAATAAGATTGGAGTATAAGGACATAATGACACATAGCATGGACTAGAAGATATTAGTGGGATGGGCTAGGAGGGGATCATGGAAAATAGGGTGAACTATTAAATTTTAATGGTCTGGGATTAAGAAGGAATAAAGGAACAAAAAGTGAATTAGGAGAAAATAGTGTGAGAGATCAAGGAATACAAATGCAATGTTTGTGTTTCTCATCATTTTTTTAGATTTGTATATACACAAAATTATGAGAATTAGCTAACATAGTTTTACAACACCATTAATGAATAAAGGCTACCTGAGTGTACATTGTTTGAGGATATGAATTGTGAGGTGTGGAGGAAGAAGGTGCACCAGGAAACTATTTGAAATCCAAAGCATGTTATGAGACAAACATTCAAATATAACATCCAACTATTCAAATGCAATAATAATATCTTTAATACTAGCTGCATACTATGGACTCATCGTCGAGAATGTATAAGGGTCTGTAGGAATAGAGCATGCATTATGAACAATGCAACCCTAAAATTTCATCATATCAAAATTCTACTAATTTTTTTATTCTTAAATTTCAAAATATAATTTAATAAACAACATTAAAATAACTTGCTATATTTTACTTGAGTGTCAATGCCGAATGTATCATTCAAAATATCATCTGTGAAATTCATCACCTATGCAACTAATGTAGGCTATGTAGTTGCATCACAAGAACTATGATAATCGTATGTGCAAACAAAACCACAAGTGCCACAATGGTCGGGTGGAACTCGGGGCCTACACATCTCCTCCAAACTAGGCTCTACTAGAGGACTCGCACACTATAAAATGGTTTGGGTGAGTGACTCAATCGACTTCAGCGTGTCCAACTCTACACTATCCTTAACAATGGAAGGAACAACGACATGCTCCACCATGGGTCTAGCCAAGGCTCTCGGTGCCAACTGTGGATTACATTGTACAATAGGTCTATCATGTGTGGAGCCCCCACCTCTACCCTGAAAGTCTAAGATGTCAAAATAGTTTGGCATTTTATTGAGGAGAAAAATCGCAATAGATTTTCCTCAAAAAGTATTGTGGTACCTCATGGTTATTGCATGGAGGTTGGTCAAATACCATCCACCACCACTCCCAAAAATTTTTTTTAATTAACTCATGGTGGCACCAATGGATGGGGAACCTCTTGCATGCATGAGACAAAGGTTCATTAGTTCTCAGGTCTATAAATAGGGCACACAAGTCGGCTTTTCTATTTTTTTATTTTTTGACATCTGCTATGAAAAACCACTAGCATAAAATTGTCTCATCCCATGCCTCTTATTTGACCAAAAATTCATTTTCTCGCTCATTTCTCCTACATGAGTTACAATTGACTTCAATGATCCAGTAATCCCTCTCCTATAAGGGTGGGTTTCGACATGCTCAGTTAATCTTCCAATTAATTGTTGAATGTCTCTTTTATTGTTTTCAATTTGATTTTGAATATTTTCTTGTGCTCCTTGAGGATGCCTATGAATTGATGGAGGGGTTTCAGGTTGTTCTTGTATAGGAGGCTCTTCATGAGGGGGTGATTGTGAATTCTCAATGTTTCGAGGTGGAGATTCATTCCCTAAGAATTAGAACAAAGTTTTATTATAAAAACCTATTTAAATTTGCATTCTAAATCAAATTTGAAATAAATAGAATAAAAATACATACCTCTTTGCAATCTTCGACCTCTCCAACGTGTTGGTGTCATCCTCATGGAAAATGGCAAGCTAAGGATGCAAACAATGGATGAGATTTGGTGAGCGTGAGTTGAAGACCTGAAATCCTCTTTCTCAAGCTGGGGGTTGAAGACAAATGAGGGTTTTAAAACCCATTTTTTTGCTTTTATGTCAACTTTCCCATTTGGGCGCTCACCAAATTTGGCATGCACCAAATGGCTTATTTCGAGCTTTTTTTGGACATTTTTTCAATTTGGCACCTAAATTGTGTCATAGATTGGTGCACTTACCTGAGAACATTATAATACACTCATTCTATGGTATGTTGACCATAAAAATGAAAATGAAAATTTTAAATTTCTTTTCTCTTTCTCCCTACAAACCCACAACCTATAGGCATCCTCAAGTGCGCTTACATTTTTGGAGACCCCATTCTTCACCAATTTATCCTTCAAAAATTTCAACAACAACACTAAGGTGGTGCTGCCACAATAGTGGTTTACACTTTCTAGGAGATCCTGATTTTTGCTGAAATCACATATTTCTAGAAAATATAATGATTTAAGCCTTGAAAAGTTTCATTTAAAGGATTCCAATTGAAGAGGGTTTGATCAAACCACCTTAGACCAAGCCCCCTTGGATAGAACCCCGCTAGTTTTAAACCATACCTATAACAAAGTCTCTTTTACACCTATCAAAATGGTGATAAAAAACCACTTTTGATTTACCTTTTGGGGGATCAAATGAATTCATTTAAAATTTATTTTTTGTAAGTATTTAGTCCTTATTATAGGCTTCCAAAAGAGTATAATTTTAATTAAATTTAATTTGATTACTATATTTATTTTTTATTTCTTATGAATGTAGGTTTTTCACTGAAAATCAAGCTCTTTGTTCTGCACATGTGGAAAAATAGAATATTATCAAATATATATATGTTCAGGCTAGGTATTGATTTCCTTGATCCATTGTAAAAAAAAAATTAATTTCAATACATACAGAAAAAGTTATGTTGTATACAATCTGCCTATGTCTGAATTGTAATTGATTTGACTTCGAAACTTGATTAAGGAAACAATATTTAATAAAAAACTATGAAACTAAATGAACTAGTTAGATATCGCAAAAGAGTATAATTTTAATTAAATTTAATTTGATTATTATATTTATTTTTTATTTCTTGTGAATGTAGGTTTTTCACCGAAAATCAAGCTCTTTGTTTTGCACATGTGGAAAAATAGAATATTATCAAATATATATATATATATATATATATATATGTATATATATATATATATATATATATATATATATATATATATATATATATATATATAGCATATATATGTTCAGGCTAGGTATTGATTTCCTTGATCCCTTGAATTTTTTTTTTTTAATTTCGATACATACAAAAAAATGTATGTTGTATACAATCCGCCTATGTCTGAATTGTAATTGATTTGACTTCGAAACTTGATTAAGGAAAAAATATTTAATAAAAAACTATGAAACTAAATGAACTAGTTAGACATCGTAGTTAAAAATCTAAATTTAAAAAAAATTAGAATTTTATTGTTCATACAAAAAAAGTTATGATGTATACGGTGAGCATCACTCCTTAAAAATGTTGTTTACTGATAAAAACTAGTTTTCGAAGGAGATGAAAAAAAAAGTGCAATCTGATTCCAAAAATTTTGAAAAAAATATATTTAGAATCTATAGACAAAACTTCATAAATCACTAGTTTGCATCATCTTCAAATTCCTCATGGTTTAGCGCTATAGGAGCTTGAAAGTGAAGATTTAGTTTAAAAAAATCAGTTCAGTGTCGAGTTTACCCAAAATTTGTAAACTAGTATTGTGGGATCACCCAAGGTGGAAGAGGTAAGTATTTTTAGTTATTTAGAGTAAATTTAATATTAAATAAATAGATTCAATTAGTTTTTTGAGTAGAATTTGTTTAAGTTTTCAAAAGTTGAGAATACACCACCAAATGATGAAAACCATGATTCACCTCCTCATCAAAATCCTATTGAAGAATAACCAAAACAAACCCCTCCTTTAATGCCTTAAAATCCTCTAGGAACACAAGAAAAAATATTAGGTCAAATACAAAACAATAAAAGAGAACTTGATGGAATAATTGCAAGGTTGAAAGATTTGATAGCAAAAAAACTCCCATAGGTCCACCCTTACCAAATCACTAAAATTCATTTTATCTCACATAGTATCATTTAGTGGGAAATCGATAGTTTTTCCAACAAGAGGGAAGAACTAAAAAAATTTATGCAAACAAACTATCTTATGAGCAAGTTAAACAAAACAAAAATGAAATTTGACTTATATGTGCTCTAATTACCAACCCACCTCTAGAGGCCATGTGAAGGGGATCTAGTGGTGGATCAAAAAAACACATGTCAATTGAACACATTGCTACTCTAAACATCTAGTTCAAAGTATTAATCATACGTCACCAGGTCATCCCACAATAATGGGTTACACTTTTTATCCAAACTTCACATTGAAATCAACATTTTCAGAAAAAACTTCACTTTCTGACACCTATAGGAGGTAAACAGTTAGGAATTTGAAAATTATGTAAACTAGTGATTTGTGAGATTTTGTCTGTAGATTTTAAATATTTTTTTTTAAAGTTAAATTAAATTATAATATTTTTTTGTATCTCCTTTGATAACTAATTTTTAATACTAAACATCATTTTTAAAAAGTGTTGTGTACTTCGGCTCGCATAAAAAATTTTCTAGAAAGGATTAAATTCTGATTCTTTTGAATTTAGGTTGGTTACACTAGTATCTAGTTCTTTCATTTTGTTTCATAATGTTTTTTTGAATATTTTTCTTTTAATTAAGTTTTGAAGTAAAACCAATTATAATTTAGACATAAGTGCACTTCGGATCGCATAACTTTTTTGGTATGTATTGAAATTATTTTTTTCTTTTTTGTTGGAATAAGGACATCAATACCTAGTGCATATATATTTTTCAATATTTTTTTTGTCAAATTTACTATTTTTCCACAATGATTTTTCACCGACCTTGATGTTTGATGAAAAACCTATGTTTAGTAAAACTAAAAAGTAAATTAAAAAATTAAAAAATATATATTAAATTTATAGTTTCTGGAAAGCACATTTCAATCACTACAATCCTCCACCTTGGTTTATCAATTTGAATCCATTTTCACCTCCTTCCCGGGCTTCGATAGTTAAAAAAATGCATAAATTTTGAAATGGTGGAGGGGGAGGTGAAAAAAGGGGGGTTCATTAGAAGGGGGATTCGAATGAACCCCCCTATATGGTGCAAGTGGGGGTTCATTAGAATAGGTGGGTTCATTAGAAGAGGGGGGTTCATTTGAACCCCCTTCATTAGAAGGGGTAAGCCATTTTAAATTTTTTTGATGGGAATTTCTAAAAAAATTTCATGGAAAAAATTGTAACCCACTATTGTGGGTTTACCCTGCCCACTTTGTTAGCTCCATTCAACAAATTGCCTTATACATCCCTTCCCATTTAGTCCACCTGATTGGCACATTATTCGAAGGGAAAAGTTAGTTTAATAATCCAAATTCTCACATATCTTGATCATTGCAATTCCTTTCATTTGTATTTGGTCTAGAGTATTTGTTTGGTTAGGCATTGTTACATGTTTGGCTCTGCACTCTAGAAAATAAGATTTTGCACCAAATATTGTTTAACTCTTCTTATGCTTTTGAGAGCCATTGAACTTAGGTGAGGTTTTTTACCTCAGTAAGCCTATACCATTTTCTTTTATTTCAACAATATTTTGTCATGTACTTATATTATTTTGTTCTTCATTGCACAAACTTTCATTGTGCAATTTTCTTTTTATATTTGTTTCGTACTAAAAAGTATGAAAAGGGTTTCACTTGTTTTCATTTCAAGGATATTTTTCCATGTAGTTATATTATTTTGTTCTTCATTTCAAAAAGTTTCACTCTATAATTTTCTTTTTATATTTGTTTCAAATTACGATATATGATAAGGGTTTTATTGGTTTTCATTTCAACGATTTTATTCCATGCACTCCTATTATTCTATTCTTCATGGTACAAACATTCAGTCTGCATTTTTCTTTGAATTTTTTTTTGTACTACGAAATATCAAAAAGGTTTTACTACTTTTCATTTTGACGATTTTGTGCCATGCACTTCTACTATTTTTTTCTTCATTACACAAACATTTACTATGTAATTTTCTTTTTATATTTTATTGTTATTATGACATATGAAAAGGGTTTCACTACTTTTCATTTTAATAGTTTTCTACCATACACTTTTATTATTTTGTTCTTCATTGCAAAAACACTCACTCAGCAATTTGTTTATATATTTTTTTTATTACAAAATATGAAAATGGTTTCATTGGTTTTCATTTCAATGATATTCTACCTTGCAGTTCTATATTATTCTTTTCTTCATTGCACAATCATTCACTCTACAATAATATTTTTATATTTGTTTGTTTTTGAAAAGATAAGCATAATTTACAGGGTGTTGTACCCTTCACAATGAGCCACAAGGGCCAAAAAGGAGAAAGTATAAAAAGCTAATAGTAAAAAAAAAGGAACATATACAACACTTTAACAGCACAAAAACCACAGAAAGACAACCAAACAACAGAACACCGATGCAGGCAGTAGCTAACTGGCATTGTCCTAGTTATTGAACAGGAGGTCCACAACATCATCACCGACCTAGTCTTGGTTCTCCTAGGCATTATCTCCCTCCAACTCCTCCTTGATAATAGTGGACAGGGTGTTGGTAATGAAGTGGCCCAACTTCATTATGAAGCGGGTCAATCCATGAAACCTTCTATTGAGCATGTCCATCTTCTTCTCCAAAGCACAGGGCTCCTCCCCAACATCCATAGTCCCCAGGATCTCGTCAGGATCAGCAACCAGGGGGTGTGAATAATGAGAGGCTGAGGTATCTTTTGGTAACTTGCTGTCTTCTGGGGTAAATTGGGGCCCCTCCACGTTCTCATCCTCATCTTCCTCAATCTCCTCATCCTTATACTCCTTGTTGTCAGACTGCTCCTCCTCCGAGTCCTCAATAATCTGTCTTCTTTTTTTTTCGCCAACATGCTATTTCTCCTTATGGTGTTCTCCCCTCCAATCATGACTGTGGTTTCCACAATAGTATCTCCTTTATAATATTTTCCAATTATGTTCTTCCCCTTCCCCTCCTTCACTATCAGTTCTGGCACACCTTTTTTGGTAGTGTTGGCTTTGTAGGCAGACTTTATCAGGGTGGCCTTGAGTTCAGAGAGGCTGGTTGCGGCACTAGCATGTGCATTACTCGTCACTCCTTTTAGTTTCTTGGTAGCCAGTTTAGCTTTGGGGTTTCCCGCAGTACCCAGATTGGATTTTTGAGGAGGGTTTTTCGACTCAACAGGGGAAATGTTTGCAACAGTCAGGGGTTCAATTTCATCAATGCGAACAATCGAGATGGATTTTGGAGGACAAAGGGCCAAGTGAAAATGGTAAAGTCTCAGGATGAACCCCTGATGGAGCAGAAGAGGTGGGAGGTCACTCGGGTTAAGGCTGGCAAGCTCCTTGCATTTCTCAACCGAATTTTCCAGGTCCATGAGTAAAAAGAAGGGAAAGCTAAGAAACATTTTATGCCTCAAATGATTTAGAAGGGGAAAATGATAGAAGAAATAGGTTTTGAACCTACCTTCCAAAGGGACATATTTCATCAAAGCTAAGCACACCTAGTCCCAGGGCTTCACGTTCAAAGCCCGATTGGTTTCAGACCAGTTCCTCGTTCCCCATGAAGAACGCTTTCAAGCTCTCATTATACAATGTCCTAGCATGCTTAGGGTATTTCTTCCTGGTACACAACATTCCAGTGGCTTTTGCAATAAATTCTTCACTAACTTCAAGGGAAATACTACCCATCATGACCCTTCGGTCCTTCCAGGAATTAGCAAATTGACTAGACAAATTAGGGTCGTGGCCAACCAGAATCTCCATGAGAGGAGCAAGGCCACCTTTAGCACAGATATGCTGGACTAACGGATTCTTCTGGAATTCTTTGCAGTTGTCCGACTCAGTCCAAACACGATCGCCACCCATGATTTCCACCAGCACAGAGAACCAAAGAGTTTGCAGAAAGCAAAAATTATAAAAGACAACAGAGCAATGGGCATTCATCACATAGTGGGAATTAAGGTGAGAAATGCAACATTGGGTAATGACGCCAGTGTGCAGGTCACACGCGTGAAAGGGAAAATCACCACAAGGTGACTTGACAATGGTATTAATCTAGATCTTGGGAAGATTGCGGCAAGCTAAATAGAAATTGGCAGGCATGCAGGGTTCCTTGTCCATGGAGTAGTCACACGAAAACCAAGACAAGATGGTCATATGGCTATATTTAGAAACATTCATGTGAGTATAATTAGAAGCTCGAGCTAAACTAGCAAGCACGAAGGCGCTAGAAGGTAGCATTCCTTCATAATGAGGGGTCAAATCAACATTCATAATCGTAGTCTTGTGGAGGCCATGATGGATTAAAACAAGATATCACACAATCCCAAAGAGGAGAGATCGCACGATACGACCTCTCAATCAAAGTATCGTACTTTCCTAATCCCTTCGTAAAGATGCCTTTTTTTTCCATGTGACAAGCCTTAAAATTTGAATCCCACCACCTATCAACCACCTCAGTATTAGATCTCACCCACCAGGCCCAAAGGACAATCACATGGGCCCTCCAACCAGCACCCAACACCCAAAGATCTTTAAACACGTGATAAGCTATAAAATTTGAATCCCGCCACCTATCAGCCATCTCAACATTAGAGTTCATCCACCAAGCCCAAAATATAATCAATTGGCCCCCCCCACCCAGTACCCAACACCCAAAGATTTGAATTCATTGTGATAAGTGGTTGATTTGTTCTTTCAAGATGATATTTTGAATCCTGGGTGGTAACTTCTCCAAACTCCTCCAAAATTTATAGTAACCCCAACAAGTGTCGAGATTAGCCAAGGCATCCGACACTTGGTTGCCTTCCCTAAATATATGTCACTTTTTTACCCCTGAGTTTGGATAAAAGGAACCTAATGTCCAATAGGATATCCTTAGTATTCCAACCAATTAGTCTATCCATATTCACAACATCAGTAATGGAATTAGAGTCCCCTTCAATGTGGAGATTAGCAATCCCTAGAGAGACAACGATCTGGAGGCCCATGAGCAGTGCACGAGCTTCTGCCACAATAGAAGATTGAAAACCAATACCTCCTACAAATCCAGCAACCAGAACCCCCCTGGGGTCTCTAATCACTCCACCAATACTAGCCCTTCCTAGGTTGCCCTAAGCAGCCCCATCAAAGTTAAGTTTAAACCAGCCTCTATCCGGAGGCTCCCATTTGGTATTTTTCCTGGCTAAGGATTTAGAATTGTCAAATGAGTTAGGCTCTAACCCCTGATGCCAAGCCTTGGCCATTTTTATTTCGTAATCAAGAGGTCCCATCTCCGGGAGTTTCCCATTGAAGAGGGAAATGTTTTCCTCAATGAGCCGGACACTTAAGCCAAAAACATCCCTAGGATTCCTCTCAATATTCCTGAAGACCCTGTTGTTCCCTTCCTTCCATAGACATCAACCCATAATAGGAGGAACCTGATTCCAAATTTCACCAAGCAGGGGGTGGGAATAGGGACCACGCTAGCCGAAGATAAAGGATATGAGATCCTTACACATAACCCAAGAGACTCCTAGTTTTTCAAATTCCAACCCCCAAACTTTAGCAGCAAACAGATAGTGTAATAACAGATGACTAACAGTTTTCTCACTGCACTTACAAAGTAAACATCTATTGGGAATATAAAATCCCCGTTCCTCAAATTATCCTGAGTAAGAATCCTATTATGGAAGGCCATCCACCAGAATAAATTTACATTAAGGATCATGTGTCGGTTCCATATCTTCCTCCAAAGTTCCATTGCAGTACCTTGGTTTGTCAGCAAATTGTACGCCGACCTAATAGATAGATCCCCCTGTTTGGCAAAGGTCCAAAAAAACTCTTCTTCTTTTTCATAGGAGGGAAGCCTGGTGAGAGAGAGAACCTCCTGGAGGGATTGAGCCAGAAAACAAAGGTCTTGAGACTGAGGACAACAGAGGATTGGGTCCTTCCAAGCCCTAGCCCCAGGGGGTCCAGAAACATAATCACTGGGTGATCCCACAAAGCTGGTTTACAATTTCTGAGAGGAACTGATTTTTGCTGAAAT
Organism: Sequoiadendron giganteum; assembly: GCA_007115665.2. Classification (NCBI taxonomy): domain Eukaryota; kingdom Viridiplantae; phylum Streptophyta; class Pinopsida; order Cupressales; family Cupressaceae; genus Sequoiadendron; species Sequoiadendron giganteum. The sequence goes on along the minus strand of CM021103.1, from coordinate 339,070,610 downwards.
CACATATTTTTAGAAAATATAATGATTTAAGCCTTTAAAAGTTCCATTTTAAGGATTCCAATTGAAGGGGGTTTGATCAAACCCCCTTGGATAGAACCTCACTAGTTTCAAACCATACTTATAAATGAATCTCATTTACACCTATCAAAATGCTAATAAAATATCACTTTTGATTTACCTTTTGGGGGATCAAATGAATTCATTTTACATTTATTTCAAATGATTATGGTATTCCTCAAAATGAGCTATCCCACAAATATAATTTTAATATTTTTTGGTTTTATTATGTATGTGTTTTTTTAGTTTTATTAAACATAAGTTTTTTCCCGAAAATCAAGCTCTTTGTTTTGCACATGTGAAAAAATAGCAAATTACCAAAATAATTTTTTTTAAATATGTTTGTGCTAGGTATTGATGTCCTTGATCCATTAAAAAAAATAAAATGAATTTCAATACATACAAAACAAGTTATGTTGTATACAGTCTGACTATGTCTGAATTGCAATTGGTTTGACTTCGAAACTCTATTAAGGAAAAAATATTCAATAAAAAACTATGAGACCAAATGAAAGTGCTAGATATCGTAGTTACAAATCTGAATTGAAAAAAAATAGAATTTTATCCTTCATACAAAAAAATTTATGTTGTATACAGTGAGCATTACTTGTTAAAAATGCTGCTTTCTGAAAAAAACCAGTTTTCGTGGGAGATGGAAAAAGAAGTGCAATATTATTCCAAAAAAATTGAAAAAAATATTTTTAGAATCTATAGACAAAATTTGATGAGACTCTAGTTTGCATCATCTTCATATTCCTCATGGTTTAGCCGCTCTGGGTGCCTGAATGTGAATATTTAGTTGAAAATAATAATTTCAATGTCCAGTTTGGCCAAAAATTGTAAACCACTATTGTGGGATCACCCCACTGATATGGGTACCAAAATACCTCTGAGCCGATCCCATGAGAATCCTAAAGTTGAAACAGACCAGAGGAGTATCAATTAACCATGGATCTTCCTAGAATTTGATCCAATTTCCATTGCCCATTTTTCATTTAATCCCATTCCTTAGCAGGAATTGTGTGTTGCAGATGCTCCTCCAGGCCAAGGAGCCCTGGGGGTAAGACTCTGAGAGGCAATTGATCAAAGGCTTGTCCTGAAGATATTTGGGGTTTAATATTTTGCACCAATCCTTTGTATTCCTTAACTGATCCCAACCAACTTTGGCCATCAGAGCCTTGTTAGTGTTGACAATTGTTCTGATTCCAAGGCCACCACAATTTTTGGCCTGGTAGACCTTTTCCCATTTCACCAGAGTGAGTTTCTTCTTATCCTCAGTCCCAGACTAGAAGAAATTAGTTTGTATTTTTTCAAACTTATCAGAAATGTACTTAGGCATCTTAAAAATGGAAAGGAAATAAGTTGGTATACCTTTAAGAGCGGATGTGAGAAGTTGGAGCTTGCCAGCGTGGCTTAGGATGGAACCTTTCCACCCAACCAATTTCCTTTGAATTCTTTCCAGCACTGAATTCCAAAAGTTAGGGGTAACCTCCTTAACCATGAGAGGGAGCCCAAGGTAAACTGAGGGGAGGAACCCGCTTAAACATCCCAGAACCACAGTCACTTTGGTTTGCAAATTAGGTGTGTTGTTAAAGAAATAGATCGTGCTTTTTTTTTAGTTGATACTTTGACTAGAACATGAGGCATAATTTGTTAGGTAGGCTTTCCATTTCCTGGCTTCCACCATAGAGGCTTTCCCAAAAATAAAAGTGTCATCCACAAATTGTTGCACAATAACCGGGTCCAGGGATGAAGCCGCTCTGATGCCCTTAATGGAGCCCTCCGACAATAGACCAGTAAATTTCTTGCTCAACACATCAGCAATCATGATGAAGAGATAGGGAGATAGGGGGTCGCCTTGCCTGATCCCTCTTCTAGCAGAGAAAACCCAAACGGGGACCCATTAACAAGAACATAGTACTTTATAGTATTAACACACTCCATAATGAGTTTGATAACTGAATTTTTGAATGCAAACTTAGCCAAAACCTTTGGTATGAAATCCCATATAAATTTATGATAAGCTTTAGAGATGTCCAGTTTGAGAGCCATCCCCACATAGTTACATCTATCCATAGAATGGAGAAGCTCATGGGTGGTCAAAGTAGCATCAAGAATATGGTGCCTGAGGACAAAACCCTTTTGGGTAGGACTAATGATTTTATCTAGAAGGGTCTTGATATGGTTCACTAAGATCTTAGAAATGATTTTAGAAAAGGTGTTACATAGGTTAATGGGCTAAAAATTAGTCATGGATTGAGGCTCACCAATCTTAGTAATTAGGGCAATAAAGGTGTGATTCAATTGTTTAAGGATTTTACCAGATTTGAAGAAATCCCTAGCCACTAGCACAAGGTCCCCACCCACAGTATCCCAAAATATCTGAAAGAAGGCAGGAGGAAAACCATCAGGGCCTAGGGCTTTGAAGGCCCCCATACTAAAGGTAGCCAGTCGAACTTCTTCCAAAGAAACAACATGAAGAATCCCCATATTATCTTCCTAGGAAATGATGGTAGGGAGATAGTTGAGTAGAAAATTATCCAAAGCCGGGTTAGGCACCTCAGTTGGAGCTGAATAAGCCTCGTGAAAGTAGTTAGTAGTTAGAAGGATAATTGGGCCGGATTCGAAATCACCACTCCAGAATCATTATTCATTTTAGAAATTTGATTCCTTTTCCTATGCTTGATGGCTGACACATGAAAGAAGGAGGTGTTCCTATCACCTTCCTTTAACCATTGGACTCTGGATTTTTGCTTCCAAAATATTTCCTCATTTTTGAGAACCCATTCTCATTCCATCCTGGTTTCCCTTTCTTGGCTGTGAGTCTGCTGACTGTCATCTCCTTCCTCCATTTTATTTTGTAAAGTTCTCATATCTTCCTCTAACAACTTTTCTTTTTTGGAACACGTCACCAAACACACTCTTGTTCCATCCTTTAACCATGTTTTTAATATGTTTGAGTTTGAAATAGACCCTAAACATGGGGGAGCCACGGACAAGAATATTTCACCATTCAACAATTTTATTTTTGAAGTCAGGGTGAGAGTTCCACATTATCTCAAACTGGAATGGGATGGGACCCACAACAGGCCGGATATTAGTGGTCAGGAAAAGGGGGTTATGGTCAGAGAGCGTTCTGGGTAGGGTTTTTAGATTATCAGTTAAAGCATTGGTCCAATGGGGATAACAAAGGAAGCGATATAAACGGACCTGAATTAGATGTTCACCAGAGCGTCTGTTAGACCAGGTAAATTTCTGGCCCATAAGATCAATATCTATTAAACCCAAAGAATTGAAAAAAAATTCCAGATCAAACATACTATCAGATTAATCCAATGGGCCACCACTTTTATCCAAAGGAAAGAGAGGAGAGTTGAAATCCTCAGCAACCAACCAATGACCTCCCTTATTATGATTTATTTTAATCACAAGGTCTTTCCATAGCGTACTCCTCGTATTCCTCTGATTAGGAGCATAAATATTGATTATAGACCAGGATTCACCAAGGTAAGTAAAGAAGGCCCCCGCACTATTTTTACAGTGGAACAATTCAGAGCCCAAAATTTTTTATGGGTTCCAAATCATAGCTAGACCACCTGAAGCACCCTCAGCATCACTGTAGACATAGGATGCATTGGGCCAAATGAACTTAGCAATTTAATCAAAATTTTTCTTCATCATTTTGGTTTCCTGTAGAAAGCACACATCAATCTTATGTTCCAGGACATAGTTCTTCAGAGCAAGTTGTTTGTGGGAGCTATTGAACCCACGAACATTCCATGACATAACTCTCATTTTTTACCTTTTTTAGAGGACACTTCCAATGTCCTCTATTTACCCAGGGCAATCTCATTTGTTGTTTCTCTCATCCTAGTGTGTCTCTAGGTGGGCCTTCCTGGCTTTGAGTCTCCTCCTACGTCTACCTTCTTCTTCCTCCCTTTTTTCTTTGGTGTTGTCCAGATCCCTTCTTCTGAAGTTTTCTCAAGCTTCAAACCCCCCATACTTTCTATAGATTCATCAACCATTTTGATACTCTCTTCTTCCCAGATTTCATCATCCTCAACCATTGTATCCCAAGTCCCCATAGAGACCACCACAAATGGAGGAACGACAACCAAAGAGCCAAGGTCCTAGATCGTTTGGATAGCCAAGGGTTTGACAATAGACTCCAATAAAACACTAGAGTCAACTAGATCAAATGGTGGTTCAACAAAGGTGGGTGAAGGTGGTGGGTCATCGAGGGATGGTGCAACACTCAGAGGAATGAGCCTAGTTTCTGCCAATGGATGGGGTTCATTTCCCATAGGAGGTGTCAGATTCTCCAAGGAATAATCCACCTTAGCCTCCCGACTAAAAAAAGATTTGTAGTCAGAGATAAGGTGACCAGTTTTAGCACACTTTTGATAGTAGATGATAGCATTTTCATAACACACTGGTTGGGTCCAGTTGTCAAATTTAGAGCACAACTTAACTGTGTTCGAAAGGATTTTATCAACACAAATATTAACACAGAATCTAGCAAAGACTAACCTATATTTCAACTTGGTGATAAAGTTGGTGGTGAAAAACTGACCCAACGAATCCCCAATACATTTGAAAATGGCTTCATCCCAATACTCAAGAGGTAAGCCCAACAACCGAACCCATATTGGAGCTGACTTGTTCAGGTCAACAACAGGGTCAAAACCCAACTTCCAATGACACATGACCAAGCTATGTTTCCCATACACCCAAGGGCTCGTTGAAAGAGTCACCACCATGTCCTCCATAGCTGTGAATCTGAAAAGAAAAAGACCACCAACCATCGCGCAGATATCCACACTCCCCTTGAGACACCATTTCACGGAAACCCATTTCCGAACCATATTCACCATTGGACGGAAAGAAAGAAATCTACCCACCACAACATTCTCCATGGAGGAGAGGATCCTATCACTGACCAAATCAGGAATGTCAAAATCCATCCCAAAAGCCGTGACAACCTCGGGTAAAAGAGGGGTCGGGGAAGAGATTTATTTTCCATTAATCAAAACATCCTTCCAGCCTAATACCAGAAGAATCTCCATCGCCGACACAAAATATTCACCCGAGAACACAAAGGTCTTCGAAAGGCTCGTAGGTGAAAGCATTGTCCCCGTAGGAGTGGAACCCGAGGGACACAGACCCATAAGCGAGGTGCACAGGTCAGGGGGGACAAAGGGGGACCATTGGGTACCCCCAAATCAGAATCCACCATGCACATAGGAAGTTCAAATGCAGGCAGAGGAGAGGGAAGCAAGAAAATTCTTAGTAGCTTATATTATTGTTTCATTGGTTTTCACTTCGACATTTTTTTTCCATACACTTATATTATTGTTGTTCTTCATTGCACAAACATTCACTCTACAATTTATTTTTTATATTTGTTTATTATTACAAAATATGAAAAGGGTTTTACCGTTCTTCATTTTGATGGTTTTTTGTTATTATGTTCTATTATTCTTCATTCTATTGTTAATGGAGAATGAACAATATTTTTTCTTTGGGTAGACACATGCAATTTAGTCATTCATACTTTTCAAAATGTTCAATATGCATTTTTTGAAAAATGTGAAGAAAATTGTGATTTTATATAAGTGAAATAAATATGGGCACATTGAAATCTTATTATTATTTGAAGTATTATGGATTTGAATGGATTTTAAAAGTTTATCATATTGTCTTTAGTGGTCGTCGTGCTTTTACAATTCCCATGTCCATTATTTCTAGTATTGTACATTCCTATGGCCAATTATAGTTTATTAAATTAGGTCATAAGCTTACAAAACAATAGATTATGAAAGTTAATATGGTTTAGTTTGTTAAAATCATGTTTTTGTCCCTTTGTGATATTACATTAGGTTGAATAGACGGTGTCATCAAATCATGTGATTATGGGGTAAAAGTACATAAAAGTGGTATTTATGTTTTGAATTTTAAAATGATGTAAACTAATAAAATGTAGAACTTTTGTTGAAGTTTATTCTTGTAATTTTTTTAAAAATAAAAAATAAAAAAATTATATTTTTTTATCAATTTAAAAGAAGATTTTGTTATGCTAAAAATTTCAAGAAAAAGTGATGTTCAGTTCACATTAAGAAACAAATGGAAAAAAAAATCATTTTCTCCTAAATTTTTTTTCCCAAATAGTTGACTTCAATATCTAGGGCATGAATTTTTTTTTTTTGAAAATTTGATGTATATTTTTTTCATAATAACATTTTAAAGTCAAACTAACCTGAATTTGATAGTTTTCAGTTCACGTAAACTATTGTTTTTTTTTTCATTTTCAAAAAACAAAATATACCCTTTTGAAGAGGATTGTCTCCTCTAGGGCATCATATATTTTCCAATTTATTTTATGATGATTTATTATTTTTTATTTAATTTCAACTGAGCCTCTTTTTGACTTTGAACAACCTACTTACAATATTTTAAAATATTTATACACTAAAACTAATCAAAACATATATATATATATTTGGATTCAGCACTGTGAGCTCTACAAAAAGGTATTTTTTTATTTTTTTTAATAAATTATTATGGAAGAAATATTCAATAGAAATTGACAAATTTTGAAAATTTGAGAAAATGGTGACTTTGTTGCCATGTCACCTACCATGTGGATATTCGAACGAATAGGATTCAGCCAAATCCTAATCGACCAAATACCATCCGACTGAACAATATTTGGTCGAATATTCTTCGGTCGGATCTTATTCGGCCGAAAAACTAATTTTTTCGAATTTTTTTTTTTTATTGTTTCCATTTTCATCGAATTTCTTTCCGTTTTCATCCAATTTCTAGTGAAACATAGAATGGCCAACTTTTTGATTTTTTGAATTTGTTTTTTAGATTTATCCCATTTTTCATCCAATTTTTATTGAAATAACTATTTAAGTCAACCTTTTTAGTCTTTTTTTAGGTTTTTTCCATTTTTAATGAATATTTCTAATTTTGTTAAAAGATAAACATTAATGATTTACTTTTTTCTCTTAAATCACTAAGCATTTAATACTGAACAATTGATATTTTTCTAATCATTTTCATTTTTCACAGGCTATCGAGTTGAATAGGAAAATCAAGCATCTCAAACAAAAGATTTGGTAATTTTCTTTAATTTATTTTTTGTTTTGATGTCTATATGTTCATTGTTAGATTATTTTATGTTCATGCTTATATTTTCATTGTGTCTTACTATGAATATTTTGAGCTAACGCTCAGACTAACAAATGGTGTAGTTGTCGACTGTCGAAGACTAATATTGAAAAACTACTAATCTATGGTTTTGCAGGACATTTGGCCAAAGACTTCTTATTTTTGAAACCGATTGTCTTTTAACTTAGAACACATTTCAATTGGTGCTTTAAAATGAACAATTGTCTTTCATCATATAGATTTAACTAGGGGATGAATGAATACTATCTTTCATGCTTGAGATGGTAGGGAGTATGCTCTCACCTTGTGTGAACTTAGTGATCAGAAACCAGACCCATCATATTTGTATGTGTTTAATCCTTTAGAGGGCTTGACTTGGTGGGAAAAATTACTCACCCTAAGGGAACGACCCAACCAATAATAGGCTAAAGTCAAGCTACTTCCAGTCTATATATAAAATGGGTTCTTGAGGAAAGTTCAATTACCACGAGTGTCAATGTGTTATTCCAACATGTGAATCCCCATAAATCCTATAGAGCATAGCCTTTGTAGGTTGGAAATCCTCCTTATTGGAGCTAATCTTGCTGCATGTATAACCACTCAAATGAATGCCCTTACTAGACACCTCTTGTTGTAGTTTCCAAAATCCCTCTATTTGTTGGTGCAAGAGGTCAGACCTCTGAAGTCGTCCCACATACTTGCAGTTCTTAGTAGAGATGAAGAGTTTGCCATGGGAGATTCATGAGAACTCGAAGCTTGGTTGACCCAAAAAATGAGTTTCGTGTAAGGGGGAGCCAATGTGTCCAAGCTTTTAAGTCATCCGCAAAGAATAAGCGCAATTAGAGAAACCCAAGTGGGAACTCAATGAATATTATCCTTGCCAACCCTAGGATTGTGCATGATTGTTTTCATCTTGAATCAAGAACAAAATAAAAAAAACATTATGTCTGCTATGTCTTGCGTGTGTGTTAAAAAAAAACTCTCAAACAAACATCACACTTAGTAATTTTCAACATTTCAAACTTTGCAAACCCCAAAAGGTCAAACAACCCAAACATCCAGCATGAACCTATCACTAAAATCTCTTGGGGGCATCATCCTTCAGTTCTAATCTTTCAATCCTTGCATTCCACCTAGTCCTTGGATATCCTCCACACTTGCATATCCATTATTTCTCAAAAAAAACTGTAGCTTGCACTTAGACTACTTTTCCTAGGTCTTGAAATCAAACCATTGGCTATCTATCACCTGCATCACTTGAGGTTCATCATTCTTAAGTTAGGGAATATACGATTATCGTTGAGTAGGGAAATTATTTTGGAGTCCATCATAACCAACTTTAGACCTTGTGTCTATCCATCATAACACAAGTAAATCCTTTACATCATAACCAACTTTGGACCTAGATTTTCTTTTGAGCTCTTACATTCTTAGCTTGTCATATCATACCATACCATTTTCATATCCCATCTTAGAATCATATCCTTTTATTGCTTCCTAGTCTTAGGTATAATACATTATCTTACCTTAGATTGAAGATCCGAACAATCACATATGACCCCTAGATCAAGAAGATCCAGGCATGATGAATGATAAGGCAAAAATATCCTATCAACTAGGATCATCCACTTTTATCAAATCAAGCTTTCTTATAGATGAGAAGATTCCAAACAACAGTTTCCACATACATAATGATGGGTTTACATCTTGTTTTCACAATAAAAAATAGTCATACCTCCATGATATTAGGGGACACTTTATCCATTACAAACATCAAAATTTTGAATGCATGTTATTTTTGTATGTAGGTGAATTCAAACCTGAGAAATTTGTGATGGGGAATAAAAAGAAAAGAACAAGGTTGTATGATCGAAAAAGAGATAATATAAATGTGGATGAAGGAACATCTTCTGAAGAAGAACCCATGAAAATTGTTGATGACCAAAGAGTACATGTACCAGGACAAACTGAAGGTTGTCATAGAAATATTTTCCTTGGTATGGAAAATCTTATAGAGATAGATGAGGAATCCCTTTTGAATAATATTTCATTTGAAGATATGTTATCTAAAAGAATAGTGAAATTACACAGTAAAAGAATATGGGATGAATATTTTGAAGAAAATTCTATAGTTTGAAGAGCACAGTTATTTGCAAAATTATTTAGGAGGAAAGAAATGAACCCTATTTTGGAGTTGTTAGGGGTTGATAATAAGAAAAAGTCATTAGGATCATTAAATAAAACAATAGTTGAAAACCTGCAAGAAGCATTGAATTGTATTGAAAACAAGAGCTGAGTTGTTGATTTAAGTGTTGCACATAGAGCATTGATGACGAGAATTTTCCAGTAAGAAATTATCACATAGAAGACAAGTTAAAGCAGTTTCTAAATTACCCAATGTTTCTAGGAGAACTGTTCAAAGATATATCAGAAAGAGAAATAAATTGGATGGAAATATTGAGAATAATTGGGTAAATATTTGCAGGGTTCCCCGAAAAGATAAAATCTCAAAAGATGTAAAGGAATAAGTGATTGAATATTGGACCAGCCACTCTAGTGTTTCTTCCAATAGAAGGGACACTATACAAATAAAAGGTGTAGATGGTAAAAAAATTTCACATCCGGAACATTTTATAGATACAACTCAAAGTGAGCTTTTTGAAGTATTCAAGCAAGAATTTTCAGATGTGAAGATTTGTCAAAGGATGTTTGAGAGACTACAACCAGGTTTTGTATGTATAAATAAGATACGCGAGACTTTTTATTGTTGAAATCATGTTGAATTTCATCTACACCTTCAGACATATAGAAAATATATGGCAGTAATCAATCCAACTATAGCCATCCATGGAAGTACATCACAATTTATGAAGTCTCTTCTATGCGAAAAAATAGAAGATTCAGATGAATTGAAAGTGTAGTGTATAAAAAATATATGTAATGAATGTGGAAATTTGAAGAATCTTTTACAGGTTGACAATATTGATCTTTCAATGTAAGTTGTGTGGAAGAGATTTGAATATGAGAAGAGATTTGAATATGAGAAATACTCAACAAAGTCAGGAGTTGAGATCAGAATAATTGTTCTCAAAGAGAGCGAGTTGTCTTATGATGAGTTTATGAAATATTACAATATCATATATCCACATATTCAACATTTTCATGGTGCTATATGGCAAGCTAAGCAATTTTGTGACTCAAAGAATTTCTTTCAGTAGGTTGCATTCTCTATTGTTGATTTCTCTAAGAACTATATATTTAGTTTTCAAACTAAGATCCAAAGTCAATATTATAATTTAGAGCAAGTTACAATATTTATACAAGTTTGTTATAGGAATGCCGAAGAACATATAGATGGTCTACAAAATAGAAAATATGAATGAATTATCATCAAAGACGTTCACTTTAATAGCAGTGATGATACAGGTCATGATAGAAGCTATGTAGCCCATTGTTTTGAAATGTTTTTTGAAGACCTGAGATGACATCAAATAGATGCTTCACAACACTAGATATGGTCTGATGGATGTGCTGGTAAGTGTTGATTTTTTTTTTAAAATATATGTTTATTTATTTACTTAACTTGTTCAAACTTAATTAGTTGTACACATATAGTTTATTTTTACTATCTTGGTTTTAAATGAAATCGGTTGTAACATCATAGGAAAATTTAAGTTTGCAAAATATTTTAATTGGTTAAGCCAACAAAAAATTAGATGCGGCATAAAAAAATTGTGGAATTTCTATGAGAGTGGACATGGAAAAGGAGAGCATGATGGAGTTGGAGCATGTGTGAAGCGTGCACTTCGCCAACATGAACTTGCAGGTAACACCATATGGATTTTTAGAAAAATCTAATTATGTTTTTTCAACTACAGAACCTCTTAACTTGACATTTCACCAACATGAACTTGCAGTTAATGCCATAAAGAATGCACATGAAATTGTTGAATGGTGCAAAATTCATATTTTTTCCCATGACTCAATATAAAACGCATGATATTTTTGGGAAGTTAAAGGTACATAAATGAATTTGTTTTATGAATTTCAATGAGTACATGAATTGAATTTTCAATTTTATACACTTTTTAATTGGATGTTTGAAATTTATAAATATTGATCGATCAACTCTTACTAATTGTCAAAAAATTATTGGTATTAGAATTTTTTATCAAATCATGACAGTAGGACATAGTAGGCCTCCAGTAATTCAAGTGAGAGAAAAATCATGTTTTTTTGTTGATTGCATTGAGAACAATGCAAATAGTCTACAATGTGAGAATGTTAGAGATGGGTATGTTTCATAATGGAAAACAAAACAATTAGTGGACACATCAAACCCTTTTGAAGATAATGACATTGTATATATCTATGATCCTCTGTATTCAGCTGATTACGAATGTGTATTAGATTTAGTTGTTACAAGTAAATTTTAAATTTTAAAATTGAATTTAGTTCTTACAATTAATTTATATTCTACCTAAGTTGAGCATAGTTTACTACATGGTGTGTACAAGATATGTTTGTGTTGTTCTTGTAGATCCTAACAATATAGAAGGTGTATATTACTATCTACTAAGATGTACAGAACCAAAATGAAAATTGTTAGAATCATTGATAAATGTTGATAGACAAGAGTATCCTACTAGATTAGTGGTTGTTGAAGGAACATACTATCAACAAACAAAGATAGATACAAAAGGAATTATATTTATTGATTATATGCTAGGTCAAAAGGTTTTACATGATGTCATTTAGTTATAGCAACAAGATTAAATCTTGAAACTTTACCAAAAAGAGGGTGTGCCAAACAAAGGTGGAGGTTGCCTATTGAAGACCATGAAAATATTTTAGATATAATAAAAGATAGAGAGTATCTAGATTATATGTACCAAGAACTTTAATATATTTTGTACACACCCACACACACACACATATATATATATATATACATATATTCTATGACAATATATACATGTAACATTTGGGGATGAGGTCCCCCGTTTGTGACCTCACTAGTTCATAGCTTTGGGTCAAAAGTGTTTACCCCTTGAATAAAAAAAAAACATTTGGACCTAAATTTGAAAATAATTTTATTTTATGTTGAATTCAAATAATTTCATTCAATAGTAGCCCATGAAGCTTTCTTTTTTGTGATCTTATTTGCCTATAAATATTTTTTAAGGTGATCTTATTTGTGATCTTATTTGCCTATAAAGCTTTCTTAAAGTCATTTTAACCTTGTGTTTGTGGATATATTTGGTGCATAATTATAACACAATTTTTTTATCTTAAGTTCCCTTCCTACATTGGATTTTGAATCACAAACACATACTTTTTAGCATCAAAATGTTCATGTAACATCATAGTATCAAAGATAGACTAGTAAAATTTATAAATAACTTTCTCATTTTCAAGCAAGTTAAATATTTATTTATAAATCTAAATATGAAATTTAAGTTTTGGTTAAAGATAAATATTTAATCCTTTAGTAAGCTCAAGCACCTTAGTTAAAATAAAAATTTACTTGATTTAGTAAAGTAAAACTAAATTTTTGAAGTATAGAATACATTTATCACTATTTAAGTTTTAATTAGACCAGCTATAAGAGACCTTCAGTTATGTGTCTAGATTTAATCCAATAGTATAACCCTATTATATAATAACCATCACAAAATCTTCATATAAGAGCACTAATTACACCTACAAACCTCTTTCGTGTGGGTATTATTAGTTATTCAAAGATAATATTTCAATTCTACTATGTAATCCCCCTCTAATAATAACCTTCTACCAAAAGTCTAGTCTTGTACTTTTTTAACTTACCATCTACATTGAATTTATATAGAACACTCATTTACAATCTATGAGATTTCTTCCTTCATTTAAATCAACTAGATCTCAAGCCTTGCATTTATGCAAGGTCATCATCTTCTTTATCATGGAATCTATCCAATACTTTTTTGCCTTTAAAGAGATATTCTTTCACAAATATAATTTCATCACTAAAATTAGTTAAATTAAATGTGTACACAATAAAAAATTGGAGAGATATACCTTTCAAATTATTTATGTTCTCTTGTGGACCTTCTTAAAGTAAGTGAAGATAGAGACTCTCATTTTATTCCTCTAAATTTTCCTATAATTTTTTCGTCATATTTGGCTCCTTCTTATCCAACCTATTCATTTCCCTATGCATCTTCACCTTAACTTGATATCAAATTGTATCAAGTGTCCTTCTCTTATATTTATTCTTGATCTCAAATCTTGTATTTTTTCCTTATGAGTTTCCACAAGCACCTTAAATTCCTTATGCTTAAAACACTTGCTTATGAAACACACATTCTCACCTATATATTTATTCTTCAATGTTTTTAATCCTTTCTCACCTAGATTCATATCAACTAGTTCATTTACCTAATCAAAAGTCATGGTATAGTTAGATTAAGTAGTACCATCCAATCCAAATAAATTACCATACCTAATACCCAATTAAATTACAATCCAATTTTGTTTGCAAAATTATTCAAATTATTTAGATAAATATACCCCCATATTATTTGATCTCAAATCTTGTAGTTTTTTCCTTATGAGTTTCCACAAGCACATAAAATTCCTTAAGCTTTAAAAACTTGCTTATGAAACACACATTCTCACCTATATATTTATTCTTCAATTTTTTTTATCCTTTCTCACCTAGATGCATATCAACTAATTCAGTTACATAATCAAAAGTCATGGTATAGTTAGATTAAGTAGTACCATCCAATCCAAATAAATTACCATGCCTAATACCCAATTAAATTGCAATCCAATTATGTTTGCAAATTAATTAAAATTATTTAGATAAACATGCCCCCATATTATTTGATCTCAAATCTTGTATTTTTCCTTATGAGTTTCCATAAGCACCTTAAATTCCATTTTGATTAAAACTTCATGTTTTTTTTTGCTTGGTAAATCACTGCTAAGGGGCAACACCCATCACTTTTCACTGGAGCTATGAACTAGTGAGGCCACATTCGGGGGACCTCATCCTTTCCATTCATATTCCTACACTTGTCTGCATTCCCGCCAAGCTCCCTACAGGACCCAGCCTCATTTCTTCATATGTTGCGCCTGCCTGCATTCCCACCAAGCTCCTTGTAGAACCCGACAAGTTTCCTCTTGTTTGCTTCACCTGCCTGCATTCCAGCCAACCTCCCTACAGGACCCAGTGTCATCCATCTATTGTGCCTGCCTGCATTCCCACCAAGCTCCCTGCAGGACCCGACGCCATTCCTCTTTTCTACTTCGCCTGCCTGCATTCCTACCAAACTCCCTGCAGGACCCAACGCCAATCCTCTATCTAAACACCCCTTCTAGCTCCACCTCTCCATTGATCCCTCCAGCTCTCGGACCCCACAATAGTGCATGTCACCCATCACTTTCCCACTCCTCTATGTGTCGATCACTGCCACCCTTGCATAGGAATTCCTCCATCATTCGTACATCATCCAACATTCCCTTCATTCTCAGGCTAATGATAGTTCATCCCACCTTCAATTGGTGGGATTCAAACTCAAGACAGCAGGGAAGTTGTTGCTTACAACTTGTCATTGCACTGTGGGGTCATCTTCCATCTCAATAAAAGATATTAAGGTTTGGGACTTGGTTGTTGGCACTATAGGAAAGAAGCCCCACCAATTCACCAGGGAGCCTCCCCTTAATACCAAGGTAAGAAAACTCCATTGTTAACGCGGTAGAGAGTGACCCCTTGAGGTTTGAACCCTGGTCGTTGGATCTACAGGCAATCAAAACTTCATGTTTGTGCGTAAGAAAATAAACCAAATATTTTCTTGAAAAATCACTAATGACAAGTGATGGCATAATATAGATAATTCCTAAAATATATGAATTAACTCTAAGATCCATTTTTCTATATGAGAATTTAACTTTATTTTTCTTATCAAAATTCATGGCATAGTTAGATTAAGTAGTATCATCCAATCTAAATAAATTACCATGCCTAATACCCTTTTCTAAAACCAAACTCCCATAACCAATTTTTAACCATGATTATCATAAATAATATGGACAATATTATCATTCATCTTAAAATTTTAAATATGATTTTTGGCTAAACCATGAACATGCAACACATCAGATAGTGTGTTCATTGTGCCATCACTAAGAACATATACAAAATCATAAGATGCAAAAGCTATTGGATAAAGCACTTGGATCATATCCTAGAACATATATAACTCAATACTTTCACAAAACGAAAAATTAAGTTGAAACCATGTATATAAAATGTATAATAAGATGAACCATAATGTGAAACCATAATATAAAATGTATATATACTGTAAAACATAATAAGATGAACCATAATGTGAAACCATAATGTAAAATGTATATGCTGCAAAACATAATAAGATGAACAATAATGTGAAACCATAATGTAAAATGTATATAATGTGAAGATCATCATCTAAGTACCATAATGCGACAAATCACAAAATAAAATGTATAACAAATCATGTGTTTGCATGTAAAACAAGTCAAAGTTGAGGATGCCTAGTATGACTGTGGATCGATCTATCTCTTGATCCCTGTCTAGATCCATGTCGTGATCTCTCTAGATCCATCGCTTGATGCCTCTCTCGATCCTCGTCTCGATCCATGTATCGATCTGCCTCCCTGTACAAGAAAGTACATTAATTAATTTAATGTACATGTGTAAATGTAAAGTCATCTTAAAGTTTTTATCTTTCTATGTTTTAATGTATCAAGTACTTTAAATATTATAAATGTAGCATGCATAGGATCGTCTGCATGCTCCAAATTTCCAAAGCGTCCCAAATCCTCATCTTTCTATAAATTTAAAAATACAAGATTTCAATGAAGAGTGAGAACTACTTTAAAGTTAATTTTATTTTATATATGTATGTGAATTTTTAGAACGCAAAATATATAGATTATTTGAAATTACCTGCATCTCACCCTCGAGCGCTCTACCAATTTCACTAAGGTCATGTGAATGCATAGTCACATCAGGGACACCTATATTAGGTAATGGAAAAGTGACAAAGATAAGTGAGTTGTATGGACCATGTACATCATGTGCAGTAACCTCAACTTGATGTTGTGCGGGGACTATAGGCTGGTCTGGAATATGTTGATCATTTTGTGAAGCCGCCTCACCCTAACCTGACTGTCTACCAAAATTTTGTTTAATATGAGTTGGTACAACATCTAAAGTAATCCCATACTCATAACTGATAAACCAGTATGATAATAGTAAATCAACAATGGAAACTAAAGAAACATTACATACAGTAGCTTCACTCATCTGAGCCACATCTTACAGTGATGATAACTCTGCACAAATGTAGGGATCATAATTGGTAGATGTAGCCTCAGTGGGAGGAAGGCTAATTTGTGGACATAATAAGTATCTTCCTACACAATCAGATGACATTTGATCGACCTAAGTAGCAATCATGGTAATACTGTCATAAAGGTTGGATCTGATAGGTCTTGTTGCTACACCTCCTGCCATTGATAGTTCCAAACATTTTGGAAGAACCAAAAGGTTTGGACCAACTAATTCCCTCTTTGTTGATGGGCTCTAGCAAATCTACATATCTAAATTGAGATTTGTCAGCAAACCTCCCTTTTCCCTATCCAATATGTGAAGGAATAGATGTGTAGTCCACATCTAACCCTAAATGAAACTCAACATATAGTTGTTTGCAAAAATAAAGTGGAAACTAATCATTATGTGGCCATCTGTGATGGGCTGCCAACCATCTGGGATATATAAATGGAGCCACAAGCTCATCTGTACATCTAGTAACAACATATCCTCTTAAAAAAAATTGTCTTGTATAGTGAGGGAACATGTTGTGCACATTATGTGTTGAAACTCTAGTACTAAAATCATCAATTTTCATAGTGTCAATAACATTGCTGGCAAGGGACCTATAAAACTCCTTAGTGTTGACCTCATCATATGGATTATAAGATCAAATTGTAGGAATCATATGTTGGATCTCCTGTTGAATCCCAACTAATCTATCTCGATTAGAGAGATTAGGGGAGTTTTGTATTGTTTGGTCCAAACATTTCAAAGCATTCTCTAATCTCCTAATTTTATCATTATAGAAATTAGACCTAGCCCTAGCTTGCTCCTGAGATTGAGTGGAATGATGTGATCCCTGATCATCAGCCATATCTATATAAATAGAAAGATCTGCACATTTAATTAAAACAAAAAAAAATTGCAAATATGTACTTATTTTATTTCTGTAAAAGTAAAATATGCAATAACCATTTTATAAGTAAGATTCTCCATAGGAAATTATAAAAAATAGGAAATATGAGCAATGTGTAGCTGGAACGTCATGAAGTAAAAATAAAAACAATTTTAAGTTCATTCAACTATCTATGAAAAAGAGGGAGAAAGGGAGAAAGTAGAATTAAATTTGACTAACTTTGTATGAAATTTAAAGTCTTAAACAAAGAATCTCACGTATTATTATTTAAAATTGAAAGTTATCTCTAATCTCCAAATAACAATCATACAAGTGTATAATATAAGATAAGAGTGTATGATAAAAGAGTGCATGATTAAGTATAATGCATCTATATAAGTAGGGATACAGAGATAATCATGCATCTTAATTTTTTATCCTTTTGTCATTACACACATCTAGGCCTTTCTGGATGCCTCACTAAGTGAATGTATAATACCATTCTCGATCAGGTGTACATTCAATACAATAATTGATCAATCAAATATTTTATTGAAATAACCTTGGAAGGCTATTAATTGGAGTTATGTGAATGGATAAGTGAAACTAGTTATAGTATAAATTTTAGTGCCTACAATGTATTTTAGGATATGACTTAAACAACTCTATAATTTCATTTAAATGCATGATTTTATAAATATATTTAGGTGGTGCATTTAAATGAAATTATAGTCATAATTTCTTACATTACGTTGTAAGCCGTATCCTAAAATACATTGTGCTAGGCACCAAAATTTCTACTATAACTAGTTTCACTTATCCATTCGCATAACTCCAATTACTAAGGGTAGTGATTAGAGTTATGTGAAAGGATAAGTGAAACTAGTTATATAGAAGAAATTTTGGTGCCTACAATGTATTTTAGGATATGACTTACAACTAGATATAATTTCATTTAAATGCATGATTTTTTGAATACATTTAAGTGGTGTGCATTAAATGAAATTATAGTCATACTCTTACATTAAGTTGTAAGTCATATCCTAAAATACATTGTGCTAGGCACCAAAATCTCTACTATAACTAGTTTCACTTATCCATTAACATAAGCTCCAACTACTACCGTTCCAAGATTATTTCAATAAAGTATGATTGATCAATTATTGTATTGAATGTAAACCATCACCAAGCATGACCTATTAAACATTCATTTAGTGTGAAGCATCTAAAAAGGTCAATCGTTACCCTTCCAAATTATTTCAACAATTGTTATTTAATATTCTATATTTGATTGGCATTTTGCATGTTCAAGTGAATTGAATATGTTCGAAGGATGATATGTCAAAGAGTCATTCTACAAATACATTTTGATCCCAAGTTTTCTTACATTCAATACATTAAATGATCAATAAAATACAAAAGAATCTTAAATAATAGTTTATTAAAATAATTCAGAAGGATAATAATTGGCCCTTTACGCCATTCTCGATGATGGTATACATTGAAAACAATAAATGATCAATGAAATAATTTATTGAAATAATCTTGGAAGGGTATTAATTGGAGTTATGTGAATAGATAAGTGAAACTAGTTATAGTAGAAATTTTGGTACCTAGCACAATGTATTTTAGAAATATGTATTTTAGGATATGACTTACAACTTAATGTAAGAGTATGACTATAGTTTCATTTAAATTTGCCACTTAAATTTATTCATTAAATCATGCATTTAAATGAAATTATATCTAATTGTAAGTCATATCATAAAATACATTGTAGGCACCAAAATTTCTACTATAACTAGTTTCACTTATCTATTCACATAACTCCAAGTACTAGCCTTCCAAGATTATTTCAATAAAGTATTTTATTGATCAATTATTGTATTGAATGTACACCATCAGCAAGCATTACCTATTAAACATTCATTTAGTGTGAAGCATCTAAAAAGGTCGATTATCACCCTTCCAAATTATTTCAATAATTGTTATTTAATATTCTTCTATATTTGATTGGCATTTTGCATGTTCAAGTGAATTGACTACGTTCGAAGGCTAATATGTAAAAGAGTGAGTCTAAAAATACATTTTGAACCCAAGTTTTCCTACATTCAATACATTAAAGATCAATCAAATACAAAAGAATATTAAATAACAGTTTATTAAAATAATTTGGAAGGATAATAATTGGCCCTTTTTGCCATTCTCGATGATGGTATAAATTAAATACAATAATGATAAATCAAATACTTTATTGAAATAATCTTGGAAGGGTATTAATTGGAGTTATGTGAATAGATAAGTGAAACTAGTTATAGTAAAAAAATTGTTGCCTAACACAATGTATTTTAGGATATGACTTACAACTTAATGTAAAAGTATGAAGTTATAATTTCATTTAAATGCACCACTTAAATATATTCATAAAATCATGCATTTAAATGAAATTGTATCTAGTTGTAAGTCATATCCTAAAATACATTGTAGGCACCAAATTTTTTACTATAATTAGTTTCACTTCCATTTACATATTCCAATTTAATAACTTCAATTACTACCCTTAGTAATTGGAGTTATGTGAATGGATAAATGAAAAAATAGTTATGATAAAAAAATTGTTGTCTAACACAATGTATTTTAAGATGACTTACAACTCTATAATTTCATAATGCATAAAAGTATAAAATTGTAATCATATGTATAATTTATACTAGGCCCACATCCTAAAATATATTGCTTTAGACACCAAAATTTCTACTATAAATAGTTTCACTTAGGGTTGATGTTTGTGAGGTTTCATTTTTTCATCAATGTTTACTAACTCTTTTCCTTAATCTAGAAGAATCTCATAGATTTTGAGTATCATAGGTTATATGGTTTAGGTTGTGTACAAGAAGGGTAAATCATTTCTAAATATAATATCTCATAGATTCTTCTATTTTTTAAAATATGAAATTGGTTCATATTGCCATATATTTCTACTTTTATTGGTATGGTCAACAAGAGAGCATTAGTTGGTCCAAATGTTTTGGGAAAACCACCTCCTCATGTTGTAGCTAGTTCCAAACGTTTTGGAAGAACCAAAATGTTTGGACCAACTATTGCCCTTTTATTGATCATGCCATATTTCTTTGTTATTTCATGAGCTACTTTATATTGGGTGAATTCTTGAGACATCAATAAATAAGGATATGTAGCATAGAGATCTTGAAGGTCTAGTTTTTGTTATTAGGAAGATGGAAGCTTAGATTACAAAATTGAATGAAAAAAAATTGAGATTATGTGATCATTATAGTTCAAGCATAGGATTGTGTTGATGGTGTTTTTATGCACTTCTCAACATAGGTAATGCGTAGGTGCATCACCTCTCTTGAAAGAAAATCTTCCACAATCAAATTGCAGAACACTATCCCAAGGTCTCTAGGATGTCAGGTCATGACAAAGCTTGAAATATTTCAGTTGTTTGATGTGATTTTGCTAGAATCACAAGGCAGTCTTATGTGGTTTAAAGCTATAGGAGAATTGGGTCAATGAATGGAGTTCTTCAAATATGAAATTACTGCACTTCGTTGTAGGCTCGGACAATAGTCTAGGACTCCATTGTTTTATTAGATTTGACTTTACAATGTGCAATGAACCTTAGCACAAATTATTTCTAAAAAAAAGGGAAAAAGGGCAAGGAAGAAGGATGGTTCCTGGACCTGCAACTACCGATGAACATTGATCATGGAGGTTCCTGTTGTGGACAGTTTCCTTAAACAAAATTTCACTTAATCTGAATTCTCACAATGTCATGAAATCTATGCTATCTTCTAAGGACTACAAATATTCATCATTCATTCACCATGTAAATGTGAACAAAGACAAAGTTTAGTGAGCAGCTATGGAGTTATAGTCCAGGCTAACTTTACATAGTCATTCACCAGCAGCAAATGACCAAAAGTATGGACAAGGAAATCATGCACACAACAAAAATCTTCAAAATCAAAGACAACATACTAAATCCACTACAGCTAACTAAAGGAAACTAGAAAAACAAAGTAATTTGAAATGAAGTTTTAACTAAGGGGAGAAGAATCATGAAACATGTAGAGAAACCCAGAAATACACCAGGAAATGACTGTATTTTCTATTATAATTTATGCAGCATGCCTTTACAACAACTCAACTCCCTTAAAATGAGAGGAGGAGAGCCCTATTTATAGTTTTCAAAAAGAAAAATGAGGGGCCAAGATTCACTTTACACTAGGGTTTCACCTACCCCCAAATATATTTTATTTATAAAAAATTTCTTTTCTTTTGCCTATTTCGTCATCTAGTGACAACACTGTAGCAATTTCATCCTTTTTTTCTTTGCCCTTTGTTGTAGCTATTCTTTGAGGAATTCTTCATCAATGATTGGGTTGCCCTCATGCTTCTTTAACACTGCATACTCCATAAAGCTCAAGATCAGTGGTTGGAACTTGTCCAACTCCATGATGTCAGACCACAAAATCTGATAGCTCCATTCCTGGGAGTTGTTGACAAGCTTTTTCCAGTCATCATCGTATTTGGCAGCATTATCTCTAAAAAGTTCTGACTACACGAAGGCTCAGGCCGCAAAACTCATGAAGTCCATGGTAACCTTAGCTAACATCCCCTCTTCCATTTTTTTAATAAGTGGGGCTTTATGCTCTCAGGATTAATTTTAATAGCGAATAGCTCGTACCCCATCATTAACTTGAGGTATCGAGCACACTCTTCTCTAGTCTCCCTGGCCCATTCGATATTTGGAACTACCCATTCCACAATATACTCCAACTTTCCTTTTTGATGGTCAAATTCTTGCTTCCATACATCCACTAACTAGTGGTCATCATCCTTGAGGGCAAGGTTTTTCTCCCAAACCTCACTTGGCAGTGCGAGTATAGCCTCAATTTTCGAGTAGGTTGCTCTGTATTTTCTTGGGAACTCCTCGCAGACCTGACTCGTACCCTCAAGGGTTCTCTATACCTCCAAGAACTTATTTGTTGTCTGGACAACCAAGTTGATACCTGTGTTTCCCATGTCTAAGACCTGTCAGAACTAGTTTTCCATAGTCTTATCCAAGTTCCTTCTCTTCTCTAATTTATTGATCTATTCTTGAGATAGTAACTAAGCCGGGGCAGATGACATCATGGGATGCTCATTTAGGGACGACCACTACTGAATATAGGTCGTTAAATCGACCACTTGTGCTTTGAGTTCTTCCTTAGAAACCTTATCCTACTGGATAAGATGCACCACCATGGCGACTGATTCTTGGAGGTGATCGACCTTTTTCTCCCTTCTGGCCACTCCCAAGTCGATGGAGGAGACGTTATAAGTTATTCCTTGTTCTCCAACCATCGACGTCGCTATATGTACCACCCTAGATCCTAAGGCATCCATGGTTATCTTTGATCTGATCTTTGGCTTTTTCTCTTTCTTGGTGCTTATTTGTGCTCTAGCCAGAATGCCTTCTAGCCTTGCCTTAGGATCTTTTAGGGTGGGAGTCTTTTGTTTCAACTGCTTTTCTAGCCAATCAGTCATTTGGGGCTTTTCCCTGGGTAATTCACCTTCATTCTTGTTGCCCTCCTTCTCAAGTTCAATGGCTCTAACAACAAGAGCACTCTTCTCAGTTCCTGCATCCTTCTTCTCCTCATCAGAGTCTTGTTCGAGTGTTATATACTTAGTGGGAGACTTGGTATGCAACTACTCGTTGGAGGGATTCTCCATTTCAGCACCTCTTTCTTCTTCATCTTGGCCTTGTTCATGTTCCTCGGGCTTCTCCTCTTGCTCATCTTCATGGAGGGATGCCTCCTCATCATGTTCCAGGGTTTGGTCATGCCCCTTAATTGGAGACCTATTGCCTTTAGTCTCTGGAGTAGCAATTTCCTCTTCACGTGCAAGCTAATCCTCGACGTCCTTATCCTCAATCTCTTTAAGTTGCTTGCCCCACTCTACATTGAGTTCGGGGTCATTCGTTTCCCTGATTATTTCAGTGTCCAACTCCTCGCTACTCTCATTGGAGGACTCATAGGCCACCTCATCTATCTTTCTGTGTTCGAACAATGGATGCTTGTGGTACTCAAATTCTTCATCCTTTGGCCTCTTCGCAGCCTCTAGCTATCGTCACTCAAGTTCATCAGATATCTGCATTGTTGCCTCCATTATTGGTAGTTCGAAAGGGGGAGGGAGAGCTGGAGCATGGGCCATAGCCTAGTCTATTGCAGCTTGCACCACCGGATTAATAAGCATCCCTAAAAGTTCAAATGGCACATTTTGCATGTTCTTCACAAAGGATTTCGGGAGACTGAGGGTAGGCATCGTAGCAGAGGAAATGGAGGGAAGGGAAGGAGACATAGAGGAAGAGGAGACCGGAGAGGTCATGGTGGAGGATGAATCCATGGGAATAATTTGCATGATTAGAGAGGTGGAAGCAAGGTGGACAGAGATGTCCACTGCAAGCAGGGAGGAAGCAGAAACGGCAAGTGAAGCATGCAAGGTGGCAGCATCAGTAGTAGCAGTGGCAATTGCAGTAGACAGAGACCTTGGTGGGTTTGATCCTTCTCCCCCTTGCCCGAAGAGTGGAACTCTAGGTATTACAATCGTGTCCATGACCCTAGTTGTTTTTCTTTGTTTCTTGGGCAGTTCACCCTCCGATGCCTTGCGGGCATAAAACTTTGGTTTGGGGAACTGCCCACTGGCTTCTTTTCTCTTTTTGGTTTTGATTGATGGTGGGGTTTTGGATGTTTCCCCAATTGTAGCAGTAGCTACCCCACCATCAGAGCCACATGGTTCACTTTCTAGTCCCTTAAATGTTAAGGTGACTCCTTTTTGTTTCAAAAAGGCTACCTGTTGGTCGATCCATGTCTTTGATCAGATCTCAATAGGCTTAGTGAGTACGTCAAGGTTTTCAAACTCTCGCTCATTCCAATCAATCGCAGGTAGTGGAAAATTGGCGATGGCATCATATCTCAAATCAATCACCGTGTCCTCGTCCTCTTCAAGTTGATCAAGAACTGGGCACAAATTTATTCTTCGCACGTAAAGAGCAGTTATGCACATGTAGTGCCGCAGCCACACTTCAAGATCATCTTTACAATTAGCCCAAAAATATTCTACGTTGTGGAGGTGGGCATATTCTCATCCCAGTGCCTTTCTGATATGTCTGTATGGGTTCATTCAAGGCCGAGCTATATATTACCCGAAGTGGTATTCGGCCAACTCCCTTTCTGAGTACCCCGCACACTAGGAGGTATGAATCTTGTACATCCCTTGGCCGAGCCCAATGGGGTAAGGTTTACCCACTAGATGCTTGTTGCTCAAGATATTATGGATGTGTCGTAGCTACCAAGATAGCTCTAATCATATAATCCGGTCATTGGGGTACCGGGGTAGCTTGTTTGGTATTTCTATGAATCCCTAGGCATGGATGTAAGTGAACCTTGGAAATTGAATGTATAGGAAGGCATATTTCTTGAGGAGGGCTCTAGCACTATGGGAAACTCTTCTCTGAAAGTCGCCTCCTAGAGATCGAATAATGTGGGCGATGAATGCATCATTTAGCCTGCAATAATCCCTATTGAAGTTTCGGTATTGCAGCTAAGGGTATTCATCATAAGGCTTGAGCTCTACCCCCAATGCCTCACTCGGTACCATAGTTAATCCATGATAGTGTCACCGATCTATGAGGGAGTGTACCAGGTAGGATCTCATGTAGAACTTGGAGGTCTTCTTCACCTTTGTAAACTATTCGTGGAAGCAATCACTAATTATCTCCCCCCAATAGAAGGCAGTGTCATCACCACGGAGAATCTTCTCCACAAAGTAGAATATCCATTCCTGGAAGAATGCCGTAGCAAGAAGACCTATCACTCAACTTATCAAGGTCACGAGGTCATGGTAATCCTTGAAGAAATTGCTGTGAAAAATCTCCTGAGGGAGCTTGCCGACACTACCCCGCTTGTCCTTCAACCAATATTGTTTGATTAGTTTCTTAAACCTCAGCGGATCCTACTCCCATAGCTCTTTGCATTCTTCCATGGTGGGGATTTCCATGCTCTTAAAGGAAGGAATGTGGAAGGTCATCGTTATACCCAATCGGGACATATTTGCAAGGATATTCCCATCCCGGTCCACTATAGTTTGGGTCTCAAGTTGGTATGCCTCTATGCACGCTATAACCAATTCTGGGGCCACCGGGGCCGGCAAGAAGCCTACAGCTTTGGCAATTCCACTAGTCCTTATCAACCTTACATTCTCTATCTTGGGGTTCACCTTGACTCTCTGTATAAATTCATCAACATCGACCTGACCGATATTGGTATCCGAAACATCTCTCCATAGAGTGGTGACTTTGGATTGTAAGGGGACCCCTTGAAACTTGTACTTCATCAAATCCTTAACCTCCTTGCCTCTAGGTGTCTTGGCTATTCCTTTCCCCTTCTCCTTGGAGGCACCAGAAGTTTTTGTGCTGGATTCCATAAATCCTACACAAAAGACGTGAATCAGTAACATCAAACATGAAAAAATGGCCCCGAACAAGTCCCTAAACATCAAGGTTAGCCCTAAAATCATTATTCATATTCAATCATCACATAGCATTTGATACAACATCATTAGAAAGCAAGGCAGACAACCCGAGTTCCTAACATCGGAGTTCCCTTGGCAGAATGTCGTTTGTAAAGGAAAATTAGGTATGGAACTCCCCAAGGTGTTTCCCGGCGTTGGATTTGGTCAAATGAGGGTTGGCATGAAGGAAGACCTAATTTTAGCAAGTGGGTCAAAATCCATTTTGGATTTGGAGGTCATTTGAGCCTTCATTTAGGAGTTTGGGCATCAGCTGCAAAACGGCCGCTAGAAATGACACAGGGGAGATGGAACTCCGGGTGCTAGAATCTAGAGCTCGGACCGCCGTCATCAGGATGAAGTTACGGGTTAGCCATCTGGGATTGCGAAATGCAAGAGGCAATTTGGGAGGGGAATTCTGGAAGACAATCCTCAGAGACATTTTATGAGTTCTAGGAGCACAGCGGCAAACAGATGGTCAGGGCACAGAGGTCGGAAAGTCATTTCAAATTTTCCATGTAAAACAAAGCCAGTGGAATTCTAGGGGTCGGGGTCTGAATATATTTTCGGCACTGGTTCTTCGTTAGGATTTTTGACAAGGCGAAATGGGGACCGGGGTCTGGGACTCGGAGAAATGTCCCGGGATGGCCGTGTAAAATGGAAAAAGTGAAAGGAATTCTGGGGAAAAAATTCCACAGGTTGGGGTCCGAAGTGAGTTTTGATTTTGGTTGCTCCCATAGAATTTGGAATTAGGCTTCATGCAGTCGGTGTTCGAGGTCTGAAAAGACGCTCAAGACAAGCCATCAAAATGACAAAATCAACATGAAATTCCATGAACAAAACTCTGAGGATCGGATCCTGGGGATAGTTTGCTTCTTTGCCGATTTTTTATTTTTTCAAGTTTGACATGCACTTCGTGTGGCCGGGGTCTGACGGTCGGAAAGACGCTTAGGATAGGCCATGTGAAATGGCAGGGGCGCAACAGAAACCCGCGAGGGGAAATGTGAAGGCCAAGATCCGGGATGAGCTTGGCCGCATCGATTTTTAAGTTTGAGTTTAAGTTCTGAGCGGATGGCCATGGGAAAGTCTGAGCTCGGGAGATGCCAACGACTATTCCAAAGAACGGCAATAGGGAGGTCCAACTCTGGTTTGAATTTTGACTTCTTGAATAATTGATTTTTCACATTTTAAAACATGGGTTTTCTAGGGGAGGGTACTTATCTACCAGATTTTAACCCTATTTTACATTTTTTCTTAATCTTAAACCGAAAATTGACAAAAAGGACAATGAGGCACGCGGACAGTGGACATACCTCGAAATCCCAAAGAAGAATGTTGTTGGCCGCTCGGAGAACATCGGAAAAAGAGCTCGGATTTAGGGGCTGAAAATGTTAGATGCTTCGGAGCTCTCCAAATTTCTATTACTTCAGTCATGTGAAAATGACAGTCGAAAAATCCAATTTTATAG
This sequence comes from Sequoiadendron giganteum, assembly GCA_007115665.2. Lineage (NCBI taxonomy): Eukaryota > Viridiplantae > Streptophyta > Pinopsida > Cupressales > Cupressaceae > Sequoiadendron > Sequoiadendron giganteum. Next base: position 339,043,097 of record CM021103.1, on the reverse strand, counting down.
CCAAAACTGTCATTAACACCGTAATTAATTCCTTCGTATAGTGGCCAGAGAGTTGGTTAGTTCAAATCTTATAGGCGACGGTGGGTGACTCAGAGTCCAGTGGCCGGAAAGACATCCAGTCGCGACCGTAAGGAACGACGAAGTTTAAGCGGAATTTCGGACGTGGAAATCTGAGATCCAGGGTCCGGGATCTGGAAAGACACTGGGCGCCGGACGCTAGCAGCAGCAAACCTAGAATGGAAATTCGGAGAAGGAAACCTGAGGGTCTAGACTCGGAAGGGGCCACAGACGTCCGAAGGGCATTCTGACAAGGAAAACCCGAATTAAACTTAGATTTAGCATTTTTTAAAAGGGTCGAGTTTGGTCAAACTCAGTATGTGACTTTGAAGGGTGAGTTGACCTATTAGGGCACAAAAATGGACACGCAAAATAGGGAGAAGCCAAAAGGCTCCCATAAATCAAAAAGAGGGAAGAGAGGGTCCTCGTTCCGAATGGGACGTGTGTGCAACAGGCACAACAAATAGCGACTTTGTTGGGAGAACGTTCTGCTGGGTCTCAAAAATGCTGGTTTGAATGTACCACGAGAGGTTATCAAACTCTCACTATTTTATTGGTCAACTAAAAAGGCCAACCAATATGGTTGAACCCTCTACTCTTTAGGCTCTGCTAGACCTAGGAGGGTGCACCTACATGAACAGTACAAATTTTGAATTTTATGCTTCCTACTTGATCTAACTATCCATAAATGGCAATTTAACAGTGGAGAGACATGATCCTACTTTGTTATAAATTGTATATGCAATATCAAGGTATATAAATTAATATGTTCAATTAAGAGATGTCAAATGAAATGAATAAAACTAATGTAATGTAAATAAGGGAGACCAGTGCCTGATTGGGAAAAAACGGTGTCAAATGAAAGCCTTTAATGAATGGTTTCTATCTAGTAGGTTCTCTAATTGTTTGGCATATAACTATAAGATTACAACTGGTATAAACATTTAAGAATGCACTTGATAAACCCTACTTGAGGTAGAATATCAAATCTAACTATCTAATTCTTCTTACTGATCCAAATGACATTCCCAGATTACTGTAATCTAATTGAAAGGAGTTTTAATTCTTCTTTAAAGAATCCAATGAACCAAATCACACAAAAACAAAAATTGTGTACCGATAAATCGAATGTATACTTGATACTTCAATTTAAACAATCAAGAAACATCAGATTGGAGACAATCAAATAATCACAAGAATCCAACAAACAATTCATGCCAGGATGAAATCACCAAATTAACAGTTTTTCATTATCTTCCTTGAAATTCATACATGCAACATAGTCTCCTCGAATGTCATCATTCTGAAAAATATATAGTGCTTACAACAGTCTATTCTATTCTAATTCTATCTTCTACCACCATCAATTTATCCAACAACGGATATTTATACATCAGTTTGCAAAAGGACGTGCCTTTTCCAAAAATTTTAAAGCGTAAAAAGTTTAACAAATTCATTATTAACTAATTTCTATTAAGCCACAAATGGACTGCAGACATATGCCCTATATAATCTTGGCACTCATGAGTATCAGCATCTCCCAACGCATCACGGATCACAATCTCCATCATTATAATTTTCTCATTCTGCTCACATGCTTCATCCAATGTCACATCCTTCATAGTGGTTGTCTTCAACATCTCTTGGAGTATTGTTTCGCATTCACTTTTCCACGTAGTTACTTCTTTCAGTTTCTCTTCATCATCACATAACTTGGTCAATCTATCTTCGGCAGCCTCTATCAATCCTTGCACATGTCCCTGTAACTCCTCAAAGAAATCCCTATGCCTATCCATGATACAATTAGCATTTTCAATCTTTGTACTACTAGGAGTATCCTTTTGCTCTAATTCCTCATTTTTTTCCTAGATTCTGCCATCCACTCTCCTGTGCTCCTTTATTGCATCCACGTATTGTGAATGTTTTCCCTAGAGTTTATTTAACCAAGTGTTAAAATGACTTGCCTTCTTTTGGTTATTGCAGCAAGTGCATCCATTTTCCCTTGAGAGTATGCAGTTGATCATTCCCAATGGTCCTTTTTCTGTGAACTCTCACCTTAGGTGAGAATCTTTGTTGGCTCTGTTACAGCACCTACCAAGTCTTTTAGGTGTTCATTCTCTCTCAACATCCTCTCATTATTGGTTTTATACATCTCCCTTTCCCTGATCAATGCTTGGATTTGGGCTTTACTCAACTTGGCTATATTTATCCCAATATCTCCAGTTGCTACAGAATCAACCTCCCCAGCCTTCAGGGTCATGACATGTCTGAATTCCTTTTCAATATTAATAACAATTGATTTCTTGTGAGGAGGATACAAGGCCCAAATCATCAATGTTTCATCATCAAGATTGTATCTTGATCCTGTGTATACCTCTGTCACCTTCTCTATGCTGAGCTTGTGGGTAGCATTGTTATCTTTTAAGAAACTATCAAAAACTACTGCAAAATTTAGATCCAAACCTCGAAAAATCATAACACCTGCCTTTTCTAGCATCTCCCTTCTCTTTTCAGGTGTCATGTTAGTCATCTCTTTTTCTACCTCATCCTTTAAGCTTTTTAACAATTGATCTTCATTTCCTAGAGTGACATTGTCAACTTGTCCCATTATCTCTTTCCCTTTTTTCTTATAAAAATGTTTTAAACTTCGAGGTCTTTATAAATTCATCATCAGATATAAAAGACCTATAGTCTTCATGTCTTGTATCTAAATCCATGGTTTCCTCAACATATGTTTCTCTGGAAACATAGGCATAATCCCGAGTCTTCATTCTTGATACCTTCCCAGATGAGCTTTGTGGCCTATCTACTTCTAATATCCCTTTAATGGAGGATAACAACTTAGCTTCCACCAACTCTTGATCATGTTTCTCAATCACTATTTCAGCTTCCTTTGCCTCCAGGTTTCTAATTATGTCATCAGATTTATAGGGCACATGATGGTACCCTCCAAAATTTCTTTTTTGTCTGGAAGAGTGGATATACCCTTCTGGATCAAAGTTTTTTCTTACTGGTGCTCTTCTCATGCTGTAGTGCAATAATTTATCCAGAATCAGATTGTAACCTTCCTTGGCTAATACAGTAAAATCACTAAAACACAATGTACTGGGCATAAAGGCCTATTTCCCATATGAACTTAAGTTCATAACACTGGAGTAATCCATTTGCCTAACAATTTCCAGGTATGCAATTCTATCCGGGATAGTTCTGGGCAGAATGAATGGTGTATCCTCAAAACCATAAACCCTAATCATTGTGGCATTCTCTAAGCAATACCAATCCCCTCAGTTGTGGTTGATTGGTACATTATAATATCTAGGCCTAAGATACCTTTTTACTTCTTTAGATAAAGAATAATCACACGGATGATTGAAAAATCTATACAAGGGTTTCACAAAGAATTCTTCAAAATGCAGGAAAGTTGAATTGGCAAACCTGCTGTCCCAACCAGCAGTCCATAATTGAATAGGCAATGGCCTACCTTCCTTGTCAGATTGGGAAATCCTCATCTCCTGGGGCCATAATACCATCTCTTGTGCAAAATACAACACTAAGTGCATCAGTAGTGAATAATTCCTGAGATGGAGAACAGAAGCACCATTCTTTATTGCCATCAAACCTGCATCCAACTCCTTAAAAACATGTGCAGCATAATCAAATGATCTAGAATTGTGATATTGAATGTTTGCAGCAATCACCATGGGCACAACCACCATATGATCAGGTACCTCCATCCCCAATACTTGTCCCACTAAATAGTAAGTATATTTTAGGTAGGGTTCAAAAAGATCTACATGAAAGGGTGGTCCCTCACAGTCTTCCATTGGAGTAGGTTTTCCATGACACCTAATTCTGTGCAAAGGTAACCTCCACCCTTTATAAATGGTGTCCATCCTTCTGAACTCACTATCAAGCTCCTCACTTATTATTTTCTCACTGCATATTCCCTCCATCCTGAAAACCTCAACAATTGCATTCTCACAAACATGTATCAACGGATTCCCTGACAAATCACATATAGCTTTATTCTTTGAGTCATAATGTCTAGCCAGCAATCTTAACCATTCAACATCAATAAAAAAATTAAGGCACACCAATTTCCCTAAATTGAGCCTCCATAGATTGCATATTGGCTCAAAGTGATTTCTCCTGTGATAATAGAAATTGAATAACTCATAGCCCCTAATTGGAGTCCAGACATCCCTTATAAATTTGCATTTGTCATCCAATTTGTCAACTTCCACTTTGAGTTGTGCAGAATGCCTAGCTTTAGGCCCAAAACCAGGTAACTGGTCTATGAGTTCTTAATTTAGTTTCCTTTCAATGCCCTCTGGTTGCAATTTGGTCTTTTGCTTTTTTGCTTTTGATTGGCTAGCCTCCCCAGGGTTTCTTCCTTTTAGTTTTCCTGAACTAGTGCCTTCCATAATTCAAATTTTTATGAATTCTGAGAGGATGAGTAACTTACTGTAACTTTCTTGCAAATTCAAGCCAGGTAAATGCCTTAATTGCTCTGTCGATTCCCTTTCTCTCCTTCAATTTTAATTCTATGAGACAATGATTTCAATTGAGCATACCCTTATATGCAAAATCTTCTACGCTTCATGGCGCCATTAATGTCTTTACTAAGATATGAATGCTGCAAGTTTTTGAAAATTCTCGCTATCACATCAGGGCTCATATTGGCAAGACATTTCAAATCTCTGGCCGATCCGCCTGTTCAACGTTCACCCATCGGCTAAGACGTCTTGCAGTTTCCCTGACATCACAAGTCTCCTCGATAGTTTCTTTCCTTTTGCCTTTTATATCACCATGACCTTTGTTGAAGCAACTATTGCCCAGACTTAATGAATCCGGCCAACGGTTCTTCACCTTACTCTGAAAGTTTTTTGTCTTACCGAGATGTTTTCTTTGTTAACTTATGTCGCCAAGACCAAGCTATTGTTCTACCGACAGAAAAATACTCGTCGTGATGTCTCTTAGATCTCCCCGTGGTGACATGTCTGACTGATATGCCTCTTCTTTGGCAAGACAACGCACGTCGTCTTCTCGACACCCTTTATCTTCGCATGCTTAGTTTTGTCGGTGTAACCCAAGGGGTCAGTAAGACTTTCTGAACTCTCCCCGACATCATTTGTCTTACCAAGTGATTCCTCCCTTTGCTTTATCGACAAGACCAATACCACTTCAGGCAGTGTTTTGAAATCTCTCTCCGACGACCAAAGTCTCTCTGATAGACTTCACTTTTCTCCAATTGGAAAAAGGTAACTGAGCTCGATATGACTTTACATCGTCACGCCGATACCTTTTGTCTTTCCGATAAGAAATACAAACCCGCATTATTTTGGTATATAATTTTGTCGATGTGACCCTTCTGATGTGCTACCGATATACTGAGGATGTGTATATTATCATCGATGAGACCTACATGAACTTATGTCGATATTTTCATATGTTAAAGTTTTAATGCCATATGAGATTTATGGGGCTTTATGACAAAATTTAAATTGGATTTAGGTAAAAGATGCTATGTGAGGATTTTTATGTCTATATTATGAACCTTATGGGAGACTAATAATCATGAAGGGTGAATGAAATTGCCAAAATTTCACAGTTCCAACATGCTCCTAGCAGTCTAGAGATAAATATTCATTATGAACCCATGATCTCTGGTTTCGCAGACCAAAGCTGACTTTTAAAGCTGAACTAAGAATATTTTAAGGAAGGCGGGATTGAATCAAACTGCAACATCATCATGGAGGTGTGTGCATGGTGAGTTCATTTCCTTTCCTCGAAGAGAGCACGAGCAGCCACTGGTTGGGAGAAATAAACTACGTAGTTCACCTTACCCCAAAAGTAACCTAGACATTGCTCTATTGCTAGTCAGGCATCCATAGCCCCGACGGAGTTTTCACTAGGACCCCACGAACATAGCTCTACTGCCAACCAGGCGTCCATAGCCCCGGTAGAGATATTTTTACACCCATACGGTTGTTATTTTTACTTTATTTATTCCTCTTATTTGATATTTCTTTTCGGAACTTTCTCTTTTTTCTTTCTATTCAACTGCGTAAGCAATGAAGCTCACAATGGGCTTGGGAATCGTAGTGGTCACTGGAGCAGACTTTAGATTTTTCACTCATCCCTTCTTCCCATTAGTCACCATACCATTCTTCGGAAACATTAAAATGAGTTTTTGTGTGTTCCATGATAAATGCAGGGGATTCAAGCAGATAGCCATCCTAGGTTAGTTCAGAGTTCGAAAGTTGAAAACTGACACTTAGGGGCTTTCAGAGGTTAGCAATAGGGAATGAAGCCTTATCTAGAGAACAACACAAGAGTGGATAGCAGGGCCCACCATTTTTTGGGCCAAGCATGGCCACCATAGAAAAACAGGAAGGCTCTTCCAAGACTAGGACAAAAATAGTTGGGACAGCAAGCAAAACCAAAGGGCAAAGTGGGAAACCTATTCTAACCTATGTACAGGTATTTAAACAAAAAACTCCCAAAGAGCTCAAGCCTGGAAGTAATGCTTGAGGTGCTTCCCATTGACAGGCAACGAGACGTCTTCACCAATGAGAGTCTTTAGGCGAACGGAATTATCTCCAAGGATTTCAGCAATCTGAAAGGGGCCAAGCCAAAGCTTGTTGAATTTGTTGTCTCCCCCTTTCTTTTCATGGGCCTTGTCCCAGTAAAGGACTAGATCAAAAATACGGAAGGCCTTAACTTTGGCTTGGTGGTCAAACTATCTCTTGACTATGCCCTGATGTTTGGCAAAATTTTCTATTGCATGGTCTCGTACTTCTTAGAGGTGCAGTAGCTCGGCGAGGCGAACTTTTCTGCAATCTCCTCCTTCATAAAAGTCATTGAAAAACTAGAGGGTAGGGATTTTCAAATGTATGGGAAAGACGGGCTCTAAGCCATAGACTAGATGGTATGGGGAATCTCCGAGGGCCGCCTTATGATGGGTGCGATCCGCCCACAAGGCAAAATGAAGTTGGGTATGCCAATCCTTGGGATTCCTATCTAGCAGCTTCTTGATCACCATGATCAAGTTCTTGTTGGTGAGCTCAGCAAGGCCATTGCCTTAAGGGTAATAATTAGATGAAAATTTGAGGGCGATGCCATAGTCAAAGGCCCAACTCATGAATTTCAATGAAGCAAACGCAGGGCCGTTATCGCATACTAAAGCATATGGGCAACCAAAACAATTTAAAATGAAACTTTCTAACAAACTGGTTACGACTTCAGTTGTACATTGCCTAAAAGTTATTGCTTCTATCCATCGAGTGTAGTAATCAGAAGCAATTAGAATGTACCTATGTCTAGCAAATGATGGAGGACTTACCAGACCAATGAAGTCAAGACCCCATTGCACAAAAGGGCTTACCTCTAGAACAGGTTGCAATGGGACAGCAGCGTTCCTTTCTCTAGTGGCAGCAGTCTGGCATACATGATAGGTATGAATGTGACCATGAGTATCCTTGAAAATAGTGAGCCAATAGTACCCATCTCTCAATATCTAGTGTGCAATTGATAGACCTAAACCATGACCAGTCCCGAAATTGTCATGGAATTCCCTAAGGACACAATCAACTTCCTCCTTACCCAGGCATCTCAAATAGATACCTTCATGATTCTTTTGGTACAATATGGTGCCCTGTAACATATAGCTGCTGCTTTTCAGCCTGAGGGATCACCTTTCAACTCCATCCAGATGAGGTAGACATCTATGATTCAGCAGGTAGTACACTATGTCGTCATACCACTCCCTTGGGGAAATATCCTCCAACTCGTACTATTGTATCATGAGTTCAGGCCCAGCATCAATAGCTACCTCTGCCATAGTCTTGGAGAGTGACTATCCTCTTACCAGCTTCATCGATTGGATTTCCATGTCATACTCCTGCAACAACGTGATCCATCTTGCCCTTTGTTCCCCTAACTCATTCTGCATAAGTAATGTTTTCACTGCGGGGTTGAGAACTATAGCAAACACCTTGTTGCGTAAGATATAATGTCAAAACTTCTTGACTCCCTTAACAAGGGCATAAGCTTGTTTTTCAATGTTATGATAGCGTAGTTTGACATCCTTCAGGGGTGCACTCATGAAGGCGATCGAATGTTCGCTCCCCTCATCATCCTTTTGTGTCAAGATGCTAACATAGGAATGATCTAAAGCAAAGGAGTAGATGTAGAATGGCTTCAGGTAATTGGGGCTGACCAGCATAGGGGCATCAATGATTGCTTTCTTGATTTCCCCAAAAGCCTATTTCGCTTCGGGAGTCCACTTGACCTTAGCATCCTATTTTAGCATGGCATTGAACGATTTGACTATTTCCGCGAAGCCGATGTTGAATTTGCAGACAAAGTTAATCTTTCCAAAAAAATATTTTAATTCCTTCTTACTTCCTGGCAACTATATTTTCATTATCTATTGGATACATTTGGGGTCAATAGAAATTTCCCGCTCTAACAAGACATATCCAAGGAGCTTCCCCTTAGTGACCCCAAAGATGTACTTCCTTGGGTTAAGGGAAAATCCGAATGCGCGGCACCTTTCAAAGACCTTGCATAAGTCAGTGACATGATTACCCCATTGTTTTGAAAATACTATTAAATCATCCATATAGATGATTATGCATTTGCCTATTAGGTCCTTGAATGCAATATCCATGGCACGTTTGAAAGTGGTGCCAGCGTTGATTAGCCCGAACGACATTCTTCTATACGCAAAAGTTCCCCACTTGGTGGTGAATGTTGTCTTGTGTCGATCTTCGTACTACACCATGACCTGGTTATATCCAGAATATCCATCCAGAAAGGACATCATCTAGGAGTCATTTACTACTTGTAACACCTCATCCAATGAGGGTATAGGATAGTTGCTTTTCTGTGAGGCCCAATTCAGATTGCGGAAGTCTACGCACAATCTGATCTCCTAATTTTTCTTTCGGAAAGCTACCAAGTTCGCTACTCATGTGGAGTGTCTAACCGGAAGGATGATCTCGGCTGACAGCAACTTTTGTACTTCCTTGTATATTACTGGTTCCAATAAAGTGTTGACAGTGCGCTGCCACTATCGAAATGGCTTTGCATCTGGTCTGAGAGGGATAGTGTGCGTGATGATCAACATGTCATATGTCTTGAGATCGTCATAGCTCTAGGCAATGATGTCATGATACTTCCGCAGAGATTCAATTATCCCTTTTTCTTTCTTCATGGGTGCACACCTTACCTATGAACATGTTCTTGGCGTTTCCAGCCGTCCCTAGATTGTAAGTGTCACATTGGCCGTTGATGGTATCATTTTTAGCTTGTTGATCTTGGTCTCTGATCTGATCAAGGTCAAAGATTCGCTCTAATTGAACCATTCCCCTAGGGATGGTGTTGGTTTTCAGATTGATAATCCATTCTATGTCCAAGTCCGCCTCTTGAGGTTCGACCTCGTCAATTATCTATGTTGCAAAAACATCTGAACTGGTGATGAAATCCAGGATATGTTTGTCATCATTGAATACCTGGAAATTAACCACATTATCCGATATTGACAGGACGGAGGTGAGTTCCACCATGAATCTTCTTAGGCCCGATAGGGACAACGGCTGCAACGTGCTTGTTGCTTGCGTCAGAGCATTAGCAGTATGATTTTGAGTGCACATAATCAATTGAATGTTGAATGCATCTAGCCCTTGCAGTAGATCCCATATGCGGTGTCAGTACTTAGTGAGTCTTTGATCATAGCAGGAATACAACTTCTTAACTTTTTTTACAACTAACTCCAAATCTCCATACACTTGGAGCATTTTGACGCCCTTCCTTAATGCCATTAAGAGGCCCAAGACCAAGGCTTCATACTCTGCTACATTATTAGTACAATAAAACTGAAGCATATGAGTAGCAAAGTGTGACTTACCTTTGGGACTGATCAATTCGAAACCTGCCCCAGCTCTGTGCTTGGATTTAGATCTATCAAAGCGTAATGTCTAGAAGCCAGGAGAATCCTTGGACGTAGCACCGGCAGCCTTGACTTCCACCTTCGATGGAGCCTTCATTTCAATAACTGTTTTAGAAGGTGCAGGGATGGAGAGTGTCTATTCGTATAATGTTGATCCTATTTTTTCCTTCAGAGTAGCCTATTTTTTGACATGCTCAACTACTATATGACATAAGCAACAATCAAATTTTGAGTGAGAAGCATTATGTACCCTACACCAGTTACGGAGCAAGAGCTCCTGGAAGTTCATTCGAGTTCTCAGGCTAAGCTTGTCCTGAACACACTTTTCCATAAAATCTTGGAAACCATCGAGCAATCCCCAAGTGTCATTCTCTCCTAGTTCTTCATCACCAGACTCAATCAACACTTCGGTGCTCTAAGAAACATTGGCCAAATTAGCAGGCAGGTTGCATAGCATGAGGAAAACCTTGCTCGTTCCTTGATCTTCAAGATATTCATGTTCGTTTTGATATGATACCGGTGAATAATTTCCCAAACCTATTTCGGCATACAACACCTGGTTCATGTTGTTATACTCAGTGATCATAAATCTCATTCATGGCTCCTGATCGATTTTGATCTGATTCGGCATTCCTTTCCATGGCAGCCACATATGCAAGTAATCAGTTGCGGTGAATCCGTTCAATGCCCTCATGAAATCCCTTCCTAGGATTATACCATATGTATCTAAGATATCAGTGACCTGTATGTCAATGGTTTGTTGGATCCGGGGATTAGCAGCAATTTGCATAGGTATTCTGTTAATTTCCCCCACTATGTTGATTTCGGTTTTGTCAAGTTGTGTTACTTTTCGCCGGGAAGGAGTTGGCGTTATTTCGAGTGCTTTGCACATGCTCAAGGGAATTATATTAGGCGATGTGCCTAAATCTAGCAAGTAGTTGTGGAGGTTCTTCCTGAATACACGAATGGTGGTCAGAAAGGGAGGAGTTTTGAATTTCCCTTGAAACAACCCACCGAAAACGTCCACCTAAGCGACTTGGCCCTTATCTTTCTCACTGCCCTTGCTTTGGGTTTGTGACTGATTGGCCACCCTATCGGGTTGCTTGTTTGGTTGTTGACCCATTGGCAGGTCATCCTTGTCGTTGAAGATCTGCCTGATGATCGGCTCATTTTGTTGATCACCAAAAGAAACCTTCTTTACTGGAGCTTCCTGAGTTGACCCCTTTGGTGGAGTCCGATTTATCATTTTGAAAAAGGTGTTCCTAATGGCAGGTACCTTTAGAAGTTCAAATTCTGACACGCTCAACTTTACCCTTTTAAATTCTTCAGCAATATACTCCCCCATCTTCTCAATTTCTTGATCACTGGACACATTTTGGGAGGAGGTGGTGGCTTGGCTTTGGTTGTTGCTTTGTTGTTTATTTCTGCTAAGGTACTAAATGGGTGTATGGAAACAACCTGGGTTATTATTTGCATTCAGATCTGGAGGGGTGATGAAATTGGTCAACAGAATGGAGGTCATAAAAGGACCTCCAGCATGACCACCAACTTGTCTATTTCTTAGGTTGTAAGGGGTGGTTCGTTGGTGAAATATTTGGACCTCATCCTCCCTAGGCTCTTATTCATCATCTTTGGGACCATTATCAATTGAATCAAAAAGTTGAGCTAAAGGACTTTTAGAACTTACCTCTTTCACCATATCGTTGTTGTTTGAATCAGCATTCTTCAGTTCAAGTGTGTTACATTCCACCCTTGGGAAGGGAGCCTGGTTTAGCACCAACATCGAAGAAACGTATGGATTAGACGGGACAATGTCTCTGCATCCTGAATTGTCGACTGCATTCTAAACTTCCACCTAGAAAATCTCGGTGGCAGTTTGGAATTCTGAACAATCCAGTTCCGAATGGTGATTTGTTTTGTGAATGCAACACCAACCAGATAAAGCAGCCTCTAACAAGTAAACTTCGCTTGCTGGGTTTCCATTACTGTTGTTGTGGGGCTGATCAAGAGGCGTGGGAACGCAGCCATTGTTGGGGCGTGTATTCCATGTCCGGTTTTGCCTTTGGAAGGGCCTTTTGTCAAAGTTCTAACCCAAGTTCTGATTTTTGTCATAATTTTGCCCTTACAATGTGCTAGCATCCCGATTGTCCCGATTTTCATGCTGATCTTGGTTATCCCAATTAAAGTTGGTATGGATGCTCTTTTACGATGCTTGCAGCTAGTTGTTCTGATTCCTTAAGTGTGTCATTTCAATTGACATCTTCTTGATCATTTCTATGAGCTCATCAATTCTATCCTTTTGAGCATTGTTTGGTTGCGGCGTTGCATTCTGAAGAAACACAGGTTGTGCCACCGACTGGTTCTTATGAGCAGGTGGGAATTCTACCAATTGAAGGTACGCAAGCACTTGAGATTGTTAAGGATGCAATTTTTGTTGCTGAGGCAGTAGATAGTGAGGTACTAGATATGCCTAGTTCATCGGCTACCTAAGATGCGGAACCAGAGGTAGCTTTGGTACTAGGTTCAGCAAGGGCATCTGATGCTGCAAGGTTTGCGTGAGTCCCTGAATTTGCACTGGATGTGCAGTTTTCCCAAGAGAAGGCAATAGATTAGATATGTTCTATCCCAAATCTATGCTGGCGATAATGGCTTCAGTGTATGCATCGACCAACCTCGCTGGTGGCGGTCTCGTTCTTTTCACCAGGGCTGAAGTGAGATTATCCAAGGCTATATAGTAAATAGGCAGGACAAAAGCATTGTTGAAAACGTACGGGGCCTGCAACTAAGTGTATGCTCTGTGGAAGCGATCATTGAACGAGTTGATCGGTTCATTGATTTCCCTTTGAACTGACATGAAGCGTTGATACGAATCTGTGGAGCTGATCGGGGTTTTGAACTTCTATAGAAATGAACTCTTCAGAAAATCCCATGTGTTGATAGTTTCGGCTGGAAAATTGACGTACCAATAGAAGGCCTCCTCCCTAAGGAGTAGGGAAAGATCCTGCAAGCCACATCTTTGTATATGATCTACATAGTCTTCAGGGCAATTTTGAAAATCTTGACATGGTCCTCAGCTATCCTCTATGGATCTCGAGAGTTGAACTTCATGCAGAAATTCTCAAGATCTTTGACATATCATGATAAAGGTTGAAGGTGAGACGAGATGGATTATTACCTAGCCACGCCATTGGGAAGGGTGGTGGAGGTGGTTGCACCAGATTGGTCTGTAATTGTGACAGGATGACAGCAATTGGTGAGGCAATAGTAGGGCAGGTGACTATGTTTGGCTGAAAGGCAATGTTCAGCCCAAGATGCAAGGTAACCTGGAAGGCTGTATGGATGAGATGAGTGGAAGGTGGTGTTTCCAACGTGAAGGAGACAAAGGTGAAAGAGCAGCAAGTTGCTCTAGTAGATCAGTGATGGATGGTTCCCCTCATTTAGCTCTCTTAGCTCAGACAGGGGGCTGTAATTCCTGAAACTCTCCCTTGTTTAGTGTAGACCTCAATACTCGGTGGAATCTCTCAAGGGAGAATGACCCGATTCAATCTAGCTTTACCCTTTTAGGGCCGTCCTTCTAGCACCAGTTCTGTTGATTGTGTTTTTATGCACTTCTCAATAGAGGTAATGTGTAGGTGCATCACCTCTCTTGAAATACAATCTTCCACAATCAAATTGCAGAACACTATCCCAAGGTCTCTCGGATGTCAGGTCATGACAAAGCTTGGAATATTTCAATTCTTTGATGTGTTTTTTCTGGAATCACAAGTTGGTCTTACGTGGTTTAAAGCTATAGGAGAATTGGTTCAATGAATGGAGTTCTTCGAATATGAAATTACTGCACTTCGCTATAGGCTCAGATAGCAGTCTCGAACTCCATTGTTTCATCAGATTTGGCTTTACAATCTGCAATGAACCTTAGCACAAATTATTTCTTAAAAAAAAGGAAAAAGGGCGAGGATGAAGGATGGTTCCTGGACCTGCAACTACTGATGAACAGTGATCATGGAGGTTCCTACTATGGACAGTTTCCTTAAACATAATCTCACTTAATCTGAATTCTCACAATGTCATGAAATCTATGCTATCTTCTAAGGACTGCAGATATTCATCATTCATTCACCATGTAAATGTGAACAAAGACAAATTTTAGTGAGCAGCTACAGAACTATAGTCTAAGCTAACTTTACACAGTTATTCACCAACAGCAAATGACAAAAAGTATGGACAAGGAAAGCATACACACAGCAAAAATCTTCAAAACCAAAGACAACATACTAAATCCACTACAGCTAACTAAAGGAAAATAGAACAACAAAGTAATTTGAAATGAAGTTTTAACTAAGGGGAGAAGAATCATGAAACATGTAGATAAACCTAGAAATACACCAGGAAATGACTGTATTTTCTATTATATTTTTTGTTGCATGCCTTTACAACAACTCAACTCCCTTAAAATGAGAGGAGGATAGCCCTATTTATAGTTTTCAAAAAGAAAAATGAGTGGCCAAGATTTGATTCTATTGTGTGGCCAAGATTCACTTTACACTAGGGTTTCACCTACCCTCAAATATATTTCATTTATAAAACATTTTTTTTCCTTTGCCTATTTCGTCATCTAGTGACAACACTGTAGAAATTTCGTCATTTTGTTGTTTGCCCTTTGCTGTAGCTATTCTTTGAGGAATTCTTCATCGATGACTAGGTTGCCCTCGTGCTTCTTTAACACTGCATACTCCATAAATCTCAAGATCAGTAGCTGGAACTTGTCCAACTCCATGATGTCGAACTGCAAAATCTGATAGCTCCATTCCTAGGAGTTGTTGACGAGCTTTTTCCATTCATCATCATATTTGGCAGCATTATCTTTCAAAAGTTCTAACTGCATGAAGGCTCAGGCCGCAAAACTCATGAAGTCTGTGGTAACCTCAACTGACATCCCCTCTTCCATGTTCTTTAAGAAGTGGGGCTTTATACTCTCAGGATTAATTTCGACAGCAAGCACCTCGTACCCCGTCATTAACTTGAGCTACCAAGCACACTCTTCTCTGGTCTCCCTGGCCCATTCGATATTTGGAACTATGCATTCCAGAATCTGCTAAAAACTTTATTTTTCAATGGTCAAAGTCCCACTTCCATACATCCACTAACGAGTGGTCATCGTCCTTGAGAACAATTTTTTTCTCCCAAACCTTGCTTGGTAATGCGAGTATAGCCTCAAATTTAGGGTACGTTGCTCTGTATTTTCTTGGGAACTCCTCACAGACCTACCTCATACCCTCAAGGGTTCTTTGTACCTCCAAGAACTTAATTGTTGTTCGAACAACCAATTTGATAACAGTGGATGCTTGTGGTACTCAAATTCTTCATCCTCTGGCCTCTTCATAGCCTCTAGCTCTCGTCGCTCAAGTTCATCAGATATCTGCATTGTTGCCTCCATTCTTGGTGGTTTGGAAGGTGGAGGGAGAGCTAGAGCATGGGCCATTTCCTGAGCTATTATTGCTTGTACCACCGGATTAGTGAGCATACCCGAAAGTTCAGATGGCACGTTTTGCATGTACTTCACAAAGGATTCTAGGAGACTGAGGGCAGGCATCGTAGCAGCGAAAACGGAGGGAAGGGAAGGATACATAGAGGAAGAAAAGACCGGCGAGTTCATGGTGGAGGATGAATCTGTAGGAATAATCTGCATGATTGGAGAGGTGGAAGCAAGGTGGACAGAGATGTCCACCGCAGGCGGGGAGGAAGTGGAAACGGCAAGTGAAGCATGCGGGGTGGCAGCATCAGTAGTAGCAATGGCAATTGCGGTAGACAAATACCTTGGTGCGTTAGATCCTTCTCCCCCTTGCCCGAGGAGCGTACCTCTGGGTATTACAGTCATCTCCATGGCCCCAGTTTTTTTTCTTTGTTTCTTGGGTGGTTCACCCTCCGATGCCTTGCGGGCATAAACCTTTGGTTTGGGCAACTACCTACTGGCTTCTTTTCTCTTTTTGGTTTTGATTGATGGTGGGGTTTTGGATGTTTTCCTGGTTGTAGTGGCAGCTACCCCACCATTGGAGCCGCTTGGTTCACTTTCTAGTCCCTTAAATGTTAAGGCGACTGCTTGTTGTTTCAATCGGGTTACCTGTTGGTCGATCCATGTCTTTGTTCGGATCTCGACGGGCTTAGTGAGTACGTCAAGGTCATCAAGCTCTTGCTCATTCCAGTCAAATGTAGGTAGTGGAAAATTGGCGATGACATCATATCCCAGATCAATCACCGTGTCCTCATCCTCTTCAACCTGATTAGGAACCGGGCACAAATTTATTCTCCGCACGTAAAGAGCAGTTATGTGCATGTAGTGTCATAGCCGCACTTTAAGATTATCTTTACAATTAGCCCAGAAATATTCTACATTGTGGAGGTGGGCATATTCCCATTCTTGTGCCTTTCTTATATGTCTATATGGGTCCATTTGAGGCCGAGTTGTGTATTACCAAAAGTGGTATTTGGCCAACTTCCTTTCTGAGTACCCCACACACTAGGAGGTATGAATCTTTTACATCCCTTGGATGAGCCCAATGGGGTAAGTTGCTCAAGATATTATGAATGTGTCATAGCTTCCAAGTCAGCTCTAATAGTATAATCCATTCATTGGGGTACCATGGCAGCTTGTTTGGTCTTTCCGTGAATCCTTGGGCACAGATGTAAGTGAACCTTGGAAATTGAATGTATAGGAAGGTGTATTTCCTAAGGAGGGCTCTGGCATTATGGGAAACTCTTCTTTGAAAGTCGCCTCCTAGAGATAGAATAATGTGGGTGATGAATCCATCATTCACCCTGCAATTATCCCTCTTGAAGTTTCGGTATTGCAATTGAGGGTATTTATCATAAGGCTTGAGCTCTACCCCCAATGCCTCACTGGGTACCGCAGTTAATCCATGATAGTGTTGCCGGTCTATGAGGGATTATACCAGGTAGGATGTCATGTAGAACTTGGAGGTCTTCTTCACCGTTGTAAACTGTTCGTGGAATCAATCACTAATTATCTCCCCCCAATAGAAGGCAGTGTCGTTACCACAGAGAATCTGCTGCACAAAGTAGAACATCCATTCCTGGGAGAAGGGTGCAGCAGGAAGACCCATCACTCAACTTAGCAAGGCCATGAGGTCATGGTAATCCTCAAAGAAATCACCACGAAAAAGCTCTTAAGGGAGCTTGTTGGCACTACCCTACTTCTCCTTTAACCAATATTGATTGATTAGTTTCTTACACCTCAGTGGATACTGCTCCCATAGCTCTTTGCATTCTTCCATGGTGGGGGTTTCCATGTTCTTCAAGGCAAGAATGTGGAAGGTCGTCGTTATACCTGATGGGGACATATCTGCAAGGATATTCCCATCCCGGTCCACTATAGTTCGGGTCTCAAGTTGGTATGCCTCTAAGCACGTTATTACCAATTATGGGGCCACCAGGGCTGGCGGGAAGCCTGCAGCTTTGGAAATTCCGCTGGTCCTTATCAACCTTGCATTCTCTATGTTGGGGTTCACCTTGACTCTCTATATAAATTCATCAATATCGACCTAACCAATATTGGTATCCATGACATCTCTCCATAGAGTGGTGACTCTAGATTGTAAGGGGACCCCTTGAAACTTGTACTTCATTAGATCCTTATCCTCCTTGCCTCGAGGTGTCTTGGTTATTCCTTTCCCCTTCTCCTTGGAGGCACCAGAAGTTTTTGCGCCAGATTCCATAAATCCTACACAAAAGACATGAATTAGTGACATCAAACATGAAAAAATGGCCTCGGACAAGTCCCTGCACATCAAGGTTAGCCCTGCAATCATTATTCATATTCAATAATCATAGAGCATTTGATACAACATCATTAGAAAGCAAGGCAGACAACCCGGGTTCCCAGGGTTGGAGTTCCCGTGGCAGAATGTCGTTTGGAAAGGAAAATCAGGTATGGAGCTCCCAAAGGCATTTCCCGACATTGGATTTGGTCAAATGAGGGTTGACGTGAAGAAAGACCTAATTTTAGCAAGTGATTCAAAATCCATTTTGGATTTGGAGGTCATTTGAGCCTTCATTTAGGAGTTCGGGCATCAACTAGAGGATGGCCGCTTGAAACGGCGCAGGGGAGACGGAACTTCGTGTGCCGGAATCCAGAGCTCAGACCACCATTCTCAGGAAGTAGTTACGGGTCAGCCATCTGAGATGGCAAAATACAAGAGGCAATCCGGGACAGGAATTTCAGAAGACAATCCTTAGAGACATTTTAGGAGTTCTGGGAGCATAGCGGCAAACAGATGGTCGGGACCCGGAGGTCGGAAAGTCATTCTGAATTTTCCTTGTAAAATGGTGCTAGTGGAATGGAATCCTGGAAGCAGAATTCTAGGCATCGGGGTCTGAATATATTTTGCGCACTGGTTATTCTTTCAGATTTTTAACAAGGCAAAATGGGGACCGAGGTCCGGGACTCGGAGAGACATCCCCGGACGGCCATGTAAAATGGAAAAAGCAATACAGAATTCCAAAGGTTGGGGTCTGAAGTGAGTTTGGATTCTGGTTCCTCCCAAAGAATTTTGAATTGGGCTTCATGTAGTCAGGGTCCGAGATCCGGAAAGAAGCTCAAGACAGGCCATCAGAACGACAAAATCAACATAGAATTCCGCGAACGGAACTCTGACGATCGGATCTCGGGGATAGTTTGCTTCTTTGCCAATTTTTTATTTTTTTAAGTTTGACACTGACTTTGTGTGGCTGGGGTCAGAGGGTCGGAAAGACGCTCAAGACAGGCTATGTAAAATGGCAGGGGCGCAACGGAAACCCGCGAGTGGAAATACGGAGGCCAGGATCCGGGACAAGCTTGGCCGCATCAATTTTTAAGTTTGAGTTTAAGTTTTGAACAGATGGCTGTGGGAAACATCGATCCTGGGAGACGTCGGCAACTATTCCAAAGAATGGTGATAGGGAGGTCCAATACTAGTATGAATTTTGACTTCTCAAACAATCGATTCTTCACATTTTAAAATGTGGGTTTTGTAGGGGAGGGTACTTATCTACCAGATTTTAACCCTATTTTACATTTCTACTTAATATTAAATTGAAAATTGATGAAAAGGACAATGAGGCGCGTGGACGATGGATGTACCTCAAAATCTCGAAGAAGAATGTTGTTGGCCACATGGAGAACGTCAGAAAAAGAGCTCAGATTTAGGGGCTGAAAATGTTGGATGCTTCGGAGCTCTCCAAATTTCTATTACTTCAGTCGCGTGAAAATGAGCACTGGAAAATCTGAATTTTATAGCCAAAACTGTCATTAACACCATAATTAATTCCTTCGTATAGTGGCCAGAGAGTTAGTGAGTTCAAATCTTACAAGCGGCGACGGGTGACCTGGAGTCAGGTGGCCGGAAAGACGTCTAGCCGCGGTTGTGAGGAACGGTGAAGTTCAAGCAGACTTCTGGACGCAAAAATTCGAGATCCAGGGTCTAGGGTCTAGAGGGACGCTGGGCACCAGACGCCAGCAGCAGCAAACCCGAGGGTCTGAACCCAGAAGGGGCCACAGACGTCCAAAGGGCATTTTGACAAGGAAAACCCGAATTGACCTTAGATTTAGCATTTTTTAAAGGGGTCAAGTTTGTTCAAACTTAGTATGTGACTTTGAAGGGTGAGTTGACCTATTAGGGCACAAAAATGGACACGCAAAATGAGGCAAAGCCAAAAGAGCCCGTCAATCAAAAAGAGGGAAGGGAGGTTCCCCGTTCCGAACGGGGCGTGTGTGGAATAGGCACAACAGATTGGTTTTAGGTAGGGGAGTAGATGTATAGGATATATTATGTAAAGAGAGGGATATGTTGAAGTTTAGGTTGAAAAGTTGAAAGAAGAGCTTCAAAGAAGGAGAGAGGTTAAAAAAATTGAAAAGGATTATAGAGAGAAAATTATTTTTTATTTGATTAAGAATATATTATAGTATAGGCTAAATTTTATTCTTGCCATCTTGAGGAAGATGGGGGAGTTATATAGGTTTTCGTGATGCATTAACAAATCATATAAGGGTGGGAAACATATTAAAGTGTTTCCAAGTTAAGTTGTGTAGTTAAATTGTAATCTCTAAACTTTTATTAGAGCATAATTTTGATGTTGATAGTCTTAATTGTAATTCACATATAATTGTGAGGTTTGATTTATTATAACATATTATAGAATATCATAAATTTTAGGAATAGATGCATGAATAGCTAAAGGCTTTTGAGGAGTTGGTATTTTTTAAGATGCACAGTATTAGGATAAGGGAAGAGGAGTTTCTTGAGGGATTTATTGGAAAAAAATTGTTCTCATTTCAAAAAATCTGGCAATCTTTTCAAAAAACAAATATTTTTTAGATTTTACTAGTTTTAGAGGTTTAGACCAAGGATTTTTTTCAGGTTTTACTACTATGCCTTAAACTAATCCATTTACAATTTATATCATTCATAAACATAGGAATTATTTCCATCACCCCGAGCATAATCTGTAGCACTGAAAAACTTTAAGAAACAAACACAACTTGTCTGAAAAATTGAAAGTTTATAAAAATTGGATATATTTATACATGCCAAAAAAGTTAAAACCATGTCACAATAGTCCAATGGAAATTCTAATAATTCAGTAAGCAAAATTCAGAAACCCTACAAGTCCACACTATTTATTCCTATAGGAGATTCTAACAATTTCTTATAGTAACCCCAAAATCATTCCCCATTTGTTCCCAAAGAAATTCCATGAATTATGTTACATAAAATCAATGAAATAACTTACAATTTGAAAATTGGGTATACCAAACTAAATTAAATGTATATTCTTAGATAGTAAAAACCCCACCATTTTTCTCAATTATCACATCTAAACCTTAAACAATTCCTAGAAAACCAAGATCAATTTAGTGTTAAAGGAAAATCCAAATGCTTGGTAATAAGTATATATCAAATTAAATGAAATAACTGAAAATCCAATACAAGTGTAAGGTGAAATACTACAATCACTTCAACGGGGACTCCAAATCAACAAAATCCAATCATTTACTTATTAGATACAAAGTCAAACCCTCACAAAAGTCGTAGGAGCTTATTAAAATCAAGTTATTAGGTGATGTGGATGTTTTCTTGGAATAGATATTTCTTTGGAAGCAACAAGAGTGAAGTTATTCTTCTTATTTCCCTAGTTTTTCTACTTGGTTTGATAGATTGGTCCATGCTTCATCAAGGGTAAATGTATTGCTATCTCTTGCCACTCCTTACTCATATGGTTTTTTGTCGAGGAATAGTTTCTATTTTTCAATTGAGGTTTCAACTTTGGCTTGCACTTACTTCAGCTTATGCTCTGATTCAAACTACATTCTTGGGATTTTCTTTAAATGCTTCTCATAATTTAATTTTGGATGCCTCACAAACTAGGTCTAATGGGATTGTTAAGGGCTTCTTCTTTATTTTTACTTTACTTTACACCTATTGGTTCCCAAATCTCTAGATTTTAGGGATGAGATTATTTTAAGAGGTTTTTTTCCTTTGCTTTTGTTTTCCTCTTTATCTTTGTTCTTGGAGGTCAATTGTGAAGGTGAATTTGAAGCTTTGTGCTTTCTTAATTATATTTAGAGAGTTTTCTTGCACTAGTATTCAATTAAGGTATTATAAGCATCTTCAAGGAATTATTTCTTTCTCCAAATGTGTAAGTAGTCTTTACACCATTGTGCAAGTAAAAATTTATCTTCCAAACATAGGAACTCTTTGAAGAGGTTTCCTAGTATAAAACCATAATTGTTGTTAAACAAATACTTCTTAACAAAAAAGTGATACTTGTTAAAACTAGGCAAGATTCCTTGACTGCTAGAAACGATTGTAATGTCTAAAAAACATTAGTGGAAAAAAATCAAATTTTGATTAAAAGAAGAAATCGTTTTTCTCTTAGCAGGATATTTTGAAGGAAGATTTAGTGGAAAACAAAACAAGGGTTGCAGCGTTTTCACATTCACTATGATTTTAAGGGTTTATTTATAAACCCTTAAAATCACAGAAAAAACCCTACTATTTATCCATTACCAAATAAATAAACCATTCTAAAATCACATAAAAACCCTATTATTCAGCCATTACAAAACAACATTTGCAGACGCCAATAATGGATAAAACCCAGGTTATTAAAACTTTCGAATCTCACTCATAAATACTCTACAACCTTGCCAAATTTAACTATGCAAACAATCAAATTTATACAAAAAGTTGAATAAAGCAAAAAAAACCCACAAATGCTAGTTGCAACAATAAAAATCATAACTAACACCCAGTTAAACAATTTACTTGCTATTTATCACAACTAAAAAACACTTGCAGAGGAACCAAATTCAACCGAGCAAGAGGAACACAATGAGAAATAACCTAGCTTTGCTTGTTTTTATAGAGTCGGCCTTCAAGAGAGCAAGCTACGGTCGCATATCCTTCAGTCGAACGACCAAAATGCCTGCAAGCAGTTTTATTTTATTTTATTTTTGTATATTTCAGCCGGAAGGTATTTGGCCAAAACAATGAGGCCACGTAGGTGCCATGTCATTGCCATGTGGTTTCGGCTAAAACCAATTCGGTTGAATACCTTCCAGCCAAAATAGGTTCGATAGAATTCGTACGATTGGCCCAAAGTGTGACACACCTTTGTACTTTTACCCTATGAAATATATGATCATTGTGCAGATTATCCTATTAGTATTAATCTATGATATTCATTAGGTCAATTATATCATTGTCACAATATATCATGAGATATTTGGCAACCATTTAGGTTACCCTATTATTGTTTATCTATAAATTATTTTTACTACTTAGACCTTTGCCAAAACATATCATGGGGTTAATGTTGGTAATCATTTAGGTTATCTTGTTAATATTTATCCATGGAAAAAGGTTGGATCCATTAGACCAATGTTAAACCATATTATTGGTGAAATACTTGTTACCCTACCGCTTTTGGTGACAATTCTTGGGCCAAACAATCCATTATTATGGTATGTTATTGTGAGACATTCGATAGCCTTTTAGCTTATCTAATTATGGTTCATCTATGTTAATTTTTTTAGTGTAGACCATTGTTAAATTATTTAATAATTAAACCATTTGATAACCATTAGGTGATCCTAATATTTTTCTTATATGGGTTTGATAGACCACTATTATAACATGTCCTTGTTAAACCATTTGATAATCATTTAGGTTGGTTTGTTAAATTATTCTTATATGATATTAATAACATTGATTAGATCTCTATTAAAACATATGTTTGGAATATAATTGATAATCTGTTAGATTATAATTATATTGTTAATGGATCTATTTGACCACTAATAATGGATTGATTTTTTTTTTTTTGTTACTACAAAATATGAAAAGGGTTTCACTGGTTTTCATTTCAAAAAATTCTAACATGCATTTCTATTATTTTGTTCTTCATTGCACAAACATTCACTCTATAATTTTATTTTTGTATTTGTTTCCTATTACGAAATATGGAAAGGCATTCCTTGATTTGAAAATTTTGAGGATATTATGCCATGCACTCTTCTAATTTTTTATTCTCCATTGCACATTCACTATGCAATTTAATATTTATATTTGTTTGTTATTATAGAATATGAAAAGGGTTTCACTAGTTTTCATTTCGACAATATTGTGCCATGCACTTCTATTATTCTATTCTTCATTCCACAAACATTCACTCTACAATTTTATTTTTATATTTGTTGGGGATAAGGAGTTCGGTCTATAATCAAGATAGGCATCTAAGACAGCACTGCCTTAGTGATTTCAATTCAAAATCACATCAAAGATAGAAACAATTGTACCATAAAATGGAAATAGGCATAGTGAATCCCCCATTGATCCTACTGAGGAAAGTAAATGCATAACTATTAACAGATTTAACACAAGAAAAACAAACATGAAATACAAACATGATGACACACAAATATACTTGGGGAAAACCCTTTCAGGTAAAAAACCCCACACTCCAAAAGATCGAACCATTGTATTATTCAGCAATAGAAAATAGTTACAATACAATCTCAGGCTCATAGCCTATACAGGAGTCACATCTTGTTCATCTAGACAAATAGCAGGAAACAGTAAACTAGAACCATCATGTAGTTCCAATGTCATCCAACTAACATACTACATAGATTTCCTTCAGCTCCTCAAAAATAACTATCTCAACGAGCCTCTCTGCCAGCCTAGCCTCAAGCCTCACAGGTTCACATCATTCAAATCCAAGAGACAGAGTGTTCATAGTTAAAATGCCTTAGCATACTGCTCGAACATACTTCACACCTCTCTCTGTCAATGGCTCCATCTCTCTCCTGTCACCTTTTGGTTTTTATCATAATGTATATCTCTGACCAAACCATACATCACATTCAATGACCCAACCAATTGTTGACCCTCAGGTTCATGCATCAAACAACCAAGCACGCATCCGATCTGCATAGATTGCATCGATCCACCCATGCAATAAATCCATCACCTTAATCGGGTTCTATTTCAACAACCTGCAATAACTGTCTTTACCTCTTTGGTCTTCGGTCAATTAGATGCTGCCAACCTCCCATGTGTCACCTTCACATTCGTTGATCGCTCTGACAAAATCGGTCCAACTTGGTCAACCGAGCTCCGAGCTCACTAGAGCACCTACCGCGTCACTACTGAGTCCAAATCACCTAGCCGCAGTATGGCAGTGAGCTCATCCGAGCTCAACCCTCGTCTTCACCGAGCTCTGTCACACCTTCCCCGTGCTACCACTGCCCTAGCCCACTTGCCTTGTTGTATGGCAATAAACTTGTTCGAGCTCACCTTCTGACTCCACCGCACTACCGTTGGGCTTGGCTTTTCCCATTGCGGTATGGTGCTAACCGCCAACTAGACCGTCAATGGTCTCGTCGTGCTACCGCAGAGACCACCAATTCACCCCACGGTAGGGCAATGACCGCTCTAGCAGACCTCCAGCGGTCTCACCGCGACCACCATGGTCAACCCAAACACTGCCTGTGGTAATACGGTAACCATTACATCTGCCACCCTCCAACCTCCAATAACCTAACCGTGCCCACCACAGCTTAGAAAACATGCCACACGGTAGGACGGTAACCGCCACTCTGAATTGTCGCTGCCTCCACCGCTCATCGTACTACCATGCCACCAAAAGGTGACCCCCGTGGTAAGGCAATAAGCCTTCGCTCCGTCAGCTCACCATTCACTACACTACCTCGCCACCAACGAGCCACCTCCACGGTAAAGAGGTAACAGTCATCCAGGCAGCCGCCACTTCACCGCACCACCACTAGGTAAGATGAAGACCATCGTGGTAAGGCAGTAACACCACCCAACCGCCAAATAGGGTGGCCTGCAGTATGGCGATAAATTCCATAAACATGAAGAAAACACCAAGGCCGAAGGAGAAACAAGCCAGAAAGCTAAGGAAAAAACCCAAAAATCTCCCACTTGACGTAGGATTTCAGGCATCCTCCAAAACCGGAACAATGACCAAAACATGCTCTCACGCTCCAACCAAGACCATTGCAATGACATCAGAAAGATGTCCACCATCATAGGCAACCGCTCCAAAACATCCAACACAGGAAAAATAACAAGCCAAGGCGTATATGCACCAGTCTTTGGAACACAAACATTAGATCCTTTAGGTGGAAAAGGCACCACAACAACAAACAATAAGGCACCAACGTGAGCATAGGAAACAAGACATGAACTAGAATTCTCTAGAACAAGAACACTAATCAGCTAGAACAACAACCCGTGACCTAGTTGTCCTCATCCAACTGACCAAACCCACGTGGATGAACATAGCATCCAGGACTCATGCTAATCCATCCAACCACCCATACCTCAAAGGTATAATAACCAGCAATAGACTCATGCCATCATAAAACCACCCATCTCAGTAGCAAACAAGCACCCTGTGTCAACTAGTGGTAGACCAAACACATCTAGGTACTCCCATTGCGAGGGCACTATCCAAATGAGTGCAAACAAAGAACCATCACCAATGATCTAGGCATACCAAATCCACCAGCCCCTACATATAGAAGAAAGTAAACATGTAGTTCCAAGGGACACCCATTCTAATCTACACAACCTACAACCTCTTCCTGCAAGAAAATTTTCTCTCTCATCAATCATCCACTATTCTTCCAAGGTTCCATATCTGACCAAAGAAGGAAAACCCCTCGTGTCATCACCCAAGTGACAAACACATGACCACAAAAAATAGTGACCATCACGGCTCCATAAATATCTAAAGTCATTTGAAACAAATAGGAAGAACAAGACCAGATTAGAGAGAAACATCAAATCAAAACATGCCCTTCTACAAACCCTTCTAAATGCCTGTTGTGACAAGTATGATCTTCTTCACATCCCAAAGGGAAAAGCCTTAATAGCACCCAACTTCACCATGGATGTAAGCATCAAGAAGATCAGACTAACACATACACCATCTCCTGTCAGTCCTCAAAAGCACAAGGAGATACACAATGCTATCCATCTTCCACTATGAATCCTCCAGAATCTTAAAACAGCAACTCAAGATTCATACCAATGAAAGATAAAGCATAAGACACCTGAAAAGTATAATGGGAAAATACCTTTCATAGGAACACTACCGAGTAGACCAAGGAGAAAAGAAAACATGCTCCTCCAAGATATACAAGTCACCGTGACTTATGCAAGAGCATTCTCCTTCAAGGTCACTGTTGAACTCACATTCAACCAAGGTGTAGGAAACTCAAACTTTCAGCTATAATAGTAACATTCACAAAAGAATTCTAGCCTCACCATATTCTCTACACATCCATGAGTATCAACAACCTGTCATCTCATGCTAGCTCCAATCTGCAATACTGCAACAACCATGAAGTCCACCAACATATGACCAATGCACTCAAAACATAGAGAAACCCCAGACCACTATCAAAGCTTCAAAACTTATCATGACACCATGATCTACACATCCCCCTTCGAAGATACCATGCTTCAAGTGAACAAGCTATGGTCTCAAGAGCAAAGAAAAATGCCAAAACTCTAAGAAAGAGTAACCATGACATAAAGCAAACAAATCTAAACCAAAACCAACATCACCTATCAAGCACCACTAGCAACTCAGCCAAAACTAACAATGTCTTCCATGGCTCCAAGATGTTGCACACCTTCAAGTAGAGAACATGCAGATGCAAAAGAACACAACAACTACAACACCAAAGAAGGACACCAGTCACTGCTAAAGCTCCCACTGCAACATGACACCAAGCTTTCCAAGCACCATGACTAATCACACCATCACTGCCAAAAGCTTATACTAACCAATGTAACAAGCTCTTCATGACAACGTGACTCTCATGCTATAGGTTCCCATCACTGACTATTTAGGTACTCAAATGCCATTCATCCTCTCATCTCAAAACAACCACGCCAATGTACAAGTGACCACAGACAAGGTCAGCTAACAGATTTGCAACAACACATAAGAAATCAGGTGGATATTGACAGTCCACTCCTGAGTTGTCTCATTGTAGTCAATGGGTAGCTAATCCACCAACCACCCAACTCAGAGAACCACTTCAACAACTGAAAATATATCATCACACTAGAAACTACAAAACTAAGATAAACAAGAGGAACAAAAATGTAGACAACCATGACTCAAACACCAGATCAGCAACAGATCTGACTTGCCAATCATGTCCACAACTCGAGCACCATAGTCAAGAAAACCAACAAGCAGTCCCACAAGAATGATGAATGAGAAAGAACATACCAACACTCCCATGCAAAGAAGATAACTCTCCCCAAACAAGTCAAACTATAGCTATCTCATCCAGTCACACCCCAAAAGCCAGGATCTAGAAAATAGCAGACAACAGCTCCACACAAAACAAGTTTTATCCTGACCATGTAAAACTTGCAAAACCACAATGTTTATAAAACACCCATGCATCTCCATCTTCATTGCTCATCTAGATGACTCAGGTGTCTGCACACTACCATCATGGTTAACTAGAACAATGAAAAACAACATAAACATGCATCATAGACTTTTTAGGAAAATCTACACAAAACCTCCAGAGCCAAAGACATGAATCTGAACCATGCAAGTGCAAGACACAGGTAAGAATGGAACAGAAGGTCCATTTCAGACTAGTTCCAAAAACCACAGTCATGCACAAGCATACAAGAGAGCCAAGCTATTTAGAAGTTGTAGACCACCAAGATCAACTTCATAGCCTCCATGCAATCAGAGCACTAGAGAAACTGCCTTTAGTGCTAAGTCAAAAAATACCCAACACAAGCACAACTCTCCATAGCTGATCAACAACACAAGCAAGTCCATACCACCAAGGAGCCTCTCACACAGACACCCAGTATGAACATGATGTTTTGTTGTAACACAACCATGAACATACCTCACGCACTTTGCATCAGGAACTTTGTTACCAACCAGGAGCTTCAGATCACATTGCCACAATATGATCAACTCCATACTTCTCCAACATCACTGTGTGTTGAATCAAAGAAGCACACACTTCCACTCATCGAAGGATCAATCACCAACTGATTTCTCTAGACTTCCTCAAGCTTGCCAAGCTAAAAAATTTGCACAAGAGAAAAACCAGAACTTCAGCAACCAGGAGAAGACTTTGATACCACTGTTTGGTATCATCAAGCCTCGACCTCCTTCAACCAGCTCTAATACCACTTGTTAGTATCAAGAGAAACAAGCTACTAGCTCTGATACCACTTGTTGGGTATAAAGAGTTCGGTATGTAATCAAGATAGACATCTAAGACAGCAGTTCCTTAGTGATTTCAATTCAAAATCACATCAAAGACACAAACAACTATACCATAAAGTGAAAACAAGCATAGTGAATCCCCCATTGATCCTACTGAGGAAAGTAAATGCATAACTATTAACAAATTTAACACAAGAAAAACAACCATGAAATACAAACATGATGACACACAGATATACGTGGGGAAAACCCTTTCGGGTAAAAAACTCCACACTCCAAAAAATTGAGCCATTGTATTATTCAGCAACAGAAAATAGTTACAATACAATCTCAAGCTCATACCTATATAGGAGTCACATCTTGTTCATCTGGAGAAATAGAAGGCAACAGTAAACCAAAACAATCATGTACTTCCTATGTCATCCAGCTGACATACTACATAGATTCCCTTCAGCTCCTCATAAATAACTGTCTCAGCAAGCCTCTCGGCTAGCCCAACCTCAAGCCTTATAGGTTCACATCCTTCGTATCCAAGAGACAGACTGTTCATAGTTTCAACACCTTAGAATATTGCTCGAACACACTTCACGCCTCTCTCTGTCAATGGCTCCATCTCTCTCATGTCACCTTTTGGTTTTTATCATAATGTATATCTTTGACCAAGCCATACATCGCATTCAATGACCCAACCAATCGCTGACCCTCAGGTTCATGCATCGAATAGCCAAGCACGCATCCAATCTACACATATTGCATTGAGCCACCCAGGCAATAAATCCATCACCTTAATTGGGTTCTATTTCCACGGCCTACAATAACTGTCTTTACCTCTTTGGTCTTTGGCCAATCAGATGTTGCCAACCTGCCACATGCCACCTTCACATTCGCTGATCGCTCTGACAAAATCGGTCCAGCTCGGTCCAACTCGGTCAATCAAGCTCTGAGCTCACCAAAGCACCTACCGCGTCACCGTCGAGTCCAACTCACCCAGCCGTGGTATGGCAGTGAGCTTATCCGAGCTCACCCCTCATCTTCATCGAGCTCCGTCACACCTTCCCCATGCTACTGCTGCCCTAGCCGACTCGCCTTGCAGTATGGTGGTAAACTTCTTTGAGCTCGCCTTCTAACTCCACCACACTACCACTAGGCTTGGCTTTTCCCATTGTGGTATGATAGTAACCACCAACCAGACTGTCAGTGGTCTCACGCGCTACCGCAGAGACCACGAGGTCACCCTGCAGTAGGGTGTTGACCACTCTGGAAGACCACCAGCGGTCTCACCGCAACCACCGCAGTCACCCCAAACATTGCTTACAGTAACGCGATAACCATTACGTCCACCGCCCTCCAACCGCCAATGACCTTACCGCACCCACCATGACTTAGAAAACAAGCCGCATGGTAGGGTGATAACCGCCACTCTAAACTATCGCTACCTCCACCGGTCACCGCACTAAGGTGGTAAGGTGGTAAGCCTTCACTCCGTCAGCCTGCCACTCACTGCACTACCTCGCCACCAACTAGCCGCCTCCACGGTAAGGAGGTAACATTCATCCAGGCTACCGCCACTTCACCATGCCACCGCCAAGTAAGATGAAGACTGTCATGGTAAGGCGGTAACACTGCCCAAATGCTGAACAGGGTGACCTGTGGTATGGCGGTAAACACCATAAACATGAAGAAAATGCCAAGGCCAGAAGAGAAGCAAGCCAAAAAGCTAAGGCAAAAAGCCAACAATATTTGTTTGTTATTACGAAATATGAAAAGGGTTTCAATGGTCTAAAAATTATCCACACTCTATCTTGTCTTGGTGTTTAATCAATGTTCATTGATGTCTCAGTATACTATTTTTGTAATATAAATGCACAAATATATACACATATGCATTTATATACATGTACATATGTGTAAATATATACCAATATATTTATAGGATTGAAACAAAGAACCTATTACAACTAATTATAGAGTAATGTATATATTTCTTCGCCTACTATACCAACATATGTTTATGTCTCATAAAAATGAAGAAAAAATTAAAATAAACGTATTATTTTTTCTCTAATATATCTATATCTATATATATATATATGTATGTATGTATGTATGTATGTATTGAAACATAGAAAAAAAGAAAGGAGGGGAGGGGGAGAAGAGATTGGAATGAATGATGATGGTCTAACACACTTTCCCTCCTACTTTGCCTAATTTCATTAGAAAAAAATATCTCCCAAGGATAGAATTGACTTTCAACCTTGAGGTGAGTCAACCCTATTAGGAGGATTTGTTGTTTTCTTATGAAATAAATGACTAAAATGCAATTTTGGGAGATAAAATTAAATGCCTTAATGAACTCAATTGTATGACCTAAAACTTGAAATACAAATTATTATGATATCACAAACAAAAATAGTAACATGCAAGAAGATTTGGGGGTTGCAAGGTGATATCTACTAACCCAAAAAATCTTGTTTCGAGACTGTAGGACACTCAGGGCAATGGGTGAATGAGTCCTTGCAGGGATTTTCTGCACAAATTTTGAGGTCCTTTGGAGATGAATCTGAAATGTTATTTTCCACCGGTTTCACTATCGGACAACCAAAAATAAATTATGAATATAATTTTTTGTGGCTTGACAAAAATGTTGACAACTTTGGCAACTTTAAAAAATTGCTCTTTTGATTGATCTTCAATCCTTCTTCACCTGTAAATGTGCACATACAAAAGAGAGAATGGTTTTTTTTGGTGAATATGTGTTTTCCTTGGTCAAACCTCACTTTGGTAATTAAACCTTGATGATAAAATAATGATAATGAAAGTAATTTGATGAATGAACAATGATATATCACAACTCACCAAACCCTTAATGCATTCCCTTAGAGGAATGGACCCTAGAACATCACTCTAAGGATTGGATCTTGCATGAAATGGCTTGATTGGATGCTTGATTTGACACTTGATTTGATGCTTGAAAGCTAAATCTTCTCTTCAATGATCTTGACAATAATATTTTCTATTGTGAATTTTGAATTATGTGTCTTAAATTTGAATTGATAAAATAAATGTGTATTTATAGGTGTTTTTCTAATTTCTCAAAAATAAGATTCCACAAGCCAACATTTAAAAAATTAAATTTGAATCATTAAAATGCCACCAAAAACATATTAAAAATTGGGGTCTTGGCACTTAAAGAGGACCCATTCACCCTTGGGCGAATGGGTCCTAGGACCTAAATCCAAGACAGTCAATTTCCAAGGTGTTTTAATTAATGTTGGAAATTTTTTAATGTCAGTTTCCCTTTTAGAAAATAGGAATAATAAGGCTTTAGAATGCATTATTTAGGTAATTAGAAGCTTAATTAGTCCAATTGATTAAGGGACCGAAAAATAGTGTGAAAATGTAAAGGAGTACATTTTTATGTACACTACATTTAGCCCCCACTTTAGTGAGAGTATGATCCCACACTCAAACTCACACTAAAGTAGACAAATAATTCAAGAGAGATCAAATTGTACAATTATAGGAAAGATGATATGACAAGGATCAAGGAGGATGATCAAGCCCCCAGGATCTAAGATCTCATGGAAAACTAGTAAAGGAACAAAGAGACACATGCATGCAATGCAGCAACACAAAATACAATGGTGGGTGCAAAAATATGAGGGGAAAAATTGTGGCCAAAATTTAAAAAACCTTCTGATGGGCTATAACGCGAGCACGTTATAACATGCTTGCATTATAGCTTGGTGTGTCGCGCCTATTATGCACTCACATTATAATGTGAGAGTGGAATAACATGCCCATGGTATGAGTTATTAAAACAAAACAAAAAATAAAATCAATTTCATTTTTATGTTGATTGTTTTTTCTACTACCCGCGGTCAAAAACCCTTCTCTTGTACGCTCACGTTTTGGGAGGAGACAACATTACATTTTTTCATCAATTTGTTTCTATTTCATCACCAAGATGCTTCCAAGTCGACAAGGAGGTCGAATAGGTAAGGATTTTTTATTTTTTTTTGTTGTGAATTTGTTAGTTTTAGGTTCTTTTTGATATTCATTTGTTGAATTTGTAGGAAATGATAATGAACCTGAAAATCCTCAACAACCAGAGCTAAAACAACATGAACAAAATCCTCAAGTTCAACAAACACAACAACAATCTCCTCCACCAATCCCTCAACATCCTCTTGGCACTCAACAAAATTTAATGGGGCTAATTAAAAACAATAAAAAATAAAATAAGGAGGTAATCATGAGGTTGAACAATCTAGCATGTTCAACCATGGAGAGAAGAACACTTGGAAATTCACTTAAAGAAATGTTAAAACATGTAGATGCAATCAACAAACAATTAAGTGGTTGGAAAGATAGGAGGCAGGTGGCTAGGAATTTTTACCAGAATAAATTATCATATAAAGATGTAAAAGATCAAAAAATTAAAAAATTAGATTTGTGCTCATTATTCACCGAACCACATACAAATAAAAATCTTGACCTCAATGTGAAGAGATTTCCTATTCATTGGTGCCACCACCAAAGGATTAGGAACTTTTTTTTGGATAGGTGGTACAAGGTTTTTGATTGCCCACCATGCAACAATTGCGAAGTCCCACAATATTTCCTGGGGAAACTATACTATGATTTCATCTTGAATAAAATACCGAATAATTTTGATATGAGGGACTTCCAAGGGAGAGGTGGGGGTTCGCCTCAAGATATACCCAATGCATGATGGATCTTAGGAGGCAAGTGAGATGAGCTCTCACTAGGATCGATCATGAGCACATTGTTATCCCTTCCATCATGAAGGAGAGTGTCAAGGTAGATACTGTGCAAGCTATCACCTATTTGACCCACAGTATCATCCAACATGTTAGTCCTATACTAAATCACCATCCAACGGAGTCTTCGAGTGGTATGATTCCATCCCATTCATGTCAAGATTGCAGGGTGACTTGTTCATATGACCCCATCGACACTCAGGAGGCTGCTACACAAGATACATCTCTAGCTATGGAGATGGCAAGGGAAGCTGAAATTTTGAATGAGGCTTATGGAGTTGATACTCAAGTAAATGTTAGCATGTTCATTGAATTTAATTTATTAAATTTCAATTTTAAAATGAAATATTAACTAATTTAGTTTTATGATTTTAATAAAATTTCAAGGTCACAGTGTTGATACTCGATAAACTAGCCCTACACTTGCTTATTACTCCACTGCATCTACCATTGAGGTGTGTAACTAGTAAACAACTATAAATTTATTACATGTTAATAGCATTGTTATAGGAATGGTATTCTAATATCTAATTTTGGATGTTGAATAGGCTAATATTGGAGGTTTTGTGGGAGCACCTCCCAATGCTAGTGGAGCTAGACAAACCTTCACGCAAGTAATAGAATAAATATTTTAACTAATGAATTGTACTTAATAGATTTGTGTAGCTTATATTCATATCATTGATTACATTGCATTGCACATCTTTCAAACTGAAAGCATTACTTCACATTCCATAACTATAACTAGATGTTGATAGATGACAAAATTTCAACTACAATATAGTTGTTCAGAAAGTCAACATAAGTAGTGATGCAATTATTTCACATAGAATAAGTAATAACTAGGAGCAGCTACCAATTACATTTGCTTGTCATGGCATTCCATGAGACCACTTTTTATTGAGGCATCTTTTCAAACAATTCACTGCCTTGTCTATGCTATGGATGCTTTGAAGAAATATATGAAATAATAATAGTAAGCAATAGCATAGACAAGGTAATGAGTTGTTTGAAGAAATTCCTCAAAGAAATGTGGTCTCATGATGATGTCCATCACCATGAGAGCCAATTTATTTGAGGAATTTTTTCAAATATCTCATCGCCTTTTCTGTACTACCACATACTCCATACATGTCTACCAAAGCATTTTATCAAATAGTTCACTTCATTGCTGCTATAGCTAAAAGCCTAAAAAAAGGTGCTTTCCAACAAACTATGGGTTCTTGGAAAAAAAATCTAAGTAATAGCATAGACAAGGCACTGAGTAGTTTAAAAAAATACCTTGAAGAAATATGGTCTCATAGTGATGGAATGCCATTCCATCACCATGAGACCACAATTCTTAGAGGCATTTTTTCAAACAACTCACCGCCTTTTTTATGCTACCACATTTTCCATACATGTCTACCAAAGAATTTTATCAAACTACTTGAACTTCGTTGCTACTATAGCTAAAAGCCTAAAAAAGGTACTTTCCAACAAACTATGGATGCTTGGAAAAATTCTATCAAAGCATAATAGTAAGAAATAGAATAGATAAGGCAGTGATTAGTTTGAGTAAATGTCTTGAATAAATGTGGTCTCATGGTGATGGAATGCCATTCCATCACCATCAGACCACATTTCCTTGAGGTAGTTTTTCAAATAGGTCACCGCCTTTTCTATGCTACCACATTTTACATACACATCTACCAAAGCATTTAATCAATCTACTCACTTCCTTGTTGATATGGCTAAAAGCCTAAATTAGGTGTACATCATCATGAGACCCCATTTCTATGAGGCATTTTCTCATGTTTCCCCTACCTTGTCAACCCTACCACATTGACAAGCTAGTCAGCTCACTAGCTTGCCAATGCTCACATGATTTTTTGGATGGAATGCCTTAAAGAAATGTGGTCATGTGGCATGCCTTGATAGAAAGATAGGCTCAAAATGGAAGAAAGGATAAGGCATCTGAATTGTTTGACAATAATGTTTTCATAGACATATATGCAAAATGCATCACCATGAGACCCCATTTCTATAAGGCATTTTCACACACTACCCCTACCTTGTCAACCCTACCACATTGGCAAGCTAGTGTTTTTTTAATAGAGATGAAAACCAAAATAGTTTCAAAGATATATCAATGTGGGAGGAGTATATTCAAATTTTGTAGAGACATGTATGGAAAAATTGGTAGCATAGACAATGCAATCAGCTATTGACAAGGTAGGGGTAGCATGAGAAAATGCCTCATAGAAATGGGGTCTCACAATGCTCTACATCATCGTGAGTCCCCATTTCTATGAGGAATTATTTCACACTGCCTCTACCTTGTAAACCCTACCGCATCAACAAGCTAGTGTTTTGTCAATAGAGATGAAAACCAAAATAGTTTCAAAGATCTATCAATCTGGGAAGATTATATTCTAATTTTGTAGAAACATGTATGGAAAATTTGGTAGCATAGACAATATAATCAGTCGTTTGATAAAATACACATCACCAGGTGTTGGTGTAAATAAAGTATTATACCTATTTAATTCATTACTATGGGACTTATTTGCACATGTTAAGTTTACTTAGGTCATAGGAAGGAATCTTTCTAGAAGATGTTAGTTCTCATTAGTTGTTATCTTATCTTTTGAAAACTACTACATGTGAACCTAGGTAAGTGTGATTAGTTGTCTCATGTCATATGATTAACACGTCATAATCCTATGACATCTTTCATCTCACCTTGGCTATATAACCAAGGGGTCTCTTCATTGTATCATAATCAATCATCACAATCATATTATTGAATCACATTGATAAGAATATAGTTTATTCTTGTCACATTATATTCTCTCTCTTTGTGCTTTCCATTTGGTCTCAAGATCTTGGAAGCCATAGCCAATTCTAATATGGTATCAGAGCAGGTTGGGTGCCATTGGAGAGTCTTTTTCTGAAGAGAGATACCAGATTTGGGGGGGTTCCTTTTTTGGCTCTTTATTGTAGGTTCATATCAGAGCTTATTGGTGCAAATCTGAGCTAACCATTACATCCAGAAGGTTTGAGAAAGTCGATCTTGCCTTTTATTTTGTCCAAATTGGACATATGAGGCCAAATCTATGAGGGTTTCAAGTTGAAGAATGGTTGCTAGATCTAGAAGGTAGTTGCATTTTTGGAGCATTTTGGATCAAATCCGACCCTGCCATCGCATCCAGAAGGGATGAAAACCTTAAGATCGACTGTCAATTTGTCCATTTTGGAGCAAGTTGTCTGGTGAGGTAAAAAAAATTGCCCAAGGAGTCATAAGGCCCCCTAGGTTGTCATTATTGTGTTGATGGTACGAATTTTCAAAAAATAAATATAAAAATTATAGTGGAAACTTTTTGAATTTTTTTTTGAAAAATCAAAATTTGTACCGATTAAATTCTTGTGAAAAGTTTTTTATTTAAAAAACAAATCAATAATCAAAAATATCATAAGGCTACGTACAGCCTATGCAAAGTGTAGGTAATCAAAGTACCATAGAGGTACCACGGGCGCCTGAGGAGGCACCACATGGCCCCCTCATTGTGGCCCACTCCATACGTGGGCCCCGCCCTCATAACCACCGCCCCCTTCTTCAACACACTGATGGTCAAAATTTCAAAAGCTCGACGACTCCAAAATAATCTGGCGGCAACTTTAATCATTCGGCGACCATTTCAAAATAGAAATCGAAAAAAATAATATCTGGCGGTCAAAGTTTCAAAGATTTGTTGTAGATTCTACCAGATTCCCCCGGGTCAAAGATTCTCCAGTATATCTTGTCAGGATGGAATATTTTGATGCCGACTAAACATATTATGGAAAGGAGAGTATTTTTTTTTTGCAGCCGGCGAACCATCAAATTTAATCGTAGCTTTTGTTGACATCATCACACATCATCAATGACGCTAGCACCCATTTGAAATTTTTTGCCCCCTCACAGTTGGGCTTTTTGAATTTTCAATCCGACTTTGAAGCTTTATATCTTGCTCATTCGGACTCATTTTTTCATGCAAATTTTTTTTATTTGGGCTAGAATTTTGTTCTCTACATGGTGGTGCAATCATTTTTCAGTTTTGGTGTCTGGTTTTTGCCAAAATTTTCAGATTATCATAGGTGTTGATGCTTCGTCCTCATTTTGGGAACTTCGGGAGCTCATATCTTGCTCCTACGGTAACATTTTTGCATGCAATTTTTTT
Organism: Sequoiadendron giganteum; assembly: GCA_007115665.2. Taxonomy (NCBI): domain Eukaryota; kingdom Viridiplantae; phylum Streptophyta; class Pinopsida; order Cupressales; family Cupressaceae; genus Sequoiadendron; species Sequoiadendron giganteum. Next base: position 339,005,295 of record CM021103.1, on the reverse strand, counting down.
TCAAAGTGCATAATTGTGTGTATTTTTCACTAGTATGATCAGATTGATCTCATTTTGTACCAAAAATTGTACTTGATTCTATGGCCTATTTTGGCATCTATAAGCACTAAGATCAAAGTCCACTTCGCTATTTTTTGGAAAGTGGCAATTGTAAATGCACTAAATATAAAGTGCCAAATCAGATATTGCTTGGGGGGTTACTCTTGTTGTGGTTGGTTGCATTATTTTGCTTGATTTTTGTTCTTGCAGTGGGGAAATCTCAAATTGAACTCCTTACTCCACATAATTATGCTACATCAAGAAAATTAGTATGGAACTATCTCATGATGAAAGGTCTAATAGGTCATCTAAAGGACATCATTCAAAAACCTACTGATGCTAAAGAATTGGAAAAATGGGAGATTGATTGTGAGAAAACACTTGGATGCATATGTTCATTAGTCTCATTTGATTTACAATTTCATATTGAATCATGTAAAACACCTAAACAAGCATAGGAGACTTTTGAAAAATTGTATGGTAAAATAGATAAGATTAGGGGATATCAGATTGATAATGATTTGATGAATCTTGATCCTAAAATTTTTTACCACATCCAAGGCTACATCTCCAAAATCAAGAAACTAAGAACACAATTGAAATAATGCAGCATTGATCAAGAAGATTTACAATTGGTTTTGAATGTGTTATCCAAGCTTGGTCCTGAGTATTTAGTATTTATTTCTAGCTTTCATACCCATCGAATTTCTATGGGAGCATCATATGTTGATCCTAAGTTTGATGACTTTGCAAATGTCCTAATCCAAGAAGAAGCTAAGTTAATGAACATGGGTCCAATCAAGTCTTCCAAGTCACAAGAATTGGTGACAAGTGAGTCTAAGGGACAAAAAGAATCAGGGAATCTTGATAAGAAACAAAAGAAGAAAAATAACAAGCCACATAAAGAATTAGAATCTTCAAAAGGAGAATCATCTAAGAAGGAGAGGCCTTTTTGTGCATATTGCAAGAAGGATGGACATGAAGAACATTATTGTTATAAGAAGGATATTGATGAGTTGAAAAATCTCCTCAAAAGGAATCACATTGATTTTCCTTCTAGAATGTTTGAATCATCTTCTTCTCCTTCTTCAAAATAGTCTAAGGGAAAAGGTCATGTTGATTTGGCATCTACATCAGGAAATAAAGGACAAGCTCTTTGGGATTTTCCAGGTTTAGGATCAGGGAAATGGCTTCTAGATTCAGGAGCTTATCATCATATGGCATCTTCGTAGTCTATATTCTCTTCATTTCAGACTTGTATTATGTCTCATATCTTGATGGGAAACAATACATACATGAGTGTAATTGGGAAGGGATCTATTTGTTTTGAGGATAACACTTTTCAGGATGTTTTGTGTGTTCCTCATTTGATGAACAATCTTCTTTCCATATATCACATTACACATGGTGGATATGGGAGAGATGTGGAGTTCACACCTAATTCAGTCATCATTCGAGACTTGGAGACTAGAGAGATCATTGCTACTGGGGTGATTGATCATTCATCGTAGTTGTACACTTTTCAAATTTTTCTTTTGATGGTGACATTGTTCCTTCGGCTGTTGATCATATGAACCATGATTCAGAGGAGACATTTGGCTTCTTGAACTTTGGAGTTCTCACATCAAATCCAGTTCTTGAGTCATGCATTTTATCTCCTCCACCTACTGTTGCAGTTGATGATGCTTGTGATTCCACAATCTTGGTTCCTTGTGATTCAGTGCAGTAGGATATACATAGTCTTCCAAATATGGCTACTTTGGATGAATTATTCATAGGTATTTCAACTTTTTTGTGGAGTCTCATCTTGAATATTTGGAGGACATCATTGATGACATTCATCTTCTCTTTGATGAAGATGCTCCTTATTCAGTAGTTGTGAGGGAACACTCTGACCCTCTTGTTCATTCTCTACATGATCATTCTTCACAGTTTGGTGTAAGTGTGGATACTTTTGGATAACATGTGGAGGAGGATTCTTTGTCTTTAGATGGTATATCCTTGTCTTTGGATCATGTTCTACATTCATCTCTACTAGATTATGTATTGTCCTCTTTAGTAGTGTGTCCTAGAACACCTATTTGGAGTGTGTCATCTTTTGACATCGACATGCAGACACTTGAGCATGCTTCAGATACATCATACACCATCCATATTCTTGAAATATTGCATACATCTATGGTTTTGTTTCTTCATAAGGGGAGGAATGTTGTTCGGCGAGATTGGGTTATCTTCAGCATTCAATGTCGAGCTTTTTCCATCTTTGCAGGAGACTCAACATTGAGGGGGAGTTGCCTTGTCTCTCTTCTACTTCTCTCTTATGGGGGGGTATTTTTCCTCACATGGGGTTTTAGTCTTCTCATGCATCATTGAGAGAATTTCATTTTTTGTATTTCATCTCTCTTTTGGGGAGGATTTTTTTCCCACTAGGTTTTCTCCTTTTCTCCATTTGTGATAGATTTCATTTGCATATGTACATGGGTACCTAACATGGCCTAGCAATTGGGACCCATCATTGTGTCATGTGCATAATAATATGCTACTCCCTAAGTTGCACTTAAGGGGGTGTTGATGTAAATAAAGTCTTTTACCTAGTTAATTCATTACGAGGGGACTTACTTACACATTTTAAGTTTACTTAGATCATAGGAAGGAATCTTTCTAGAAGATGTTAGTTGTCATTAGTTGTTATCTTATCTTTTGACAACTACTAAATATGAACCTAGGTAACTATGATTAGTTGTCTCATGTCATATGATTAAGACACTCGTCATAATCCTATGACATCTTGCATCTCACCTTGGCTATATAACCAAGCGGTCTCTTCATTGTATTACAATCATATCATTGAATAATATTGATAAGAATATAGTTTATTCTTGTCACATTCTATTCTCTATCTTTGTGCATTCTATTTGGTCTCAAGATCTTGGAAGCCATAGCCAATTCTAACACCATGAGACCCCATTTCTTTAAGGTGTTTCTTCAAAAAGTTGATTGCCTTCTCTATGTTGTTTGATAAAATGATTTGGTAGACATGTATGGAAATTTTGGTAGCATAGACAAGGCAATCAGTTGCTTGGTATATCTGTTTGACAAAATACCTCAACGAGATATGTCCTCATGGACTAGAATGATTGCAAGATATGCACAAAATATATTTTCAAGCATATGCAATTTGTAGGTGTAAAATAAAATTCAACTACATTTTCCAACATCCCCCATGTCTATACCAAAATGAAAGCTTTGGAGAGTGGTATGCACATCCATAGTAAAGGATTAAGAAAGGATATATTATTTTACTTATAACTTTTGTCATATATATATCTGTATAGAAAATGTGGAAGCATACACAAAGTAAGTCAATTGTTTAACAAAATGCCTCAAAGAGATGGGGTTTATAAATGTAATTGGCAAGCGTAAAGAATTGTGTAATTTAAAATGTGCATTGACAAGGTAAGGTTATAATGACAAACAAACAATTATCAACATGGAATATGCAAAATAAAAAAATCAAAGCAAACCAAAATAGAATGAAAGAAAATGTGTAAAGAATTTTGTTACCAAAATTTCACCTACAGCTCAATTTGGTCGAGCTAAGACATTTGTTACATCTAAGGTGAAAGGTACTTCAATAAATTTTTGCTAATCCTAGTCATTTTCATTTGAAGTTTGAAGTGGAATTCAGTTTTTATTATGCAATGATTTACAATAGAAAGAGATTATTTAAATTGCATAATATTGTTGTATTTCATTCATTTTGAAAATGAAAATGTATACAATGTTGTTGTATCATTCATTCAAGATCAAAATAATGCTTAAATATCCCACACAAGCTATGGGAATTATTGAATTGAATTAATACAACAACGAATGCAAGCTATACATCTGAAGATTAATTAAAGAAAAACACATTAGAAGAGATCATATCTGTCATTTCAGGGCTGATGTAGATGTTGGTCCTTCAATCTTCAGCTTGATCCTCCTATCTTCAGCTCCTCTCGTTCTTGATATCTAGATGCACCTGTAGATTATTGAAAGATTTTGTTAGAGCTTGAGACATGAAATATAATCACATGTTTCATCAACAGACATATAATTTACAGCTATGATGCATTAAATCAATTGACCCATTATCAAATAAATGCAAAGGAACTAGTCAAATCATCAAATGAAAGTGAAATCATTAGGAAGGGTATTGAACTTGACTATTTTATCCAACTTGTTTATTCATTGTGCAGGTACAGGTTCATTTTTCATTTCATGTTCATATAGTTCAAATATTATAGTATGTAGAGGGAAAATGGGATCCCACAAGGGTTGATCTTAGCATGTACTACATCCTCTCATTTACAAGAGAGGAGTAAAGTTATGTCTTCATCATTGCACATCAGTAAGTCATAATAGTCATTTGATTACATCTACAATGAATATTCATCATAGTAACTGAAAAGAAGCATGTCTAGAAGCAGTACAGTTTTCACTATGTGAAACGGATAAGGATGCATGAAATGATAGTATATAGCTACCAGAGCGAGCAAAAGGTTCATCAAAGATTGAAAGTAATGTAGCAGTGAATATTCATGATAATAGGCAATCTTTTATCATATAAGCATTTTCCCCTGCTCTGGTAACTATATGCTGCCAAAAAGATGTTTTTTCAATTTGCCTAATCACAGAGGAAAAATAATGGAATCATGTATTTTTTGAAGTTATAAGAAATGACTATGAAAGGAGCATTAAGTGAAAGGAAAATATATCAGGCTCCCTCTTATAGGCAATAATAGTGGTTCCTATGAGGCATAATGCAAACATAATCGTGTATTGAGGAGGTTCCATGCCTGTTTTGAGCACATTGTCAAGTTTCATATTAAAGCACAGTCATAACGTTCATAATGTTGAGTGCGGGTTCGTATTTCATATACCATCGAATAGTAGTTTCTATGACCAAAGAGGAAGGGCTTTATAGTAAAAATAAAAGGTACCAATAGGCAATGAATAGTATTAGCCCACATAATAATTATAGGGCTATGAAAATATGTAAGAGTTTAGCAAAGAAAGACCATATAGGTAGAGGAGCCATGGAATTAAGTGAAATTGACGGTAAAAAAATCTACAGTGTACCTTTTGAATATAATCATTCATTTTTTTTCAAATGCAAGGAAAGGTAGTTTGAATGAAAGCGATGGCAAGCTATTTTGAAAATACAATGTTGTTCCTACTAAGCCATGGTTTAAGGGATAGTCTTCATGCATCTTAAGATAGTATCATTTCACTAAAAGTGATAGTATGATCTTTCTATGAGGGACCTTTGCAAGGATAGTGATGAAAAAAACTAAGGCAAGTCTCCATTTCATAGCAACCCTTCTAATTATTAAGAGGGACAGTGACATAAACGAGCCAGGGCTTTAAACCATATGGCAGTTTTTTCTTTTTTTGAAGATCTTAAGTGATGCTTTTTAGTTTCATAAAATCCAATCAAAAGGTATAGAAGGGGAAGGCTTTAGTTCAAACCCTCAAGAATCTTCATCTCAAATACATACATCATGTATCAAGAGAAGAAATCTTATTAAACTAATCCACGACCTTGGGTTTTAAAACCCATAATGCAAAGAACAGAAAAATGAAATTATGAGTTTGTATTCATTTAAACCATCACTTTTTTGAAGCTCATATATTATGAAAAAAAAATTACTATGTTGCTACAGAGGTCCAATCTACACCAACAGATTTTTTCAAATTCATGGCTTGGTGCTTCTAAAACCACAACTTGTAAATGCAAGCAAGCCCTCAACACTTGCATAGGAATTAGAATGGAGGCAGCCTTCAACATTTTCAAAGCAAAGAAAATAAATATCACAACATAAAATTTCAAAATCTCTCTACATAGAGGAAACCCTCGAAATGCAAAAATATATCCATGACCTACAAAGAGGGTTGCAAATAGAAAAAAGTGAAACCCAGAAACTCATTCAAGTGCAAACCTAGAGCGGTGTTTTTTTTTAGTTTCAAATTTTATGCCAAGTTTCTTTACAAAAGAATACAAGCCACGACCATGCTACCTTCGAATGAAATGAAAAAAATAGAGAAATGAGGAGCTTTTTTGCAGAGATAAACATGGTTTCACTTCTTTTTCTGTTGTAAACAAACCTAAATCAATAGGAGCAAAGCATAAGACACAGAAAGAAGGCAACTTACCAGGCATTTATAGTAGATTAACTGTAGAGAGAGCTCGATGAAACCTCCAGGAACTCCAGGAAGACTCGAGTGAAACCCTTGGTAGTGCTAATAGAGGTGAAATCTCTAGGTGTGAAATGAAGCGAAAAGTAAGGAGGTCATGGACTTTAGATTAGGGTTTCTTTACCCTACAATTTTCTTGACCCTTTTAAGGGTGTTTTTTTACTTTTTTATTTAAAGTAGCTCATAACTTATACACCAGTGTATTGGGTTTTGTTGATTTTGTATAACTTTGAAATAAAATGCATAATGTAAATAGATAATAAAGTAATAATTCATAAATTACTTTATTTATTTGTCATGAAATATGAAAAATGAGCTAAGTCCATAACACTTAATAAAGTAACTCATAATCAATTACTTTATTATTTGTTTGCCATTAGTTACCTTCATCCCAAATTCAATCAAAATCAGAAGATGTAGTTAACTAAAGTGTTTTTAAAGTCCTCTAATCATGCAAAATCGAGAGTGGATTTCAACAAGGGTTTCAAAGTCTCATTTTTAGTTGGAGGAGCCTTTTGGGGTCGACTATCATGCAAGAGGAGTTTGCCACTATTTTGAGCCCAGTTTACATCAGTTGTGGGCCCCCTTTTCATGTATTTTCATCTTTGCTCGAGAGAGGGGTTTTGGAGATATTTTCACTTTCAGTTAGCTACTTGTGCAACCTCTTGGTGCCTTGGAGCTACCTATTATATATATTGAAAAAGATAGTCTTTTTTTCTCAATTTTTTCTTCTTGCCTTTGCATTCTGCAAAGAGAGATTGATCTTGTAACTCACTTCTTTACAATTATTAATATATATAGTATTTTTTACAAGTTATTTTACTTTGTTATTTGTAGATGAATTCCTTTTACTCTTTGATAAAAGATCAAGTATTTGTCTTCCAACTTTCAGGTGTCATATTTTATGTATGATTTGAGAGAGATTTAATGTGTTTAAATCTTAAACCTCTATTTTTTGGTCTCATTCAGAATTTCATGTACACACTTTTAGTTCAATCTCATAGGTCATATATTGTGCAAAAGACCAGTTTTAATCTTTCTAGTTGTGAAAAGATTGCTTTTCTTTCAAGAAGGATAAAATTGTCAAGCCCTTTGTGTGAATCACTTATGTGTTTTATCTATTCAAATTAGGTTGTGAAAAATAGATATATATTGAGGATTACTTGTGAGTCAAGTTGCATTTTCATAATTCATCTAGGTGCATCGCCGTTCTTTTAGGTTTAGTTTTTCAATTCACTTCAATTCCTTCTATCCCTTTCCCTTTAAAAAACCAGTTATTGATTAAAAAATCATAAGGGGTTCATCCCATAATCTGGAGATTCATCTTCACTATGAGCATATGCATAGGCTCGAAGATGTTTCCATGTTTCACAAGATTGTTGAGCATATAAACTTAGCATCTGGGTGCGATCTCCATGACAACAACTTCACATACCTAAAAAAATAGAGTTTCAAATGGAGGATTTCTATCATTTTATGTATCCTTTGCTTCTTCTTTCTTCAAACTCCTCAACAATTTGATTTTTTCAAAAGCTTGTGCCTCTCCAAACTTCAATTGTATATCACTCTTCAATGGAATTTAGACTTGAATTGATAATATATGACTTTCAATGTGAAAACTCTGTTATTTCATGCAAAGGTGGTGGAAAGATCATGAAAAATGTGGTGGAATGTGAAAAACTTGCATGCACACTTCAAAAATCATCAAAAAGCTTTTTTTTGTCGGAACACGCACATAAGCAGGATAATATGTAGAATGTGGACCTTGAGATCATGGGTATATTGAGTTTTTATCTATTTTTAGAGCAAGACAAAACATGCTCGCATTATAACGTGAGTGCGTTATGTCTTGCTAAAATAATGACTATATCTCTACTACTTCAAAATGCGCTTGCATTATGAGAATGTTGATTTTTTATGTTTATTTTCTCTCTTTCTCTCTATCCCCTACCCTCTACCCTTAAAACCTTAAACCCTTTGCCCTCTATCTCCCTACCTCTCTCTCTCCCTCTCTATCAAGTCTCTCTCTCTCACACTCACTCACTCCTTCTATCTATATCTCCTATACCCTGTACCCTTAACCCTTAAACCCTCTATCTCTCTCTCTACCCTTAACCATTAAACCTTCTACCCTAAACCCTCTACCCTCTACCCTTAAACCCTTTCCCCTCTACCCTTAACCCTCTACCCTCTACCCTTAAACCCTTAAACCATCTACCCTATACCCTCTATCTCTCTCCCACTCCCTCCCTCTCTCTCTCTCAAGTCTCTCCCTCCTACCTCCTTTCCCTCTCTCAAGTCTCTCTCTCACTCACTAACTCCCTCTATCTCTTTCCCCTCTACCCTTAACCCTCTACCCTCTATCTCTCTCCCAATCCTCTATCGTCTCTCTCTCTCTCTCTAACTCTCTCCCCTCTACCATTTACCCTATATACTAAACCCTTAACTCATAAACCATAAACCCTTAAACCCTCTACCCTAGCTTGCTAATTCGGTGAAATTGGCAATGTAGTGACCTGTTTGAAAAAATGGGTCCAAGAAATGAGGTCTCTTGGTAATGTAAATCACCAGGAGACCCATTTATTGGACACATTTTTTCTAACAAGATAAGTTAGGTTTCCAATTTGATGAAATTAGCAATGTAGTGGCCAAGTTAGGTTGCCAATTTGATAAATTTGGCAATGTAGTGGCATGTTTGAAAAAATGGGTCCAAGAAATGGGGTCTCCTAGTGATATAAATCACCGAGAGACCCCATTTGTTGGACCCATTTTTTCAAACAAGCCAAGTTAGGTTGCCAATTTCACTGAATTGGCAAGCTAATGGGTCCACTAGCTTCCCAATTTGGTGAAATTGGTAATGTTGTGGCTTGTTTGAAAAAATGGGTCGAAGAAATGGGGTCTCCTGATGATTTACATCACCGAGAGACCCCATTTCTTGGACCCATTTTTTTTTCAAATAGGCCAATTTAAACCCTCAACCCTTAATCCCTCAACCCTCAACCCTTAGACCATAAACCCTCAACCCATATACCCTCTACCCTATACATTGGACCCTCAAACCTAATCCTTCAACCATATGCCCTCAAACCTATACCCTAAACCCTCCACCCTCAACCCTTAACCCTCAACCCTAAACCCTTAAACCTTTTACCCTCTACCCTCAACCCTATACCCTCAACCCAATACCCTAAACCATCAACCCTTTACCCTCAATTCTCAAACCTCTACCCTATGCATTGGATCCTCAACCCTCATATATATTTGTCCCTCCCTCCTCTTCTCTCCTTCCCTCTATCTCACTTCTCCCTCTATCTCTCCCTCCATCCATCCCTCCCTATCTAACCTAGTCCCTCAACCCTATACCCTCAACTCTTACACCCTTAAACACTCAACACTAAACCCTCAACCCTTAAACCCTTAAACCAAAGTAAACTCTATACCCTAATCCCTCAACCCTCAAACCTCAATTCCTCAACCCTTAAACCCTGATCCCTCAACCCCTATACCCTCTACCCTATAGATTAGACTCTCAACCCTAATCCCTCAACCCTATACCCTTAATCCTCTACCCTCAACCTTAAACCCTCAACTCTTAAACCCTAAACCCTTAAACCCTCTACCCTCTACCCTATACATTAAACCCTCAACCCTCAATTATCAACCCTTAATCCCTCAACCATCAACCCTTAAACCCTAAACCCTCAACCCCTATATCCTCTACCCTATACATTGGACCCTCAACCTAATCCTACAACCATATACCCTTAAACCTATACCCTAAATGCTCTACCCTCAACCCTAAACCCTTAAACCTTCTACCCTCTACCCTCTACCCTCAACCCTATACCACTAGTAGAATTTGGCAAATATATGACTAGGTCACAAAATTTTAGTCACAACAACTAAAAATGACTAAATTCTACTCATTTTTTGCAACTCGGCTATAAATGAGTAAATAAATGACTAATCTGGTCATTGACTAAAAAATTATTTAGTCACAGAAATGAAAATGACTAAAGAGTTAGTCATCAAATCCAAATTAGATAAAAAATTTAAAAAACAAGTCGACCAATTGTTGCTGCGATGTATTCATGCGCATGATGTATTTGTAGGATTATTCATGTTCATTGCATATTCACTTGCCTTGACCTCACTTCATTCGTTCATTGCAGGCCTCACTTCATTCATTCATTGCAGACCTCGCTTCATTCATTATCCTAGCATGAGGCATTTTGATCAGTTTTAGCAGCTACTTGCATGGGCGATAAGGATTTGGAGAGGACCTAGAGACTTCTAAAAAGGTAGGAAAGGGCAAGGAATTCAGAGTTTACTGCAACGAATTTGAATTCATTGAGGCCCTCTGTAGCAAAATCAGATTTGGCGACACCCTCTGTAACGAATTCAGAGGTAATTCAAAACCTGTTGATGGTGAAAATGACACAAACAATGTTAAACAGAATATCTCTACTCTATTTCTCCTAAAAAATAAAGACAACTTATAGTAGCCTAACTCCCAAGGTCCTTGTAGTTGGTTCTCAACTGTTTGGTGTCACTCAATTGGTCCATGCAACTATAATATTCAAGGGGCCTTTGTTGGTAATAAGGAATGCAAGCAATGACTAATTCATCGAACTAGTTTTTAATGAAAAGGGGGTTTTAAAATAAAATAAAAAGATAGATCAAGGAGTACATCAATAAAAAATGAATAAAACTTATCTAATATCTAGACATATATCTTCAACAGCGAATGTTCTTCTAACAGATCAAAAAAACCATAGCTTGATGCAATTTACAGAACAGTCCATACTATTGCATGCATCTAAGGTTCGTAATTTAACATCACAATCACACATCATAAATATTTCAAGGATTCCAAAAGAACACACTCTCATTCATTTGCCAAGATCATAGATCAACAGACTTTCAATAAATCAATTCACAAATAATCTAATGAAATAATCCTTACATTTGGTTCCTTCTAATGATTCTCATCACATAAGAAACACTCATGCTTTAGCACAATCACTGGCATACAGATAGATTATAATTCATTAACCTTATCCAATAAACTCAATTCCAACACCATATTGCATAAAAAAAAACCTGTATTTATATTCAACTGTAAATAAAATGATAAAGTATCTCTCTAAAAACTACAAAAAATTATATCTCCTACTACCAAGTGGCTAATCTTATTCTCATCAGCCGACCCTTACAATATGATACCCCAAACGTATTTATAGATGTACAAAAAATATGAAGTCCTTTCTATCTTAGGTCGACCCACCTTTTTAGGAATTCAAGTCTTCTTGGAAACTCAGATCAATGATCTCTAGTTCCCACATTGATCATCTAGTTAAACTGGAGAGAAGAATATAGAGGAGAAAAGAAAACCATGTGCCTACAAAACTGCCAGTTATGCATGCGGAGGAGAAAATAAAACCATGCATGCATGAGACTATCAATTATGCATGCAAATTTTTCTCTGTAGTGTACTCATCATAACTAGAGAAGACCTGTTGAAGCATGTCCAAATCCAGCACATCAACCCAACTGTCTTCAAACCTGATCCTTTCTATTTCCACAACAGCAAATCCTCTCATGTCTTTTAGCTTTGTTAACTCCCTTTTAGCAGCCCTTACTTCTTCTATAATATCCATCAACAGATCTAACAGCAAATCCTCTCCATCATCTCCCTTTTTCATGACCTCTTTAAGCCTATCATCCCATTTCTCTTTTATTTGGCTCAAAGGTAGGCCCTCCTTTACCAGTATATCAACATTTAATATAATACCAATAACTATTTCTAACTCCTCAAACTGTTCATTCAGATCCTTGATAGAATCTTGAACTTCATTTTTATGCTTGTATAAAACGTCAAATCTAAACCGGACTGTGCTGGAGGTCTTTTCAAAGAAATCTTTGTTGTCCTCTTTAAGTTTTGACTGTTCTAGAAGAGTGGACTTTGGCAATTTATTAACCTCTTTTAGCTTCTGCCTATATCCTCTGTACTCCTCCTCCTATTCTCCCAATACTTTGACATATTGATTCATCTCTTCTATTAACTCCTCTGTCATCTTGTGAACCTCAAAATTGTTGTCCAGTACCTCACCTATTTCTTGATTTAGTTTATCAATCCATCTATCCAACATCTCTTCCTTACTCCTTACCTGCACCAAATCATCCACCTATTTCTTGCTAAGAAAAATTGGTGTCTCAATGGTGACAATTTTTTGTGACCTCGGAGTAGAAACACTCTTCAAGAAATTATGCAATTGATCTAATTGAGCCTTAAGCTCATCCTTTTTCTTTTTATCCTTCATCATTCTTGATTTAGTGGATGATGCTACCACATCTATCAAGTTCATCTATTGATCTCTTGTGGGTCTCCCCAAGTTATCTGTGCCCAACTGATAATCAATTAGTTGCATGTCCCTCACATCCTTGTCCACCATCGGTATTGCACATTCAGAAATAATTTCTCCTCCGTCAGTGAGTCTAGTGGAATGCAACATTTTGGCCTTCTTCTTGGGCCTTTCTTTTTCAATCTCCTTCATCATATCATCCCAATTGAGAGGTTGTGAGGGTGTCACTGATTTCTTTTGAAGATCCAATTTCAACCAAGTGGGAGCACTTGGAGTAGTGGTCATTATAATTGAAGAAGAATCAGCAGTAGCAGAGGGTTGTTGCACATTAACTTTAGGTTGAGAATCAACCCCTTGTACTTCTTGTTGTTCTTGCTCTACACCTGTCTGTGCAAGCTTTTCAGCTTCCTCCCTTTCCTTTTGTTCTTGTATCCTCTTGTCTTCTTCTTCCTTCAATTTTTCTTCTTCTAGTCTTTTCTCCTTAAGTTCCCAGTTTCACTCTTCTTCGAATGCCTTAAGTCTATCTGCATCTTCCTTTTCCTTTTTGTAGCTGCTTGATGAGCTCCTCAGCATCTTTCTCTTTTTGCATACATTCTACTTCCTCTTTCTTTTTATAGGCCTCTTCAACAAGCTTCAATTTGGCCACAAGGACTTCTCTTTCCCTTCATTGCTTTGCCTTTTCCTCCTCTAGATCATGAATCTTTTGCACCAGCTCGAGCTTGTCATTTTCTTCCTTGGTTCGGAGCTCCTGTTCCTTCTGCATTTGTTGTTTTTGCACTTCATCAGCTCTTCGCTTGGCTTCTACTTGTTGTTGTTCAAGTAAGGCATCTGCTTGTGCCTTAGCATCAATTGCCTTTTTCTTCTCCATTGCCTTTGCATGTACTTGAGCATCTGAAGCCTTCTTTGCTTCCTCAAACAGTTCCCATTGATCTTCCTTAAAATATGTTCAATTTCCTCCTCTAGAGGCATATTTTCTTCTACATCCTTCTTTGACAAAGTCTCATCAGAGTTTGTTCCAACATCATGGATCTCCACCTCTACTCCTTTTCCCTTTAATGACTCGGTAATATCATGAAGAGTCCCCTTAGGCATCTCTTTAATTTGCTTCCCTGTAGGAGGGACTTGAGAAGATGACTCCCCTATCGTTGGTGTTGAAGCAATAGGTTCTATTTGGGCATCCTCCTCCTATGCCTCTAGTTCATCTTGAGTCGATGCTTCCAGCTCAATCTCTTCAGTATCAGGCGGGAAGAACTCCAAAGGCTCCTTGGGAGGCAACTTCCTCTTAATCCTCTTATATCCCTTCCCTTTCTTAGGAGTCAGCCCCCCGAGAGTTCTGGCTCTTAGAATAGCCCAGTGGATACTCCTATCCAAGACTGGTCTTCCTATTTTCTTGATGTCTATGGTCTCCTCACTATCCCAATCTACTGGATCCAAAATTTTGGTACCAATGTTCAATGCTTCATATGATGGATCCAACACAACTCCATCATCTACCAATGTATCAAGAATATCATCTTTGATCCCAAACTCTACCATGAGTGAAATAGGCAACCTCTCATAATTCCTTTTCCTAAGGTCATATTCATCCTAAAGATCACTCCAGAAGTCCTCTAGTAGGTTGAAATGCTTGTCAAAGACCAAATCCAACAAAGCATTCATTTTCTTCTTTGGGTCAAAGTGCTTTCGGGCAGTATACAAGCCCAACTTCAAATGTATCAATTCACTGCAAACCACCTTAGCTCCCACAAGGTGTGGGCAGTTGTATTCATCCAATTGCATGGGAAACTTATGATAATTTATTTTGTGCTTCATCCCAAATCAAGCATTAACCCCCAAAGCTTGATAGACAAACTCCATCAGTACCATCCGGTTTCTGCAACACCTTGGAAGTAAGCGGGGATGACCCTCAAATCCAGCCAACCTGAAATATGTGAACTTGGGGTATTGGATATACCAACAACCCCATTCTATGATAAAGGCCATGGCTTCTTGACTCAATCTATATCCGGCATCTCCATTAAGTTGGTTAATGACTACATATAGGAATGCATCATTAACCCTTCTAAATTGTGTTTCAGAAACTTGTAGGGCTAGCTAGTCATAGTGATTCCATACTTTCTTTTGTCCATCATCTTCTCCCAATATTCCCACTCTATTCAAACCTGGAAAGATACCTCCTCTGGTTGCTGCATAAACAACATAAGAATTTATGAAAAAGCTCTTGGTTTCCCTTATTCTAGCTAGTTGATCATGAATGGTATTTGAGACAATCATGGGCCAATCAAACTGTTGCTTGCCATTGAAGATTTTCTGAATGAAGGGAAACATCCATTCCTTGAAATGAAATGCATCCCTCTTCCCAAAGACCCTAAACAACATCATTATTAGGTCCGATACCTCTTTGTAAAAATCTGCCCTCTTTGGTTGATCTGAGAGCTTGGTCAGGGACTTCTTCTACGCTCTCAACCACTTATTATTCAAATGAGCCTTGTTGGCTTCCTTGTGTTTTCTATATATCTCTAAAGAATCTGCCTCATTCAATAGTACTAGGTTCTTTGGATCAGGGACACTAAACATTTGTTGAAACATTTGAGGAGTTAGATCTATAACCACATTATCTTATGAATCCATACATTGTCTGGTAGCCAGATTGTAAGCTCATGTTGTTGTCATGATTAATTTTGGGCATTGGATGGACAAAGGAAATATAGTAATGTGAGCCAAGCCAGACTCAACTATTCTCTCAGTTCTCCCTGTTACATCCTCAGTGAATGTTTCTGAGTATAGCTCCTCAAAATTGAATGGGCCTAGATTGGTGTCAGTTATATCAAACCAATTAGATTCCACTTTGCTTGCAGTGACAGCAGGACCGCTATGGTTATACCTCAAGGTATAAGGCAGCTACTTCGGCTTAATCTTCTTAGGCTTAGTTGTTGCCTTTGAAGTTTCTACAGGCCGATTCCTTTGGGAAGCTTCTCCTGATACTCCTAAATTTTTTTAGCTTCCTGCAACAAAACCTCTAATTAGATCCTTGAATAAATATCACAAAATATGCTTTCAAATCTTACCCTTCATATATATACCGGAAGTGGAACCAAGCAAAAACATTCTAAATAGTCTCTTTTAAAAACACTACCCAGCTCGAAGCAAAAACTGTTAGTGAGATTACAGTAATAACAAGCAGGACCGGAGTCGGGATCAGAACGGAAACTGTTTTAGTTTAATCAAGATTTTCTAATTTCACATTCCGTTTTGGTTCCGCTTCCTCCTAGGTCACTATTATTTTGAAAGCATGCTTCTTATTATAAGCGAAGTCGAAAACGGGATGGAAATGGAATCAAAACTTACTACAAAAACATGGTTCAAAGTCTAAATCGATTCTGATCCCGCTTCCGCCTAAAATGACCATGACATCATAAGTGATTTTAACAATTCGATAAATAACTTCATGATTTAAGGACTAGTTCATACCAAAACAAAAGGGGCTTAAAAACAACCTAATAAGACCATCCCCATATGACCGAGAGGCGACTGTATCATTTAGGGCATCATATTTAAAATAGGAATGTATCAAAACCCTAAATAAAACCATCGATTTCAAATAACTAGGGCCTGAATTTAATCCCATTTAAATTAACCAGATCTAATGCCAAACAAGATTCCTAAGTAAAAAAAACCATCATTTATCAAACCTTATCAATGTAAAACATTAACTAATCTATGCAATTAAAAACTAGGGCATCACGATACAATAACGATTAAAACGTGAAAACAAATGTGCTAAAAACAAACAAATGAGAAACAAAACAAGAAAAAGAAAAATGAATAACAAGAAAAGCAAACAAAAAAGAGAAAGAAAAAAAAAACACAAACTCACTGCAGAACAGAGAAACACGAATTCGCACGAAACCAAACAATCTGAAATGAACAAAAATGGAAAATGTGAAACACAACGAAAGAGGAGAATAGAAAACCCTACCTCAAACACAAATAAATAGGTTAAATCCCTAAAGCAATCCGTGCACAATTGTCTCCCTTTCGATCGAATCACTCGCACAAATGCTCCACTGCAACTCTAGTTCACTCTTATATCTCTTAAACAATAATGATAACTATCCGTTAATCCCTAATTAAGGTAAAAACTTAGAGTTTCATGTGTGCATGGCACCTGTAATTAATGCCATAAATATGGTAGAGTGGAGTCAGAACTGGCACATTACTGTTGTGCAACTTCAGCAAAGTCAACGACCATGGCGGGAGCAGAATCGGAATGAAAACGGATTTCGAAACTTGGGTAATTTCCCAACTTGATTCCCATTCCCATTCTGGCTCCAGCAACAAAGAAGAAAGCGAAACAAAATGACAAAATAAAACAAAAAGATCGAAACGAGAAAACTAAACACAAAAACCTAAGTTAAAATGAAGGACCAAAAAGTGGAGGCAAAGGCGGGACAGGATTTGATTTTGAAACTTTGAATAAATTCGGACTTAACTTCCACTCCGACTCTGGCTCCGAAAAAGACAAAGAAAAAAAGGCAAAAGAAGACTGTCGGGATGGGAATCGGAATGAGTTTTGAAAGAAGTTTTAAAACCTAATTCGGTTCTGGTTCTAGTTCTGACAAAAGAAACCAAAGAAAAACAAAGTGTTGGAAAAGAAAGACTCCAAACTTTGTTTAAAAAAAACTACCAAGGATAAAAACATAAAGGGGGACCCATTTTGACCAAGGCAAAAGATGGGGTGGTTATGCAAGGCATAACAAAACCCTCATTACATTAAACACAAATTTGAAATGCTCATTACAATCTACTACTCTTAATAATGTTCTTTTACAATCTTGCCACTATTCTGCTTCATAATATGTTTGAGCTAAATATAATAAAATTTGGTTGTCAATGCCAAAATAGAATTTCCTCAAATAATTTTGATACATTTTCACTGGAAGCGCAAACTGTCCTTGTGCAAATTAAACATGTGCTAGATTTACCCACACATCAGGCATCTGAATAAAGATGTTTCCTACAGCAGCTTCTTGTACCTATGTAAATATTTCCTTTGCAATATCAAATTGACCCCTTTTCAGCTAGCACAATGGCTGCCCCATTTGTAGCATAAACATTTCTTGGTCTCTATGCCAACACTTTACAGTGGCTACCCCATTTACAGCATAAAAAATTTCACTACAAGAGCAAACTATCCTTGTGCAAATTAAACATGTGCTAGATTTACCCACACATGAGGCATCTAAACAAAGATGTTTCCTGCAGTAGCTTCTTGTACCTATGTAAATATTTCCTTTGCAATATCAAATTGACCACTTTCAGCTAGCACAATGGCTACCCCATTTGTAGCATAAACATTTTCTAGTATTTGTTCCAACACTTAAGTGGACCCTTTTATGACATTAAGATCCTCTTGAGTTATTATTATACTCTTATTTTCCAAGAGAAAAACCCCCAAGGCCCATGGGAAATGAACGATGAGCATTTGAGTTTCAACTTGGTTTCATTTCGAAAAGGGGATATTACATTGTACAAGATTTTTTTAACAGCAAAATAATTTAATCCACCTATTTGGGACTATAAAATAAAAATATATGAATTTATCCATTTTCAATTATAGGTTCTTTTAATCTAGAGTCTAATAAAAAGATAAAGCATAATACATTAAAGGAAACAGAAAATGTTATAAAATAAAGACTAAAATAGGTTGCCCATGAAAAACAAGAAAGAGGGAAAATGAAAAGATAACATACAAATGATTCATTTGAGGTTTTCGATAAATTCTCATTTAACTATGCCAAATGGATTTGGAAGGGAAAAAGCATATTTGATTGACTAAAATTTTGAGGTAGCCTATCCATCGTCATTGTATGCATCATCTTCTCTTGGAATCTATTTCTACAATGCACCAATCCTAGAATTGATTAGGGATGCACTTAAGGTGCATAAAAACTCATCAAATGTTTTATGTATGCTTGGAAACATGGAACTAAAAACAAATGACTGACTTAAAGCAAAAGAAACAAATAAAGTAGCATGCCAACTTGTCGTGGCTAATGAAGCAAAATAAAAATCTAATGAAGAACGAAGGATTCAGATGGAAAGGAGAAAGCAAGAGGAAGAACTTCGATGAGTGATGCAAAAAGAGGAGCAATTTGAATGTGTGAAGGAATTATGGAAGAGTACGCGTAAGGATAGGGATGTTGACGATGATGAGGCTAGATAGTCTGAGAAGAAACAAAAGAAGGAAAAGAAGAAAAAGAAGAAGGATAAGGACCACAAGGCTTATGATTCTTATGTGGAGGAACCTGATGTTTCCATGGAAAATGAGGAATATTATATGAGTGATAAGGCACAAGATGATGTAGAAAATTCCCAAGACCTTCTTGCATTTGCAAGTCCAGAAGACTTTGATGATGGCGAGACAAATTATCCAGTTTCAACAAAATCATGGAGGAGACATGCATATTCTAATTCTGAAGATGATAAACCATTGTAGAAACAAATTCTAAGAGAATATGATCCATATGATGATGATGTCTAGGCTTCGTGAGTTTTAACCAAACCTAGCTCCTATTTTCCAAGAGAAAAATCCCCAAGGCCCATGGGAAATGAATGATGAGCATTTGAGTTTCAATAGATTCCAAGAGAAGATGATGCATACAATGACGATGGATAGCCTACCTCAAAATTTTAGTCAATCAAATATGCTTTGTCCCTTCCAAATCCATTTGACATAGTTAAATGAGATCTTATCAAAAACCTCAAATGAATTATCTGTATGTTATCTTTTCATTTTATGGGAAACCTATTTTAGTCTATTGAAACTCAAATGCTCATCATTCATTTCCCATGAGCCTTGGGGATTTTTTTTTTAGAAAATAGGAGCTAGGTTTGGTTAAAGCTCAATAAGCCTAGACATCATCATCATATGGATCATATTCTCTTAGACTCTACTTCTGCAATGGTTATGTTGGCAACACAAGGGCATACAACTGAGAGGGGGGGTGAATCAGTTGTCACAAAATTTCAAACTTCTTAAACTTATCAACCCTTATTCTCAGATTTAATTAATAACCATGAAAGCATAAATCAACAACACATCAGAAACACACATAACACCAAGATTTTTACATGGAAACCCTATTAGGGGAAAAACCACGGTGGAGGTCAGTCCACAAGTTTATACCCTGTTAAAAGTATAAGAAGAATAAATGGGGAATGCACATGCATTCAGGCACATTGCCTAGATCTCACTACTCGAATACAAAGGAAGACTCACTATCTTATAGAAATATTCAGATTAAATCCATCTGAAGATTTTGAACTGAGAAAGTAGCATCTTCTAATGCTTGACTACAGTTCTGGTTAAGCACATGAACACTTCTTCACTCTTCTTCACACTATGATTTTCCTTCGAAAGATCTAAACTTTATTCACATGTAGCACTCACACACTTTGCATTATGCATGTCTCAAATGAGATAAACAATCACTCATATATATCTGCAACAAGGAATTACATCGCTTCATGTGGGCTTCAAAAAAATAATAAAATAAATACAAACTATTGGCCCAAAATAATAAAGATTATTAATGCAAATCCACCAAGGTCAGCCACAACATAGTAGAGACCCAAAAAAATATCCTCAAGCACAAAACACCTTTCAAAGATTATTCCTCGAAGATCCACAACACGCTTTATTCACCTTGTCAACCATGAACATGAAAAACATGAACACACAAGATAAAATCATGGATCGCGAGCACAACGATCAATGCAGACATGCAACACAGATAAAGCATGATCTAGAAACATCCACAAGAACCATAGGAGCATTTGCAATGACTCAGATTACCAAAATCACATTATCTTCTTCTAGGAACATCAGCTACAGTAATAGAATAACTGTCATAAAACAAAAACTCATATCTTGCTCAAATCTTCATCCGCACCTCTGAAACTTTCAAAGGATAAACTAGATAGGATTTTCAACAAACAATTTAATCCACAACTTCTCACCATCAACATACTGCAACTTATTTTATTACAATTTTCTCAATATCCTTGACATATACAGTCTTAAAGATATTAATGCTAATAGTGTTGAAATCAATGGCAACAACATATCAGCAGCACAACCACAACATTGAACAATCTCCCCCTTTGGAATTCATGGCAATACATGATGTGAAAAACAACATCAATGCAACTAACTTCAACACTTAATCCCCCTTAGGTTCTGACTCTTTTCTCATGACTTCTTCTCCTTAGATAATTCTCAATTTTTCACATTGCTCTTCTCCCCCTTTGACATCAATGAAAAAGATACACACAAGCTCTAAACCACATATCTGAATCATCTGACTACTCCCCCTGAGTAGCAGCCACCACAACATCAATCTGAATCAAGATATGACTGTGAAATGCACAGATTGATGCAATGTCTTGCATCTTAGTTCTGATTAGGAGGGGTAATCACCCCTAACTTCCCTCTGAGATACTCAAAATTATCCTTAGGCAATGGCTTGGTAAATATGTCTACAATCTAATCCTTAGTAGGTGGCTTTGAATATTCCATACCAAACTTATTTAGCAGTTCTTTCACATACTTGGACTGAGATATAAAGATCCCTTTATCTAACTGAGTAATTTGCAATCCCAAAAATAATTTCATCTCTCCAATCATTGACATCTCAAACTCATTTTGCATCTCATAAGAAAACTTCATGCACAAACCATCATCTCCTCCAAAAATGATATCATCAACAAAGACTTCCACAATCAAATCTTTATCATCATCAATCTTGAAATACAGATTACTATCAGCATTACCTTTGTTGAATCCAGGCTTCAGCAAATACTTGTCCAATCTAGCATACCAAGCTCTAGGGGCTTGCTTGAGTCCATATAATGCTTTCTTCAACTAACAAACCATATCTCCTTGATCAGTCAATTGAAATACATCAGGTTGCTCAACATACACCTCTTCTTCTAATTCACCATTTAGAAATGTTGACTTAACATCCATCTGATAAACCTTGTAGTTTTTGTAAGCAACATAAGCAAGAAACAATCTCATAGCTTCAATTCTAGCAACAGGGGCAAAAGTCTCTTCAAATTCAATTCCTTCCATCTAAAAATATCCTTTACATACCAGTCTTTCTTTGTTTCTGATAACTTCACCTTGTTCATTCAGCTTGTTTCTAAAGACCCATTTAGTTCCAATTACATTTTTGTCCTTAGGTGTAGGAACAATAATCTGTATTATTCTTCTCAATTTGCTACAATTCTTCTTTCATTGCTTCAATCCAAAGTTCATCTTTGCATGCTTCATTGACACTGTTAGGCTCAGTTTTTGATATCAAACAGTTTTCTTCTGCAATTATTCTCCTAGTTTGGACACCTTTGTTCTTATCACCTATAATCTAATTTTCTAAACTATTTAATCTTACATACCTTTTAGTCTTATGATGTTCTTGAACTTCAAGCTCTTGTGATCTATCTTCTATACTTTCACTAGTTTCTCCTTCCTCTTGATCTTCTTGATTCACCAGAATGATCTAAACTTGATTTGAAGTTTGGCCTTTGTTTGTATTGTCATTCTAATAATCAGAATCATATCCATAGGTTCTGGATGGTCTATCAATGTCTTCATCAACCTTAACATTTGCACTTTCAACCATTTTCCTTAATCTCTTGTTGTAGCAATGGTAGGCCTTACTCTTAGTTGAATAACCAAGAAAGATTCCTTCATCACTCCTAGCATCAAACTTTCCTATATCTTTGTCTCTTTTGATATAGCATTTACACCCAAAGATTTTGAAATATCTAATAGTACGCTTATGACCAAACCATAGCTCCAAATGGGTCTCACCAGTATCACCTTTGATTTATACCTGGTTGAGGATATAAACAATAGTACTCACAACTTATCTCCAATAGATATGAGGAACATTTCCTTCTAGCATCATAGCCTTAGCAGCATCTTGAACTGTCTTGTTCTTCCTTTCCACAACTCTATTTTGTTGAGGGGTCTGTGGTACAGATAATTTTCTCTTTATCCCATGCACTTCACAAAAAGAATTAAACTCATTGGAAGTGAATTCACCACCTCTATCTAATCTCAGACACTTAGTCTTCAGACCTATCTTTGTCTCAACCATAGCCTTAAAGATCTTCAAATTATTTAGAGCTTCAAATTTCTCCCTTAAGAAAGTAACCCACATCATCCTATAATAATCATCAATAAGAAACATGAAATACTTGTAACCCTATAAAATTCTAACTCTAGCAGGACCACACAAGTCAGTATGCACAAGCTCCAACAATTTATTTGAACAATGTTGTTTGCTTCGAAATGAAATTCTAGTTTGCTTTCCTAACTGACATTCCTTGCATATGGCATTAGTAGGCTTTACCAACTTAGGAAGATCTATCACTACCTAAGTGTAACTTATCTTGATAATGTTGTCAAATTTTACATGACACATTCTCCTATTCCACAACCAACTTTCATCAATTTGAGCAATCAGACAACTTTTACTAGCATCATCCAGGAGAAATATGTTACCTTTTGTTTTTGTACCTGAAGCAATCACATTTCCAGAACTTCCGAATATTCTACACTTTCCATCCTTGAATTGAAGATTGTATCCCTTATCAACCATCTGTCCAACACTCAAAATATTATGCTTCAAACCTTCAACGTATAGGACATCATTAGTATTATGCTTACCATCAAAATAAATACATCATCTGCCATGGATTATACCACCATTTTTATCACCAAATCTTAAAACACCACCATCATAATTTTCCAAGCTTACAAATTTTCTTTTATCACTTGTCATGTGCTGTGAGCATCCACTGTCAATTAGCCATTCATTCTTCTCTTCAATTCAAGCAGCTAGGGATTTCTCCACATTTTTACAACTAGCAGATTCAATAGACACTAGATTATTTTCCTTGATAGAAATAAACAAAAACTCATCTTCACTTGCATTCCCTTTATCAAATTCATCATCTATCACACCTTCATCAGCAGCATAATAACACTTCCTTTGAAATTTAGGCTTGTTATATCTTGGCTTAGGAACTCTTTCTAGACACCTTGATGCAAAATGACCTATCTTATTTCAAGAAAAACAATTAATAGGAAACTTTCCTTTATACTTACCTTCTTCTTTGGCTTCCCTTTTGAGAATAAGTGCTTCAAGCTCATTCAGTTCTCTTTCTTCTTCTTTAATCTGTCTCATCTCTTCCTCATACTTGAATACCTTTCTAAAAGAACTTTCACCTTGATCATATCTCTGCTTATCTCTTCCAAAGGTAGTAGCTTTGAATGTAGATTCTATCTTAGGAAGGGCATCACCGAATTCACTCAACTCAAAAGCAATAAGTTTTCCAATCAGCATATCTCTGGTTACATTTGTCACAGTCTAGAGCTCATCACTAGTTGTAGCTTTTACTTTGTATGCAGCAGGAAAAGATCTAAGAACTTTAGCAACAATCTCTAATTCTTCCAACTATCCACCAACACATCTGATACCACACACAAGTTCATTCACTCTTTGCATGAAAGTAGTAATATTCTCATTATCACCCATTTTCAACATTTCATATTTCCTTTTCAAACTTTGTACCTTAGCAATCTTCACATTAGCATCACCTTCATACAAAGTTTCCAAGTTTTTCTAGAACTCATAAGCAGTCTTCAGATCCATAACATTCGTCATCTCAGAATCAATCAAAGCACTCAACAATGCTTCCTTAGCCCTGATATTGTATTCAACATCCCTAATCTCAAAAGTTGTAGTAGGACCATTTTGAGGAATAACATACTCATTACTTGTAATGTTCCAGTAGGATTCACCAATGCATCTTAGATGACACTCCATTTGAGTCTTCCACAGAGAATAATTTGTTCCATCAAATCTCGAACTATCCTTATATGTCATCATCCCAGATCACCTCAAGTTGTTAAACTTCTTCCAAGGAATCTTCTCTGATACCAATTGTTGGCAACACAAGGGAAGACAACTGAGAGGGGGGGTGAATCAGTTGTCACAGAATTTAAAACTTATTAAACTTATTAACCCTTATTCTCAGATCTGATTAATAACCATGAAAGAATAAATCAACAACACATCATAAACACACATAACACCAAGATTTTAATGTGGAAACCCTGTTAGGGGAAAACCCACGATGGAGGTCAGTCCACAATTTTATACCCTGTTAAAAGTATAAGAAGAATAAATGGGGAATGCACATGCATTTAGGCACACTGCCTAGATCTCACTACTCAAATACAAAGGAAGACTCACTATCTTATAGAAACATTCAGATTAAATCCATCTAAAGATTTTCAACTGAAGTAGCATCTGCTAATGCCTGATTAGAGTTCCAGTTAAGCACATGAACACTTCTTCACTCTTCTTCATAATTTTCTTTACCTTCGAATGATCTAAAATTTATTCACATGTAGCACTCACACACTTTGCATCATGCATGTCTCAAATGAGATAAACAATCGCTCATATATATCCACAACAAGGAATTACATTGCTTCATGTCGGCTTCAACAAAATAATAAAATGAATACAAACTATCATCCCAATACAATAAATATTATTAATGTGAATCCACCAAGGTTGGCCACAACATATTAGAGACCCAAAACAATATCCTCGAGCACAAAACACCTTCAAAGATTATTCCTTGAAGATCCACAACATGCTTCAATTACCTTGTCAGCCATGAACATGAAAAACATGAACACGCAAGAGAAAATCATGGATTGTGAGAACAACGATCAATGCAGACATGCAACACAAATAGATAATGATATAGAAACATCCATGAGCACCACAGGAGCATTCACAAAAATTTAGATTACCAGAATCACATTATCTTCTTCCAGGAACATCAGCTATAGTAACAGAATAACTGTCGGAACACAAAAACTCATATCTTGCTCAAATCTTCATGCGCACCTCTGAAACTTTTGAAGGATAAACTAGATAGGATTTTCAACAAACCCTTTAATCTGAAACTGCTCACCATCAACATACTAAACTTTCAATCATACTGATCTCCACTGCTTCACAAACAACCTGCAACTTATTTTATTACAATTTTCTCAATATCCTCGACATATACAATCATAAAGATATTAATGCTAATAGTG
The DNA here is from genome assembly GCA_007115665.2 of Sequoiadendron giganteum. Classification (NCBI taxonomy): domain Eukaryota; kingdom Viridiplantae; phylum Streptophyta; class Pinopsida; order Cupressales; family Cupressaceae; genus Sequoiadendron; species Sequoiadendron giganteum. Next base: position 338,979,459 of record CM021103.1, on the reverse strand, counting down.
TTGGCATCATTGAAAACCGCATATCAGCAGCACAACCACAAAATTCAACAGGTTCATAATCTTCATATAATTTTCTTCATCTTCCATGGCAACATCAAGATCCTCCATATAAGAATCATAAGCCTTATGGTCCTTATCCTTCTTCTTTTTATTATTTTCCTTCTTTTGTTTCTTCTATGACTAACTAGCCTCATCATCTTCATCATCCATGTCCTTACACTTACTCTTTCATAATTCCCTCACACGTTCAAATTGCTCCTCTTGTGGCATCACTTGCCGAAGTTCTTCTTCTTTCTTTCTCCTTTCCATCTGAATCCTTTGTTCTTCATCAACTTTTCATTTTGCTTCATTAGCCAAGACAAGTTAGCGTGCTAGTTTAATTATTTATTTTTCTTTAATCCAATCATCTATTTTCAGTTCCATGTTGCCAAGAACACATAAAGCATTTGATGAGTTTTTATCCACCTTAATTGCATCCCCAATTAATTCTAGGCTTAGTTAGATCTCATTTAGAGCCTGAGCCATGCTTGTAAGACGTAGATATGCATTTATATAATCAGGAAACTTGAACAATTTTGGCTTGTATAAAAGATTTGATTTTTCAATATCATGTAGCTATTCAAACAACCTAGCAAGATTAAATAGTGTTGTGACTTTATCCCATGTTAACTCAAGTGAAACACCACCTTCTTCTAGTTGATGGAAGAATTCCATATCCTTAAAGCACATAGAAAAAACTGCATAATTGGCACTGGGGCTTTTATTTATGAATTCAACCCAAATTTCATTTCCTAATACCTCCATAATTTTTTGTTGAGCCAAATCTAGTTCATCACACTCAAAATGAAGAACCACATTGTTGTTTAACAATTCAATGGGTACTTCTTCTCTACTCTTCTTCAGAAGATAATTTGTCATCTTAAGAGAATCTAAGGCTGCACTAGGGTCTATCGATATTAATAACTCACCCATCTTGATAAATGCATGGGCATCACATGAATCTATGCAAGTTTCCTTTCTTTAAATTTCCAAATCCTTCTCTGCCTGCCCTTGTTGACCATATATATGTCCTACAACTTTTAAGCTCTCACACTTCTCAAGGTGGACCTCTAGAACCTTTTCAAAATTTGAGAGAGAACTCTTAAGATCTCCCAGCTTAAATTGAACCTATCAACAAAATGCACAAAACTGTTAACTAACTATGAGAATCCTAGAATTAAAAAATGCACAAAACTGACCATGGAGATTTTTCCCCATTTCAAACAGCAAAATTTCCAAAAAAATGTGTTTGAAACCTACAAATAAATGCAAATAAAATCACGTTGATTTTCGTGCCAAAAAAAAACCATGAGACCGTAGCTTTTTGCTTACTATTATGCTTTGATAGATTTTTTCCAAGCATCCATAGCTTGTTTGAAATCACCTATTTTAGGCTTTTAGCCATAGCAGCAAGGTAGTGATATGTTTTAAAATGCTTTGGTAGACATGTATGAAAAAAGTGGTAGCATAGACAAGGCAATGAACTTTGGAAAAAATGCCTCAAAGAAATGTGGTCTCATGGTGATGGAATGCCATGACAAATGCCATGACAAGTGAATTGTTATGGATTTTCATGGAATTCCATCACCATGAGACCACATTTATTTGAGAAATTTTTTCAACCAATTCAGTGTCTTGTCTATGATATTGTGTACTATTATTCTTTGAAAAAAAAATTCCAAGCATCCATAGCTTGTTTGAAAGAACCTGTTTTACAATTCTATTCATAACACCAAGACAGTGAATTGTTTGATAAAATGCTTTGGTAGACAATATGTATGAAAAATGTGGTAACATAGACAAGGTAGTGAACTGTTTGGAAAAATGCCTCAAAGAAATGTGGTCTCATGGAATTCCATGACAAGAAAATGTAATTGGAAACTTCTCCTAGTTATTAGTTATGCAATGTGAAGTATTTGCATAACTGCTTAGGTTGACTTTGTAAAAATTATATTGTAATTGAGATTTTGTCATCTATCAGCATCTAGTAATTAGTTATGCAATGTGAAGTAATGCTTTGAGTTTGAAAGGTGTGCAATGCAATTTAATTATAAATGTAGATTATTATGAACAAATAATTGATACCAATTCATAATATACAACTATATTCTAACCTAAAATACATAAAAAAACCAATCATACATAGTATTATCAACAAATAATTGAGACTAGAATTTGAGCACCAGATTAAATCTTCTTGTCCATTAATTGCTTCAAATTGATATTACAATATAACATAAGTCTCCTCATATATTTTTCTATAAATTCCTATGATGATGATATCAATATTCGGTCTTGTTTTCTCTTTTATAAGAGAAGCAACAAGCTTTAAACCGTTACAAAATATGACATCTTTTCAAAATACATGCCTCTTTGTATAAACTAGACTAAACATTAGTTTTTCTTAAAACATAAAATAGAGAAAGTAGATAACTAATGAATTATGCAGCACCTCGTGACACTATGTGATCACCTAAGATATGTTCAAGGTCCTTTCTCCATATTAGTGTATCTAAATGTGCGGTTCTTCCACTATGACATCCCCAAGGCCTACTGTTTGGGGGGAGGAACCATATACCTCTACTCCCACTTGTATACTGTACAATCATGTGGCCATTTGTATTCTTTAATTTTCAATATATTTTCAAGGTGAATCTTCCATCGGTTGTCTAGTAACACCCTGCCATCCATGATAAACTTAGAATATCTAGCATCCAACTCTATTACTCCATCAATGATTAAGTTGAACCTTTAAAAACTCAACTCACCATCCTTTTGTATGCGAGTGATGCACTGTGGAACAGTATGGCCAAATTCACTCTTCCATTCATTGAGTTCCTTCAAGTGGTCATCATCTTTCAATAGTTTTGGCACAAACCACTAATTCAGAGTATGAAATGAGTCTATTCTTGTTATGATCTTTTGTTCCTCTCCTTGCATATATTGGAATTCATCTATAACTATTTTGGCCATATTCTTTATAGGTTTTAATGTTGCAGGAGCCTCAATACTCCTCTGTAAGATTATCCACAAGGTTACCAATGTGTGGTGTATGGGCTGCCAATTCTTAAAAAGGGGATCTAGTATGGGTAGATATGTTTTCATCTGATCAATTTCCTATGTCAGTGAGTTGTAGAAATCATAAACACTTTCCAACTTATCCACAATTAGCTTTATCTTATGCTCGAGGACCTTCTCTAAAACATTGCATATTTTCTTATTCACTCCTTCCTTACCCTCATTGTTGGCTTTATTTAACTCTTCAATATCCTATCTAGGAATTCTCACTTGTTTAGTAGAAGCACTTTCTTTATCAACTAGTGGAGCAGGACACTGGTATAACATTATTTCCTTGTTCTGTGAGAAGCCTACTCCTTTCAATTTTTCCTTCAACTTCACATTTTCCATGAATAATTTATTGACTTCATCATTTAAAAGATTTTGTTCCTTTTCATACTCTCCCAATCTAGCTTCCATCTCCATAACTGTAGCTCGGGAAAACATAGGTTAATGCATTGTTATGGTTGCAACTTCTAGAAGAGTTGTATCCTTTAATGTTTTCACCATAGTTGTCCCTTTCATTTCTTGTACTACATCTAGTAACCTTGGTTTTTGTGTACTCTTTTGTTTGGCCCAAAATTCCAAGGTTTTAATCTTAGGGTTATGCCCCATGCCAATTACCCCTACATTTGAGTCAAACTCAACAATCAACATTAGGTCCTCCTATGTTCTCACTTGATCAAGTAAAAACATTTTCTTTAATTCCAAACCAGGGACAATAAGTATATTACTTTTCAAAATCATATATCTAGCCTTTTGTGGGCTGACATCAATATTATCAATCCTTAATTCATTAAAATTTTGGGCTACTATCTGTTCATGATAGGATTCCTTAGCTTCCATCTTATTTGTTTTAACCCTCACTTCAAACTCTCTCATTTTCATCTTAAATCAAAAGTCTTTAAATTCATCATCTTCCAAGAACTTGTGAGCTACAACTACCCTGTCATCCTCATGCATTTCTCTTTCTCCTTGTACCTCAATATCGACTCTAGCTTCAGGCATGTGGGCTTTAGTTTCAAGCATAGGTTGGTCCACTTCAACGTCATCCTTGAAATGTCTTAACACATTAACTACTTCTTCCTGTATCTCCAACCTCCGCACTTATTTCATAGAAAATAAGTGGCTCTATCTCTTATGTCTTTTGTTTTTTAGAAATTGGTTGTTCAAGAGGTGATCCTGGAGAAGCGTGACATAATGAAACATTATCCAGAGTTGGTTTTGTAATTAGAATACCACTTGACCTTTTGGGACACAACTTGGCAAGTCTCCCCATATTTGTTGCAGTCTTATATAATTCATTAAACTAATTAATTATCTTGTCAATCCTTTTGATAGGATTTGCTTCCTCTATGAAATAACCCAAGAAATCATTGTACTTCATCTTTCTTTATTCCTCAAACTTTTTCATCAATTCCCATTTGCTCCTCCTATCATTTACCTATTGAGGAGTGATTACATCATCTTCATAGTCAAATCTAGTGAGTAATCATAGCCTTGGTAAGGATGGTGCATCTTACAAAATTTATGTGACCCTCAGGGTTAAAAGCTCTTTCCTTTCCAAATTGTAAAGAGTACCTTGATTTTAGATAATTTTGCAACTCTTCAAGTGTATCGGATCCCACTGATAGTTCCCAACATGTTGTCAAATTGGGTAGATATGTACCCTTCCTTAGTTTACTCATGACATCCTTTTCCATCCATAGAATCTTCCGCATGAACTCTAAAAAGGCTAATCAAAGGGGGAAAAACTTTGGCAGTATATGTGGGGCATGTGGGCATCCATAAATCCTAATTATTGTGGTATCTGGTAGAAAAAACCAATCACTGAAGTTATGAGTATGGCCTTGCTCAGGTTTCAAAGCCAAAGGTCTTAACAATTGTAGCACAAGTATGTGTAGTCTTGGTGGTTGGTGGCCAAGAACTCTCATAATTCTATACACAAACTCATCATGGAATATCACATAGTTTGAATTCTTACATCTGTTTTCCCATATATAACACCATAGTTGCACTGGCAGAAAATTCTCCTTCTTGTCCTTTTGCTCCATCTATCTCTATTATGGTATAATGTCAGGTTGCACAGCAAAGAATATTGTCTGAATATTATGGGGGCTCTATTTTCCCTGACTTGCAGAAATTCTTCATGCAATGCTTTCTAAAGATATGAAGCAAAATCATATTCAATGTTCCTCTCAAGGTTTTGGATCCTGATAACCATCATCAATAAACTAACTGGAATTCACTCTTTTGCATCTATCGCAAGTACTTGATAGAGAGAAAAGTAGGTTTTCTTTAAATAGAATTAGAAATTTGATACTTCAAATGGTTCAGTAGCAGAAGGGGATATAGAAATCACCTTTGTGTTCACACCCCTTTCATGTAAATGGGGACTTCATCACTTCTATGGGTTTTCCTCAATCTAGTATAATCTTCTTTACTTCTTTGCAAATTAATTTTAGTCAGGGCTTGTTTGTTTAGGTCAAAAAATTCAATGATGGACACTTTAGTCAACACAACTAATGGTGAACCATTTGGAAATCTCATAGACCTAGTAGTAGGATGATAACTCTGAGCTAATACTCTGATGAACTCTACATCTATAAAAACATTTGGGACAATTAACTTGTCCAAATCTAATACCCATGAATTTGAAACTGGAATCTTTCCCTCCCTTTTTTCATAAAAATATTAGAACAGTTCCCACCCAAAGATAGGGATAAGGGCATCTCTACAACCCTGAGCCACATCCCTAAAAACATTCTTAAATCCTCTCTCAATTCATTCAAGGAGGATGTCCATGATAGACTGGTGTAAGGACCTCTTTTTAACCTTAGATTCTTCATTTTTAGTTTGAGGTTATTTCTTCTTGGGTGGCATGATGTCCTTTTTAGTTTCAGGTTCTTTCTTCTTGGGCAGCATGATGTTTAACTATCTTAATTCTCCTAGTGTATCTAAAATGCATAATTCCAAACAATCTTATACTCGTAAAACTTAATTCATAGTTTAACTATCTTACTTTTCCTATACTTCTAAAATGCAAAATTCCAAACAGTCTTATACTCATAAAACATAATTCACAAGAGTTTTGTGCACTTACCTAGGTTATGATGGTTACAAAGCTTAACCTTCTCAAGCTTCCAGCACGATAATTTCTGCAAATTAGTGCAAAGAGAATGTCAAATTCTTGGTTTAATGGCTTCTAAGCTCAGTCATGTCAACATTGATTTTACAAGATTGGACGATTGATGTGATTCGTGCAGTTAATACCACTTTATCGCCACCACTTTCTCCAACTTCCATGAGATAGAGGGGTATAAATTGTTGTATTGCATGATTCTTTGTATTTCACCATGGGGTAGCAGGATTCTTACCTCTATACCGCAAGCTTAACGTATATAACACATGGTACTATAGTTTACATTAATGGTTCCTTACCTCTATATCGCAAGCTTGATTTTTTTAACCCGCAGTATTGTGCTTTACATTAACGGTTACCGCCATACCGCATGCTTCATCACATCATTCCATGGTATAGCAGTTCATAGCACCCTACCGCATTCCTTTATGATCTTCCTTGCAGGATGGCGGGTTATTCCCCACTATACCACACCCTTCATTTTTCCTTCTCATGGTATGGCGGTAAACACCTTCATGTTGTCTGTTACACACCGCCAACTTGCCAGGGGTTCAGATTATTGTTGTGGGATCATGGTAAGACACTGTTGAGGTATTTGGAATGTTTTTAGTTGGAAATGTTTTCGCTTAAGTATATATATGATGAATTTTTGGTATGTTTAGTAAAAAATAAAAAGGAATATAAGGTTCAAGGCTCGGGTCATCGAGCTCAAGGTTAATTGTGATGATGGAACTAGGCAGAACTTTAAGGTTCTAGCACACCTCATGATGAACTAGACTATGTTTTTCCTTCATCCTGCTTGTGTTATGTTTTTATGAGTTTTTCTCTTGTGAATATATCCCTGAGGAAAATTTGTTTGATACCTATAACTATAAGCATCTTCTTAGTTTTTTATTGCAACTTATTTTTAATCTATAAACTTAATTCTATTTTAAGTTTTCATTTGCAGTTATCAGCTAGTGCAGGAGAACCCTCAAGACCTAATGCCTACAGGAGGCAACATTTGAGTTTTTGTATTTTTTTGTGTTGTTTCATGTTAATAAGGTCATTTATGACCATTTGGGATAATTTTGATCCATTTTGGAATGTTATAGGTCCATTGGTCAAAATTTGTAAACATTTGCAAAAAAATTAAAAGTTGTCATTGTGAAAGTTGTCAAAAGTGCATTAAAGTTACAACTTTGTTTAAGAAGTTAGTTGTGGGTGGTTGGCAGTTAGATATTTTTTGGGAAAGCATAAATACATGTTGTAAAAATGAATCCAAAGGTTGGGAAGGTTGGGAGGAGATTGGAATGAATAAATTTGAGTTTTGCACTCTAAAAATTGTATTTTTCTTACAAATCTAATTGTTCTTTTCATTTGTGCAGACTGTACTTGGTTCAATCACGATTGCATTCATTCATGGAAAAGTGGGCCTAAGTTGTCAGATGTGTTGATACAAAGTTTTTTGAGACCATATGAGATGTGTTTGAATTATTGTAATAAGAGTAGACAACCCTTAAAGCCAAGAACTCAATTGTGTCATGCTTAATTGCCCAAGTAGGCCTAGTAAGAAGGAGGAAAAATAGTTTTTGAACCCTTCTGTACAAAGAACCCCTACCTAATTTCTAGATATGTGTAAGAATGGCCAAAATGGTATCCTAAATGGGTCTCCTTTTCTATAGATCATGTTTTTTTCCAAAATATATGACCAAAAAGACCTTTTTGAAAGGCTACAAGGAAGAATGGTGGTTTTTGAAGGAAAGCCCATTGACTGGTGACTAAGGGTTCTTGTGAGTGGTTGCATGAGTTTTTTGGATCATTGCACACCCCTTATCTACATCATAAATGGATTAGAAAGTCAACAATTATCAACTTATGAACTCAATAAAGTTTTAATGATTCAAGTTGTTGATTTATACATTATTGTTTATTTGGACTTTAGGAAATGAAGACAAGGACTATAAGGTGGAAATTAGATGATAGTGATCATTATGTTCAAATTCCATAGATAGAATATGAGCGCACATGTACTAAAAAAGTGGTTGAGAATAATGAATATCTTTTGAGTCTTGGTTTGAAAAGGCAAGTTGTAAATCCACTAAGTAGTATATTATTTGTTTAATAGTGTTTAATTAAATTTTATAGGAATTTTTTTATTTTTGTTTTATAGGCAACAAAAATAGTGCAAAGAAAATGTGGAGGAAAAACAAAAGGAAAAAAAAGATACAGTGTCGCCATCTCATAGAAGCCAATGCTTTTGTGATTCAACAAATGTTGTTGGTGAAAATGATAGTTGTGATGATGTGCAGCCTAATATAGCACATGGTGATGTGCAACCTAATATAGCACATGGTGATGTGCAACCTGATATAGCACATGGTGATGTGTAGCCTAATATAGCACATGGTGATGTGCAACCTGATATAGCACATGGTGATGTGCAACCTGATATAGCACATCGTGATGTGCAATGTTGTGATGATCTCTTAGGACTAAGTGTAAGAGAGTTTATTGAAAAACATCAGGACAAAGGAACAATAAGTCTGCAGATTATTTTTTCAACATTAAAGGATGTGTTTAATAATGTAGAATCCACAGAGATTGGTACCGATCTACCTACTCATGCCACACCTGATGTGGCCAAGGAGCATGAAGTTTCAGTTAATGAAATTCATGAAGAGAGACCGCTTGCATCTGATGTGCCTCAGAGTGCACCTATTGCATCTAGAAATTTTGATGGAACTAGTGGATCAACCAAAAACACTGGTAGTGGTAATTTAATAGATGTGGATGCTTTTGTCAAAAGACAAATATTGAGTCGAGATTTGTACAGATGTACTAAGAGGAATGCAAAATAAGGAACATTAGAAGGCAAGAAGCCATTCTTTCTTGAGGTATTGAGAGATGGTGAGCCCATTGGGCCAGATGTTGCAAAGTGGGCCACTGAGTTGGGTGTAAGATGTAGGGCCCATTTGGATATTTGTAAATCAAATTTTATAGATCAAGATGAGTTGTGGAAAATGTTATACAAAAAATGGAAAATGCTTTTGAGACTATAGGTGGACAAATCTCCAGAAAATATTACAAGCAAACGATGAGAGTTTCTATGAACAATTATAGATAAATGTGTTGAAAATAAATCATGTTGGGAAAAGAGAGGTTCGACTCTAGTCTATCTCCCAAAGAGTTGGAGGCATTGAGAGAAAGTATGAATTCCAAAGAATATTTGGTAAAGAGTAACAAAGGTAAGAGAGCAAGAGATAATGTGAGGGTTGGATATACATTTGGCTGAGGCGGGTTGCACGCCAAAATGAATAAATTTGTAGTAAGTGTACGATTTTTTGGTTCAATTTACATTGTGTTATTTATTTCAATTTTTTATTAAACTGACTATAGGTTGAAATTGACATTGTATTTTAGGCAGAAAATAGTAATAGAGAAGCAGGTGCAGAAGATATTGCCAATTATTTGGCAACGCTAGATGCTAGAGAATCTAAGAGTGGGATGAAGCTGAAATCTAGTTCGTCAGTAGAGATTTCATAGCCATTTGTTTAATTCCCAATAGGATCCTCTGTATATCATGTCAACTCATATTAGAAAGGGTACCAAAAGGTAATGAGTTACATATTAGGTCTCAGTCACCAAGTTTTGTAGTTGTTTAAAATTGTTAACCCTATGGTTTCTGCATGGAATGAGCATAAATCTATGGATTCAGATGAGGTAAGAGGTTCTATTGATCTCATTTGTTCTTGTTTGGTAGTTTTAAATACAAATTTCTCTTAATATGTAGATTATTGAAATCTAAGCAATGGAGAATCTAACCCAGTTTCTTTACTGATGGAGTGATCTAGAAAATATTCTTTTGGACAAATTTATAGCTTGCATTCTTTACTTGACTATTGAATTATTTGTATATTTTTTTGCATGATGGTTAAACCACATGCAGAGCAATGTTTTCAAAGGAATAGGAAAACAAATACACCTTCAGGGTGTCAATAGAGCTATCGATATTGATAGTAATGAAGTGAACAAGAATGCGCAACACAATCATCTTAGTTGTCTTGAAGTTGAGGTAATTAATATAATAGTTTTCAGCTATCTATCCCAATGTTTTTTCATTCTTCATGCTTAAAATGTTCTTTTGGACAAAACTTTATAGCTTCTCCATTCTTTACTTGACTTATATTAATTTTTGCATGATGATTAAACCACATGATGCAGAGAAATTATATGAAAGAAGAACAAAAAGAAAAAGGCCATGTCAATAGAACTCTTTGCAAAGTTGTATAACGTAATGTTTGCAATGATGTTGATAGTGGTTATGATGATGAACTCGACAAGCATGCACATGATATTCATAGTGGTAGTCATGTTGAACTCGATGTGAGTGTTATGAAACCACATGCAAGTAAGTACTATTCAAGTAAGTAATGGTTGTTTTATTATGTAAATAAGGGTAATCACTACCTATTTGATATAAGTTTGGATGTTAGAAAAGTAGTGAAGTGTAATTAGCTAGTATACATAGATTATGGAATTAAGGGAGAACATATAACTTACATATGGAAGCTTAGAGCTTAGTTGTAATAGAGTGTTTTATAAAAGCACATACAAAAAATGATTTGTTCAAAGAAATAAGACATTACATACAATTTTTAAAAACAATATAATGTGTATTTTTTTTTTTTTTGTAGACATTTATTGATAAACTCCAAGAAGGGGATACAGTTGAGGTGTTGGATCCACATGATGGTGTTGTTGCGGATATTGGGTATATTTAGTCACTATCTATTGTACATGGAGTCAAATTGAAAGGAACGAGAGATACAAACGTATTTATTTTATAGGTCTCAAGTAACATACCCCTTCCTCATGTAGAAAAATAGATGGAGTTGTCCGTATGAAAGAGAAAGTAGGGACCTTCGCATAGTGGCCACTAAAATATTTGAAAAAAATCACATAGAGTTAGTTGTAAGTGCAGAAGAGAAAAAGAAGGGTTAGCAATAGTAGAGTGTGGAGAGTGAAGTTTCGGACAGAGATTGTACTAAGCCTAAATAAGTTGAACCCAAAAAAAAAAGAAAATCTGATTTCGGTGTACATTCTGTGAGTAAAATAGAGAATGTTTTATCTTACTACATCTGTAATGTAAAACCCCTTGAATATGTTTTTCTCTTTTTTGTTTGGGTTCCACTCATTCAAACTGGTGCATTATGCAAGAGGGGATATGTTTTTGTGTAAGCAGTAGACATAGAGAACAGGGGTGCAAAAAAAGAAGTAAATATAGAGAAGATAAAGAGGTGTAGAGAAGAGGAAAAGTTACAAAGAGTGCAACATACATGTATGTGGAGTTGCAAATAAGTTGCAACATAGAATTGTCATCAAAATTTTAATATCTTTCATAACCAAAAGAAGGAATTGTAACTCGGTTTTCTCAGTCATAGCACTAAGAAACACACTTTGTAACAATACATTTTTCAAAGCAAAAACACATTTATGTCTTGTATCTATTGTAAAAATGCATTTTATCAATAAAATTTTAGTATTTTTCCTTCTGAATAGTCATTTCATTATGTGCAAATGAATGAGTGATTATGTTTTTCTATGTTTTTATATGTTTAAACCTCAATTAGAGTATTGTCTCATTCCCAACACTTATAGGTAGAAATCAGTGAACAAAAAAAATTAAATAAACTACCAATTGACTAAATATACTACCAACTGATAGAAATCAGTATTAATAAATATGACTAAATATAATGATTATGCAATTAATAAATAATGAATCAATATACCTATCAGTTGGTAGAAATTAGTGAGAAAAATAAAAAATAAACTACCAAATTGATCAAAATGATGATTAAAATTAATGACTAAATACACTACCAATGGATGGAAATCAATGAATAAAAATGACTAAATAAGTGACCAGTTAACATCAATCAATGACTAAATTAATGATAAAATATACCAATGAATAAAAAAATGACTGAATAAGTGACCAGTTTAAAACATTCAATGACTACATTAATGACTAAATTACACACTACCAAATCAACCAAATTAATGACTACATCAACGACCAAATCAATCAATCAGACGACTAAATTCATGAGCAAGTCGATCACTCAGATGACTAAACCAATGACCAAATTGATCAATCAGTTGACTAAATTAATGACCAAAATCGATCAGTCGAACGACTAAAAATGGTTTAGTCATCAATTTGGTCGTGTTATAAATCACTAACAATAAACTACCATTGGTCACGGGACCATATTCAATCATTTATAAGAAGTTTTTAGTAGTTTTTTTGGTCTTATATTATTGTTTTTGTACTAGTGTACCCTCAACCTAATACCCTAAACCATCAACCCTATAGGTCCTCCACCCCAATCCCTCAACCCTATACCCTCAACCCATATCCCTTTCTCTTTATCTATACATCTCACCTCTCTCTCCCTCCCTCTCTCCTACCCTCTCTAATTGTCTCTATCTAACCTCTCCCTCTTTCTACATACCTCTCACTTAATCAATCCCTACCACTTTCTCTCGCTCCTTCTATCTATCTCTCTCTCTCCCTCCAACTACCTCTCCATCACTCCCTCTCTCTCCCTATCTCTCAGGTCTCTCCCTCCCACCCACTCTCTCTATCAAGTATCTCCCTCTAGCACCCTACCTAGGTAACTCTCTCTCTCCCCCCTCTATCTATCTATCCCTCCCACCCTACCTAGATAAGACTCTCTCGCTCCCTCTCTCTTAGGTCACTCCCTCCCACAACCTCTCCCTCTCTTAGGTATCTCACTCTCACACTATCTCTCTCTCCTACTCCCTCTCACTACCTATCTCTCAAGTCTCTCCCTCTCACCCCCCTCACACTCAATTCTCTCCCTCTGGTACCCTACCTACATAACTCTCTCTTTCTCTCCCTCTCTCTCCCCCCACTCTCTCTCTCAATTCCCTCTCTCCCACCCCCCTCTCTCTCTCCCTCTATCCCTCCTATCCTACCTAGCTAAACCCTCTCAACCCCTTCTCTCCCACTCCCTCTCTTAGTCTCTCCCTTCCACCCCATCTCCCTCTCTCAAGACTCTCTCTCAAGTCTCTCCCTTCCACCTCATCTCCCTCTCTCAAGACTCTCTCTCTCAAGTCTCTCCCTCCCTCTCTCCCTCCCACCCTATCTAGACAACTCTCTCTCACTTAAACTTCTCCCTCCCTCGAAAGACATACATAAATACATACATACTTACATACATACAAGCATAATACATATGTACATACAATCCTACATACATACAAGCATACATGTACATATGTACATACAATCTTAAATACATACATACGTGCATTGATACATACATACAAGAATACATACATGAAATACAAGAATACATGTACATACAAGAATACAAATATATAAACATACATTCCATAGAGTAGAATTTAACATAAAGCAAGACCTAACACGAGTGTGTTATAACGCGCTCACATTATGTCTTACTAGATAGGCCCCACACAAACACAAAAAACCATGTCAAAACTAAGATATAACGCGCTCGTGTTATATCTTGCTTTGGGAATCCCCAAGCCTTAGGCTTGGTATTTTCCTTGGAATACCAACCTTAAGGATTAGAGGGCCTTCCCAATGACCAGAGACATGTTTTTGAAAATTCTACAATATTTCACATAATCAGGTTTGTGTTCACCGTCAAGATTGCACATTTTTCAATGTTAAACAAATTGAACACCTAGGTAATGTTAGTCTCTATCTTAGCTATGCAACGATGTTTTTTTTTTGACAATGTTAAACCTTTGATCTATAATTTCTTTTGTTTGTGTGTCTCTTTTTTAGCAAAAAACAATGTTTGGTGTTTTTTCGTTATAAATTAACCGTTCTTCAAAATTTCAAATAAATTAAATTTTTAGAAACTAGACTCCATTCTACATTTAAAAAAAAAATAGTTTCCAAAATTTATAGGGGTAGCACAACCAAAATTATGTTTTCAAGAAGTTTCCACTTTGAAAATTAGTAAAAAATAAAATATTCATTAAAAAATTATCAGAAAAATAATGCATCAACTACATACTATTAGCTAATTTCTCACTGAAGTAATTTTAAAAATACTAAAAAAAATTTCACCGTGCTACGTTCCCACAAAAGTTGCTATGTTATGTTTTTCTGACAAAATAAACACCAATTTCTATTGGTATGTCTTTTGAACCCCTTAATCTCAACCATTTTCAAAGTAAATTAGTAGTTTAGAAACTAGACTCGAAGCACTACGATCCTTGTTTTTGTTATGTCTCAAAATTTTGAGTGTAACTATCCTCAATTTCATGTCCAAAGTCGATATTTCCTGATTTCAAAAAAAAGTGGCCACTTAAGCTCCCTTTTTGGCCCCCCATCTTTTTGCACTTACCCACGACATCATATAATGTCAAAATTAATAAAATAAAAGATGGACTAGCAAGTTATATTATGCCACATCCATCAAACATGCTCACGTGGCTCCACAAGCAAGAAAGTTGTGTTATGCTAGGTGGCCATGAAAAAAACACTCACAAAGGGCTAGTGTAGTCTGATATACACTAGGTGGGACTAAAGGAGTGAGAAACACACACTAGGTCCACAGGGTGTGAACCCACAAAATAGGTGGTAGATGGGCAAGTCATGCCAAGTCTACAAGCTCCCATGCATCAACCATACCAAAGTTATACTCCCTGATAACTTTGATAAGGTGCCACATTAAATGGTTACATGCTCTCACAAGGCTAGCAAGTTGCATTATGCTAGACACTCATGACATAAAGGCACCACACACAAGAAAGTTGTGTTATTCTTGGTGGCCAAGAATTGGTTTTAAATAACATAAGATTAGGATAATCAAAGGGATTTCACTTAGTTCATGAAAGGTCTCACTTTAGGGATTATCACACTCGATATCACCATCAAGAGAGGACTATCCAAGAGATAAAAGATTTGAACCTTAAGGAATGAAAGGCATAGAATTACCACTAAGAGGAATGTCATATGCCAAGAAAGGTCATGCTCTTGAAGAACATCAAAGTCAATGTCACCAACAAGAAGACACATCACATGAAATAAGAATACCAAAACTTGAACAAGGTCAAGCAAGCAACAAGCGAGATGTTGAATTCCACCACTTTAAATAAATTGCTAAACACCATGTTGTGAGAAATTACTTTAAAGGAGAGAATGATAAATCCCAATACATGAGAGCTTATTTGGAAAGCCCTATGCCAACATATTTTTCCAAATAGAGCTATGTCATGGAAAGGAGGTTTCTCCCCATATGCAATCCTAAGATAACACATAAGAGATCAACGGATTTGGGGACAGTGTATGTCTTTTCTATAGTGATATAATCAAGCTCAAAATTGTCATCATTCCCTAAATAACTCATGGAACAATGAGAAAAAAGGAAGAATGACACATAGAGAGTGAAAACAAAGAGAATATTTTGGGTCAACATCGAAGAGACCTAAATGTCTCAATGCTTTTCATCATCCCCAAAATGAAAACACAAGACAAATAAAAAGATAATGGTTATGATAGATAGAATAATGTCACGACAAATTCGCTTCCTTTGCATCCTTGCACCAATTAAGTGACAAGGGTCATCCGAAGTAGGATCACAAACATAAATAAACACCAAGAAACAAGGTACAAGGGATCAAATTCCACACATGCAATCACAAAGAACATAGAAACAACATAAATCTAGTATGACATATGCGATCCAACCTAAAGCAAGTCATCTATGTCCCAATCTCGTTCATCATATGTAGAAGATGGATAACTAGCCAAAGGGGAAAAAATGAGTGTCGTATTAGGAAAATCACTAGGTTCAACATGTGGTGATGCACTCTTGTTAGGAGGATCATCACGGTTGTTTTCTTCTAGGCTCATGGAAGAGGAAAATAAAAAATTTAGCTCATTATGCACTTCCTCATCAATCTTAACAATCTCATCATCATCATCATCCAAGTTAATCATAGCAGGATATCTAATGATAAATTTCCATGGATATTTCATGTTGTTTTTACGGTGAAGGTGGAGAATCATCATGCTTTGTTTGATTTAAATTTTGGTCTTGGTTTGTTTCTTTGTTCTCTTCTTTTAATTTACGAGCAATAGCACGTCTATGCCTACACTCTTTAGCATTTCAATTTCTTTTTGCACAATTTTCAAGTTTTAATTATGTAGGAGTAGGTTTATCAGCCATAGGTTATTTTCTTCTCACAAGGGAGGAATAAAAGGAACCATTGAGGTTTGGTCAACCACTTTCTCTTTGGGTTTATAAACTTTTTTTATCTTAGGAGGCACAACAAGAATTGTATAGTTATCTCTTGGGTTGAGGGATATTACTGAGAGATAATTCTGATATGCACTTCGCTTTGAACTTTTTATAAGATTTGAAAAAGAAGTCCTCATGATGGTTAATATGTTCCATAGGTTCAGGCCAAAATAAATCCAATGAGAAATTCACATAGAAAGATAAATGATTAAACTGCTATGATGCACAGTAAAGATTTCATTGTCAAATGGAAATTTTAAGCATTTATGCTCTATCTAGGGGATGGTATCCATGGAGCATAGCCATGGATAGCCTAGCTTCACATAAAATTGGGCCAATGATGGGATGATGGAGAATGAGACATCTAATTTCTTTGATTCAACTTTTAAGGGGAGAGTGATTGAACCTATCGTAGGGCAACAAAAACCATTATGTGTTTTGATCCATTCTTTTGATTGTGTTATAAGAATCTTGGTAAAGTTCATGCACAAATAAGAAATCCTCAGTGATCAAATTCTCTACACATATGGGATCAATTAATATCCCATTAGTAGGCTTGTCATTGATTCTTTCAGCTATGTAAAGAGGACAATCAGGTGCATGTTTAATTATGTTATTTTGTGAGAAAGCAATGTCAAGAGACATTTTGGTTTGGCACTTACGAGGTTAAATTTCAATGAGGTTGACCATACTTTCTATGTGTAGTGTATAAAATGTATCCCTTTACATTTTCACACTTATTTGGGCCCTCACTATTAAGAACTTGGCTTATTTATGCTTTAATTGGTCCTATTTTGCATCCACAATCCTTATTAAATGCATTTTTCGAACGATAATCCTGACATTTAACAAATAATAAATCATAATTCAATGATTGGGGTTATGTGTTCCAAATCTAGTGATTAGGGACTTATATGCCCATTTGGGTGTATGTGTCCCACTAGGTTTCAAGACCTAATTTTAAATGTTACATTGAACTTAACACTTCTCAAAGTCTGTGTCCCAAGTTTAAGCTATTGGGACTCATATGCCCAAATTGGTGTATGAGTCCCGCTTTAACTTGTACCTATTTTAAATCAATTCTTGGTGGGATATTATTATCCTAGATCTGATATCGGCTTGTAGTATTGTAATTTCAAGAAATTTGGCATAAACAAGTATAAATATAAGGTTATTTCACATAATTTATCCTACCAAGTAATCTAGTAATTTTCATGAGCAAGTATGATCTAGAAATTCAAGTATTCAAGTATCCAACCAAGTTTTCAAGAGAAAATCATCAAGTATTTGGAGCAGCATTCAATATTCAAGAATCCTATCAAATTCTTCCTACATCATGTGTTTTTTTGAGCTAACATTCATTATGTAGGTTTTCATGATTCAAGCAAGCATTCAAAGGCATTATCTCATATCAAAATCAAGAGTCAAGATCCACATCTATTGGAGCTATTTCACACAAGTTTGCAACCTTTATTCCAAGGTTTTGGTGAGTTACAACATTGTATTTGTTCATTCATCATTCCTTCATGTTTTTCATTTCATTTCAAGGTTTAATTACGAAAATGGGGTTTGACCAAGGCAAACCCCCATTCCCTAACAAAACAACATTTCTCCATCTCTTTGATGTGTGATTTGTAGATTTAGGTTGAAGATCCATTGAAGAGCAATATTGGAGAAAGTTGCAAAATTTGTCAAGAAGTTGTCATCTTCATGAAAACCCACCTATAGGACAAAATTTAGACTTTCGGATTTGAAGATCAGACAACACGAAAGCTACAAAAGATCTCTAGAGGCTACAAAAATATCATTAAAACCCTAATACTAGGACTAAATCACCCCTCTAGGCATATAAGTCCTAGTACAGCCTTTTTCCAATTTTTTGTTCATCTTGAATAGTCACCAAAAGATTCTAGATTCTACCCAGATTCTTGTAGGAAGACTAAATCGCCCAGCTTGGCATATCAATCCTAGTGCACTTCAAAAAGAAGAATTTCAAAGTTGCAGATCTTGCTTGGAACCCATTAGTTTACCAAGTTCCTTTCTATCTAATTTATATTTGTCAATTTTATTTAATGATTTCAAGTTTCTAGGGTTTAGTGCATTAGAGTTTGCATTTCTCCTTTGAAGCTTCATTTTAATGTTGAACCCCAAATTAATCACACCAAGGAAACCGACTAGTTCTTCCCTCAATTGAGTCACTTGGTTGAGGGATCTTGGTTTCCTAATGAATTAAAGTACAAAATAGGTTTAGTTCCATCTCCTAAAAGGTGGAAACCTCCTATTTCCTAAAATGCAACCTATATGCACTTTTCACTAATGCAAGATTTAGAAGCCCTAAATGCAATTCAACTAATGCAAATCTAATGCAAAGTCAATCTAGATCTAGGACTACAATGTTCTCCAAATCATAAATTCAAGGGTTCAAAGGTTAGGTTAACAAAAGGAAAATAATAATTTAATGTTTTTGGTATGGTTAGTGTATGGGAGCCAACCACATGCATGAATTTCACATAGCCATTTGCTTGTCTATGTGGGTGTATACCGGTCATGTGCATATGTGTCTCATTGGGGGCTCACCTAGTGGATACCAGATTCCACTAACCCATGTGGTCATGCATTTTGTTTGCATAGTGGAAATCGTGTTCCACTTGTATACATTTTTTCGAAAAATAGCTTAGATCTGATCCACATCATGTTGTACAAACGGTTGAGGCTTGATCCACCCTCTTTTCTTTTATTTTCTTTTCTTTTCTTTTCTTTCTTCTTTATGTATTTGATGGTGTATGCCTACATCTTGTTCTTGCTTCATACATCATTCACATGTGTTTGTTATGTTGTGCCTATGTTGGTTTGCCATAGGATCTCAATCTTGGGGGCTTGATCATCCCTCTTGATTTTGTTGTCCTATCTCACTAGAATTGGTACACTTGGACCCCTCTTGATGTGAATTTATCTACTTTAGTGTGAGTTTGATGCAAGGTCATCCTCTCACTAAAGTGGGGGCTAAACGTAGTGTAGAAACATGTATCCCTTTACATTTTCACACTTGTTTGGGCCTTCCTTGTTAAGAACTTGGCTTATTTATGCTTTAATTGGTCCTATTTTGCATCCACAAGCCTTATTAAATGCATTTTTTTAGGATAATTCCTCCATTTAACCAATGATAAATCATAATTCAATGATTGAGGTTATGTGTTCCAGATCTAGTGATTTTGGACTCATACGCCCCTTTGGGCGTATGGGTCCAACCTAGGTATCAAGACCTAATTTTAAATGTTGCATTGTACTTAACACTTCTTAGAGTTTGTGTCCCAAGTTTAAGCTACTAGGACTCATATGTTAAGACTAACATATCAGTCCCTCTTTAACTTGGACCTATTTTAAATCAAATTATTGGCATGATTTGATTATCCTAGATCTGATGTTGGCTTGTAGTGTTGTAATTTTGATAAATTTGGCATAAACAAGTATAAATACAAGGTTATTTCACATAATTTCTCCTAACAAGAAATCTAGCAAAAAATTTCATGAACAAGTGTGATTTAGAAATTCAAGTATTCAAGTATCCTAACAAGTTTGAAGAGAAAATAATCATGCATTTGGAGTAGCATTCAAGATTCAAGCATCATGTCAAAGTCTTCATACATCATGTGTGTTTTTGAGCTAACATTTGTGATGTAGGTTTTCATGATTCAAGCAAGAATTCAAAGGCATTATCTCATATCAAGACCAAGATTCAAGATCCACATCAATTGGAACCATTTCACATAGGTTGCAGCCTTTATTTCAAGGGTTTGGTGAGTTGTAACATTGCATTTGTTCATTCCTCATTCCTTCATGATTTTCATTTCATTTCAAGGTTTAATTACCAAAATGGGGTTTGACTAAGGGAAACCCCCATTCCCTAACAAAACAACAATTTTTCATCTCTTTGATGTGTGATTTGCAGATTTAGGTTGAAGATCCATTGAAGAGAAAGATTGGATAAATTTGAAAAAGTTGTCAAGAAGTTTTCATCTTCACGAAAAATCACCTACATGCTAGATTCAAACTTTTGGATTTGAAGATCAGACAACAAGAAAGCTAAAAAAGATCTCTAGAGACTACAAAAATATCAGTCAAACCCTAATACTGGGACTAAATCACCCCTCTGAGCATATGAGTCCCAATATGGCCCTTTTTCTAGTTTTCTATAGATTCTAAATAGACACCAAAAGATTCCAAATTCTTCCTAGATTTTTGTAGCAGGACTAAATCACCCAGCTTGGCGTATTTGTCCCAATGCACTTCAAGAAGAATAATTTCAAAGTTGCGGATCTTGCTTGGAATCCATCAGTTTACTAGGTTCCTTTTTGTTTGATTTTTGTTTTTCAATTTGATTTAATACTTTCAAGTTTCTAGGGTTTAGTGCATTAAAGTTTTCATTTCTCCTTTGAAGCTTCATTTTAATAGTGAACCCCTGTTTAGTCACAAAAGGAAACCCCATAGTTCCTTCCCTCAATTGAATGAATTGGTTGAGGAATCTTAGTTTCCTAATGAATTAAAGTACGAAATAGGTCCCAAAGTTCCATCTCCTAAAAGGTTGGAACACCTACTTTCCTTTGGTTCATGTAATGTAGAAAAATGTAGCCATTTTCACGCTCATTTGGGCCTTTTCCTATGGATTTTGGCCTAATTTTTCCTAGATCTAATGTTGTAATGTGGCTAACACATTCACATTAGGTCTTGAACACTTGTAAATCAATAAAAACCTAAATATGTCTTGCAAAGGTGTTGTGAAGTGTTGCGACACATTTTCCCACTTTTCTAGAACCTTTCCATCATAATTCACCTAAACAACCTCTTTTTACCCCTTTCCAAGTCCTATTTCAAAGTGTTTTAAATATTTGTAACAAACTCTCACACTTTCCTAGGCTTGTCATCAACAAATTGACCCTTTCTTATGTTCAAATGACCCCTTAATTCACTTATAGGCCTACTTAAGTGTGTTTCAAAAGACAATCCCGTTAAACAACAATAAACACATTTTATTTCACAACAACCACTTGAAATTTTCCAAGTGGACTAATTCACCACCTTGGGCGACTTAGTCCCATTTGGCATAAAAATCAAAATTAGCTCAAGATTCTAGCAGGATATTGAATCCAAAACCCTAAGGTCAGTCTGTGGTGTGTTATTTTCAGGAAATTAGGGCACAACATGTATAAATAAGGGTTTTTCTCCCCATTTTCATCCTCCTCCCCATTCTCTCATGATCAAGCAATCTATCTTCTTCAACAAGACAAGCATTCAAGAACTCTAAGCACATCAAGCATCAATCCATTGGAGCTGATCACTTACATATCTTTAGACTTTTCCATCTCAAGGGTTTGGTGAGTTGTTGTACTTGCAAGTTATTCAATCATCTTTCCCTTTTCATTTCATTTCATTATATAGGGTTTGATTACCAAAATGAGGTATGAATAAGGAAAACCTCTATTCTCTAACCCTAACCATTTTCCCCTCTTTGCATGTGTGTTTTGTAGGTTTTTATGCAAATTAGTCAATGAGTAAGGTGCTAAAAGGTTTCATCTTTCCATCCAAATCATTCAAGTCAACAAACCCTAAAAGGAGCTTGAAGACAACTTGCACATCAACATCTGAAGATTCAGATCCAAATCTCTATCAGAAATAGAAGTACAAGTTGATAGCTACATATTCTAGTCTTGAGATTCCTGAAATTCATAGGTGGACTAAGTTTCCATCATTGGAAAATTAGTTCCACTACGAGGACTGAAAAGTGATCTCTGAAGATCTGGACACCCATTTCCCGATAACCTATTCCAGAAAAGTTTCCTCAAAGCAAGACTAAGTCGCCCAGCTTGGCGTAAGTGTCCCAGTGGCCTCCAACAATATATTCTAGAAGATTCCATAGCTCCTCTTTATCAACCTTCACATTCTAGTGCACGCCTTCTGTTACATTAATTTTTGTTACAGTTTGCATACATTTTAGATCATTCTTAGGTCATTTTCAATATTGTTTTACATACATTTTCATTTTATTAGTTTTCATTCATTAGATAGATTCATTTCATTAAATTACAACATTTAGATACATTCTACATCACACATTAAACCCCTAATCTTGAATTAACCCTTAGGTCTTTGATCGGAAAGAACTCTCTCCTTCTAGGTGAAAACCCTAGAAGTGCTAGGGAATCCTCTTTCCCTAAATATCTATGGTTCAATTCACTATGTACACATAATCATGCATGTTATTATTAGTCATTCCTTGCATATTATCAACATTCATCACATAATTCTTGATGTCACTAGCTTTAACAAATGAGATTTTATGATTTGGCATTGGATTGGTAAAGATTTGCAAATTTTGGTTGGGTGGGGCAACAGATTTATTTCCTTGATCACTAACACCACCAATCTGGATGTGATTAAAATCAATGAGGTCTTTCACAATGTTTTTAAGATGCATACATCATTATTTCTCATGTCTATTTTGTCGATGATAATGGAAAAATACATTTGGATTGTAGTTTGGAAGTAAATATTTAGTAGGATTAGGGGTTCTAATAGGAGGTAAGGTAATAAAGTTCTTAACTAGGACTTGCAACATGATAGAATGAAGGGTATCAAGTAATGGTGTAAATTGCCTATTCTTGTCCCTAAATGAATATGGATTTTTATTTTTTATAGAAGCCACTTAAGATTCAACATGTTGATTTGTTTGAGGTGGATTTATTTGTATAAAGAACTTATTTTATTTCTTGAATGGTTGGAAACTATTATGAGGCACGGGTTCAGATTTTTCGAGACAATTGGAGGAATTTTTCGCTTCATGATGCCCAACCAAACTTTGATAGTTGAAAATAGTTGTGTACAAGTGACTGAAGGAAGGGAATCTCATCACCCAAGCTTATCTTGAATATTGGTTTTCAAGCTTTAAATGAACATTCTTTGAAGATCAGCATTACGAATCTTGATGTTGATTTGTGAGTAGAGAAATTGATAACATGCTATGAAATTGGTGACCTTTTCATCTTTTTTTTGTTTACATTTCATTAAATCAGGTAAGGCCATATTAGGACCAATGTGCACTTGGAAATGATTAAGTAAGGTATCAACAAGCTCATTAAATGAACAAATTAAATTATTTGATAAGGAGAAAAACCATTCCAAGCTTGTATCTTTCAAGGATTTGTTGGAAAGCTTATCCAAGAGCTTGTATTTGAAAATGAAGTCACTACATAAGGTTATATATGCTAAGACATGGTTACTAGGATCTCCTTTACCACCATATTTCTAAAATTTAGGAATCTCTATGCCTTGTGGCCTTTTTTCTCTCAATATCTCCAATGATAATGGGATTCATTTGACATATTGTGAAAGTTGGCCATTTTTATTCTTGTTCAATGTGGAAATTTTTTCTTGGAGGGATGACACATTTTGCAAAAGTTAGTTGAGAATGGAATCATTGGTTATGTTTTGAGATGGAGGTGAATAAGGTGGAGGTGTATATGTGTTGGGAGGACAAGTGAATTGTAAGTTTGTGAGAGGTGATGGGTTAGGATATATGATATTTGAATTCACAAAGCTAAAAGGATTCTCAAAGGACATACCCAAAGTTGGATTGATTTTGCTAGTTGGTTGTCTTGTTGTAGTAACAGTTGAGTGAGTATATGTAGGAATAGAAGCCACAGTTGTAGCCAGAGGAATTTAATTTCCTCCTTGACTTTGGGTGTATCCCAAATTTTGAGAACAACTAGCAATTGTAGGAACATGATCATCAATAATATGACCTAGGATATGCACAATTTATATTCCCAGTTCATTATCAAGTATTCTCCTAGTACTAGCAATATATTCAACACTCACAATGGTTTGAAGATTTTTTAAGCCTTTATCCATTTTTTACAAGTTTTCTTAAGGAACATGAGAAACAATGGTTTCAACATCAATAGGATTGGAGGTCATGTGACATGTTATTTCAGGTATATATTCCAACATGGGTTGACTAGTTTCAACACTATGATTCAAAGAGTTAGAAAACCCAAGATCCATGGCGGATGTACTAGTATAGGATGCCATGAGTCTCAAACTATGTGTCACTAAAGTATTAGCAATAGGAAACAAGGTTGTAATACTCATAAAAGTTTCAAAAAGCCAAAAGTATACCTAAAATGGACAAAAAATACTAAACAAATGTAGTAAACACAATGTAAGTATGTAAAAAGATATTGCAAGTTTCAAGGCTAACATATAAGGATTTACTATTTCTAGAATGCAAAAATCTGAAAATGATGTCTTTTGAATGAAATTTTTTATTTTGACCAATTGACTTGAATCCAAATAACTATAGAAAACAACAATTTCAGAAATTGAAACTAATATCTACAAAAAAAAAAAGATATAAAGTAGATAGGGGTAGTTTTATGCCCAAAAATTTGGAAATTGACTTGTACAAGGACATATTCACCCTAGGGTGAATGGGTCTTTGCACAAGGGTTGAAAAATTGAAGTCTGAGTTTCTAAGTTGATGTTTAAGGTCTTTGTTTTAGGTTGCAAACAGATTTTTTCAATTACAATTTTCCAATTTTTTATGATTAGATGTAAATGCAATTTGATGGCAAACAACAAGAAAAATGACAAATTTTCTATATGTAATTTTGTTTGAATTTTCTAATGCAAATGATTGAAAGACACTAATATGAAGTTTATTATGTAAAATGAATGTAATATGGATGAATTTTTTTGGATTTTTGAGATTTTAAAGAATGTAAAATATACTTTTAAAACCCTAAATAAAATGCAAACTAATGCAATTTTGAAAACCCTAAATGATATCCAATGCAAACTAATGCAATTTTGAAAACCCTAAATGATATCCAATGCAAACTAATGCAATTTTGAAAACCCTAAATGATATCCAATGCAAACTAATGTAAATCATAGATCTACGGTTTTGAAAGACTACCAAATTAGAAAGGTTATAGTGTAAGAATGTCAAGCTCACCAAAATGAAATATAGAAAAAAAGGAGGGGAGGGAAAGAAGATATTGGAATGAATGATTATGGTCTAACACACTTATCCTCCTACTTTTCATAAGTTCATTAGAAAAAGAGATCTCCTAAGGATAGACTTGACTTTCAACTTTGAGGTAAGTCAACCCTATTAGGAGGATCTATTGTTTTCTTATAACAAAAATGACTAAAATGCATTTTTGGTAGATAAAATTAAATTTCTTAATGAACTCAATTATATGACCTAAAACTTGAAATACAGAGTATTATGCTAGCATAAATAGAAACAGTAAAATGTAGACAGATTTAGGGGTTGTAGGGTGATATCTACTAACCCAGAAAAGATTGTTTTGAGAATTGTAGGAGGACTCCTACGGAAATGGGTGAATGGGTAAGGTTAGGGATTTTCTACACAAATTTTGAGGTCCTCTGGATCCTCTAGAGATAAATCTGAGATGTTTTTTTCATTGGTTTCATTATTGGACAAATGAAGATAAATTTTGAATTTAAGTTTATGTGGCTTACAATAATGTTGACAATTTTGACAACTTTACAAAAAAATTATTTTGATTGATCTTCAATCCTTCTTCACCTATCAATCTACACATACAAAGAGAGAAGAAAAGTGTTTTTTTTTAGTGAATAGGGGTTTTCCTTGGTCAAACCTTGATTTGATAATTAAACATTGATGATAAAATAATGATAAATGAAATGAATTTGATTAATGAACAATGTTATATCACAACTCACCAAACCCTTAATGATTTCCCTTAGAGGACTAAAGTCTAACACATCACTCTAAGGATTGGATCTTGTATGAAATGGCTTGATTGGATGCTTGATTTGAAACTTGATTTGATGCTTGAATGCTTGAAACCTACATCACAATGTTAGCTCCAAAAACATGACACGAACACACATGAACTTTGACATGATGATATGATCTTGATTGTTGACGTAGATGATTGATAAATCTTCTCTTCAATGCTCTTGACAATAATATTTTCTTTTGTGAAGTTTTAATTATGTGTGTTAAGTTTGAATTGATAAAACAACTATGTATTTATAGGCGTTTATCTAATTTTGTTGTTGTATATGACTGATAAATCCGCTCTTCAATTCTATTGACATTAATATTTGCTCTTGTGAAGTTTTAATTATGTGTTTTAAGTTTCAATTGATAAAATAATTGTGTATTTAAAGGTGTTTATCTAATTTCCCAAAAAATAGATTCCACAAGCCAAAATTTGAAATGAATTTGAATCATTTAAATTCCACCAAAAACATATTAAAAATTGGGTCCTATCAGTTAAAGGGGACTTGTGAGATGTGGATTGTAAAGGTGGGTTGATTATGCTTGATCCATGATGAATCGAAGCATAATTTATCTACTAAACCTCAATCTTACAAACAAGATCATTCAAATTAAAAGTTTAAACTAAGCATTTATTGAAACTGAAAACTACAAACTAAAAAAATAGTTAAATGCCTACTCTAACCCATTTGAACCTTATCCCATTTTGGAATTGGTGTCATGTTGATGTGGAACAATGACCCTTTCCAAATCTTGTGATTAGTGAGCCTTTTTCAATTGATTCTATGGAAGAGAACCATTGAAACCATTGTGATAAATGGATGGAAATCTGATTTATACTAAATTAAACATGATGCAAGCTAAATTAACATGATTTTATGCTAAAAATGAACTAAGTATGCAATTTCTAAGCTAATCTAAGCTGATTCTAAGCTAAAAGATGGAAATCGTAATTTATAAACAAGCTAAGATGGATGCATGGAATCCATTAATGGATGTCTTAAGATAATATGCAGCTAAAAATGAACTGAAATAAGCTAAAAGTGAGTAAATTAAGAGTGTGAATGCAAGTGAGTTCAACAACATAAGTTTTCAATTGAAAGATGGATCCATTTGTCTCCAAATAGGGTTCTATTTATAGGAGATCAAATGAGAAATAGAGGGTTGAGATTGAAAATATTAATCAATGATCAAAGATGGAAGGATAAAAAGGCATGGATCATGGATTTTCATCAATAGATGAGAATGCAAGATTAGAATTAATCAAGGACTCGCATTCGTTTCACACAAACACACTTTTGACCTCACACACAAGTCACAAGGTGACTTGCTCAAGAGGTTAAAAAAGATAACTTACAATTGAAGCCAAGTGAGAATATCCCTTTCTTAAATGATTGGAAGAGAGAGAATATTCCTTTTAGAATATTCTCATGAATGAGGATAAAGATATTTTACAAATTAAAAGAACTATTTAATTGTGCAAAAAAGGAGATAAGGAATATTCCATGGAAATATTCCTCTTTTAGAGGAAAATTAGTTTCATTGTTAATTAAACAAGGTTTAATCACACAATTAGGGGATTTGGAGGAATAAAGTGTTTTTCATTAAATTAAATGATTTAATGAGAGGGGGAAAGGTGAAATGATATTTAATTAAATAACTTAAGGTTATTTAATTAAATAAGATGACTTAGGGAATTAAATTAAATATTTTTATTTATTTAATTTAATAATATGAAATGTTAGTGTGAAAGGGCATGAATTAACTCGATTTGATAAATTAGGTTAATATACAAAAATGACAAAATTAATTAAACAACTAGACTAATTTAATTCATTAAGCGAAAAAAGGATGGGTTTCAAGAGGAAATGATGTTAGTATCTATTTTGAGTGCATGATATTATTCAGGATATTTTCCAGTGTCTACATTTTGCCCCTCTTTAAAGTGAGGTACCTACTACTTTGGTTCAAAGAATAACGCTCCTCGGATTAAAACTGCTGCCTAAATCAAAAAATCAAAAAATTCTAATTTTCTAGATGCCCCAATGGAAGGATAAAGTTGATTCCCTACCCCCTCGAGAAATCGGGTGGAAATTTTGAATTTCCGGTTGATTTCTCGATAAAGGTGAAAAGTTGCGCCAGGGGGTCTAGAAAGGCTCCGGGATGCAAGAATTATGCCAAAAATGAAAAAAAAAATACAAAATTAGATTCTGATTGGAAAGATTGGTGAAAATGATGATAAACCATAACTTGAAGGTGAAATTAGGGCAAAAAACCCTAATTGTCTAGCATAAATAAGCCAAGAAGGGTCACTTTCAATTCATTTGTGCATTCACATGACCTTGAGGATTCTTGTTGTTTTGAGCTCTGACCATTTGATGAAATGGTGCGTCAAGAGCTCCCACAACACATTTCTAATTGAGTTTGAGAGCACCAGCAGCTTCCAAGCTCAGGATCAACGGTATGTAACTCAAAACATGATTTGAAATTTGACTTTTGGATGCATTTATTACGCTTTGAGTTTCAAACTTTGGTGTAGCGACGCCCATTTTGCAATTGGTGATGCTAAAATGAATTATAGCGACGCATATGTATATGGTGATGCTATTCGCGATTTAAAATTAGGGTTTCTAATTTTAAATGGTGATGCATGCTTATATAGTGACACACTTGTCGATTTAGAAATTAGGGTTAGGGTTTCCAAAGCCTAAATCATGATGCCCATTTCTTTGGTGACACATTTTGCGATTTTCAATTTGAAATGCCTTTGGGCATCACAATTTGGAATTTAAATAAGGTGACACTATTGCAAATAATGATGTTTTTATGATTTTTGAGCTAAAAATTCCAAATTGAGTCAAATCTCTTCAATTTCTTGATGTTGTGCACTTCGTGAGTGTAGGAGATCATTCCACAACTGATGTCGCATGAGCATGGACCCACAATTTTGAAGTGATTGGATGAATTTTCAAAGTTATGCCAGGAGCACCTAGGAGAGATCGACCTTTGGTATGTTGCATACACGCTCGTCATTCGGACCCATTTAGCTATGATGACTGCCTTGTGCAAGAGATGGCACAGTGAAACTTCATTGTTTCACCTTCCAACAAGCGAGGTGACCGTGACCTTAGAGGATGTATGGTGTAGTCTACGTTTGACAATACATGGTGATCGTGTGATAGATGATGTTGGTGTTGGACTTGATGCCTATCACGAGGTGATGGAGTTGGAGCACATTGCTCTTGTGACATCACAGATCAACCTCGAGATGTTTAGAGGTCATGTGCCCACCATCCAATTGATCGTTGCAGCCATCATTTTAGGTTTGGTTGCCCCAGACCGACGTAATAAAGGGTTTAGCCCAAGATGGATCCTAGCATGGTACACGATGTTTTATAAGAGGAGTAGTTTACATGGGGAAAGTGATGTTGGCCTCACGATATCATGATATGCATGACTTTGTTTACTACAACGGTAGGGCTATTGGCGTAGGGGTGACCTTGCTTCATATTTGGGCTTGGGAGCATATAGTTGTGCTTCGACCGATAGTACAGATGGTAGACATTGAGTGAAATGATCTTGTGATGTAGCAGTCTAGAAATGTTATTACTCTATGGCACACTGGATAGATTGGGCTCCCGTACTTGCGATGGGTTATTGATGACATGACAATTTTCCAATGGCGACCCTAGCTACAGATGCCAGCGTGGTATGGCGATGCTCAGGATTTATTCTTTGTCAGGTAGACCCAATACATCCAGGGTCGCGAGAATACCATCATTGAAATATATTTACCAAACAGGGTGGCTCGGTAGTTTAGGGAGCCATAAGACAAGACAAATGATGCATACAAGGCCATTTTTTCTAGTTCAACTCAAGAGGTTCCCACATGGGGACCTACTATTCCAGCTCCAAAGGTAGTAGAGAGCCTTAGATAGTTGGTGGATCAACCATGGGCCTATGATCAAGGTTAGGCAGTAGCACCAACTATGCCTGCTTATGATGCATGGTTCACACCTCCTTGATGTTTGACAGATCCAACGGGTGCTCCTCCACGAGGGATGCCCAGTCGAGGGAAATGTGTAGGTAGGGGTAGAGGACAAGGATAGGATTAGGCTAGCTAGGATGGCCATGATGGAAAGGTTCCAAGGGCTCCACCAGTTGGACATTAGGTTCCTGAGGTTCAACCGAAGGTTGTACAGTGGTAGGCAACACCGCCACCGCCACCGCCACTAGTTGCTAGAGATGCGCAAATACAATAGGTGTAGACTTTAATAGGTGAGCAAGATCAATATCGCCGACAGATTTTGACTATTACTATTGAGCAAGACCAAGCTAGACAATAGGTGGTGGCCATGACCATGCCAAGTAGTATTTATAGGCTATGACTACTAGGAGGGATCATGATATTGGTCAATGCCACTAGATAGAGGCCATAAAAGTAGTAGCACAGGACTAGACAGTCTCAGCAAGATTTAATAGAGAGGTTGTGGTAGAGGCCACATATTATAGGATACATTACCATTAAGATGTACCACAGGCACTTAGACAGCTTGAATTTTCACAACATAGTGATGCATGGCCGAGAGCTGAGGAGCAGTCAAAGAGGCAAGCTGGAGAGGGGAGTAGCCATCAGGGCTAGCTTCCAATGTATAGATACTTTTTGATATTTTTTTGCTCGATTCTTTGATATAGATATACATTCATGGGCTCATTTTTGACAGCCTCACGGATATTGTATTTATGATCGATATACATACATTGATCTTGATTTTGTACCATGACATTCATTTTTTGATATATATATGATACGAATATGGATTCGATATGATGTGTTCATTTTATTTCATGCTTATGATATATAGATGCAATGACGTGCTTATATTTGATCATGTATGGATGTAGTTCATTTATGCCTATGTGATACGTGATGCTATGGATGCAATGTTATATTCTTTTTTAGTATTTTTTCATGATATGTTATGATATGTAAACATTTATGCTATGATCGTGTATGAAAATGTTACGGCTGCATTTCTTTTTGTGTAATTTCTATGCAATTTTATGATGAGATGATGATGTATGATTATGGATGGATGGATGGTTAATGATATTCTTATGCTATTTGTAATGCATGTATGATATGCAATGATTTAAGATGCTTAGAATAACAAATCTATATTATTCATCACAACTTAAATGATGATGTAGAATGTATGATTCGATATGCAATGATTATGTTGATGGATGCTTTATGATCATGGTATGATTATGAGATGCATGTATGTTGATGATTTTTGGATGCAGAATGGATGCATTTTATGTTTCTGTTGACTATCATGATACTAGGTTAGCGCAGAGATAAGATAGAAGAATAAATAATGACTTGACCATTGATTTTGATGATTGAGCTTCAAAAATCCAACAAGTCCCATAATCCATCGAGACTTTATTAGAGATGGTGACGAGACAATGCAAGATGCAGGATGAATGCAGGATGATGATGTGCTCACATATCGGGATTGGGATTTTTTTTCGTTCCTTATTGTTTGATATAACACATAGACACAATGCATCAAGGTATTGATAACCAGGATGACATTGTATCTAGTGTAATGGAATTTGACTCCGCAAATAGATAGGATAGTTCTTGTTCACTCCTTGACATACAAAAACCTCATTGGAATGTAAGTGAGGTGTTTAGAATATATTGGACCAAAGCATACACAATAGTCAACAACATACCCCAAACAACTTCCCTACACACAACTAAGCAAGTATGCACCAAGATTATTTTACAAGAATATCCACAAGCACAAAAAACAAAAGATCATGATTGATGCCATATTCTTTTCTCTCTAAATTGTTTGATAGACATGTTATAACTTGCATAACGACCCCATCTTTTGCCTTGGTCAAAATGGGTCCCCCTTTATTTTTTTATCCTTGTTTGATTTTCAAACAAATTTTGGAGTCCTACTTTTCCAACACTTTGTTTTTCTTTGGTTTATTCTGTCGAAACTGGAGCCGAAATCGAATCGGGTTTTTAATCTTCTTTCGAAACTCGTTCTGATTACAATCCCGACAGTCTTCTTTTGCTTTGTTTTGTTTTGTTTTTATCGAAATCGGAGCCGGAGTGGAAGTTAAGTCGGATTTTATTCAAAGTTTCAAAATCAAATCCCATTCTGTCTCCACCTTTGCTTTTTGGTCTTTTGTTTTAAACTAGGTTTTTTGGTGTTAAGTTTTCTTGTTTCAATATTTTTGTTTTATTTTGTCATTTTGTTTCACTTTTATCTTTGTTAGCAGAACCGGAACCAAGTTGGAAAGTTAAACAAGTTTCTGAAATAGTTTTCATTCTGATTCTGCTCCCACTATTTGTGGTCATTGACTTTACTGAAGTCGCATAGCAGTAATGTGCCAGTTCCTTATGTAGTTCCGACTTCGCTCTACCACATTTATGGCATTAATTACAGGTGCCATGCACATGTGAAACTTTGAGTTTTTGCCTTAATTAGGGATTAACGTGTAGTTATCATCATTATTGTTAAGAGATCAAAGAGTGAACCAAAGTTGTAGTGGAGCTTTTGTGTGAGTGAATCGATTGAAAGAGAGACAGTTGCACGCGGATTGCTTCAGGGAATTAACCTATTTATTTGTGTTTGAGGTAGGGTTTTCTATTCTCCTCTTTTTTTGTATTTCGCATTTTCCATTTTTGCTCGTTCTAGATTGTTTGGCTTTGTGTGAATTCGTGTTTCTTAGTGAGTTCGTATCTTTTGTTTGTTTCTCTCTTGTTTAATTTTTCTTGTTTTCTTATGTTGCTTTTATGGTTTTGTTTCTTGTCTATTTTTTTTTAACACGATCATTTTCATGTTTTAATCATGACCGTATCGTGATGCTCTAGTTTTTAAATAGCATAGATTAATTGCAGTTTTTACAGTGAGTAGGGTTTGGAAAATTGTCATTTTTAGTTAGAAATCTTGTTGCACATTGATTTGTTTAATTTAAATGGGGTTAAATCCGTGCCCTAGTTATTTGGAATCGACGGTTTTAGTTTAGGGTTTTGACGTTTTTTTTTTTTTTAAATGATGCCCTAAATAGTACAGTCGCCTCTCGGTCATATGGGGATGGTCTTATTAGGTTATTTTTAAGCCCCCTTTCATTTTGGTATAGCCTAGTCCTTAAATTATGAAGTTGTTTATCGAACTGTTAAAATCACTTATGATGTCATGGTCATTTTAGGCGGAAGCAGGATCGGAATCGATCTAAACTTTGAACCATGTTTTCCAATAAGTATCAATTCCATTTCCATCCTGTCTCCAACTCCGCTTACAATAAGAAGCATTCTTTCAAAATAATGATAACCTAGGTGGAACCGGAACTGGAACTAAATGTGAAATTAAAAAAATCTGAATCAAACCAAATTAGTTTCCGTTCTGATTATGATTCTAGTTACCATTCCAGTTCTGACTCCGATCCCACTTGTTATTACTCTAAGCTCAATGACTATTTTGGCTCTGATCCTCACAATGTTTTCAAAAGAGAATGTTTAGAATGTTTTTCTGCTTAGTTCTGCCTCTGATATATGTATGAAGGGTAATTTTTTAAAGCATATTTTGTGATATTTATTCAAGGATCTAATTAGAGGTTTTATTGTAGGAAGCTAAATAATGTCAGGAGTGTCAGGAGAAGCTTCCCAAAGGAATCGGCCTGCAGAAAATTCAAAGACATCAACTAAGCCTAAGAAGATTAAGCTGAAGCAAAGTGGAATTGGATTGGTCTAATATAACAAAGTGGAATTGGATTGGTCTGATATAACTGACACCAATCTAGGCCAATACAATTTTGAGGAGTTATGTTCAAAAACATTCACTGAGGATGTAACAGGGAGAAATTTAAGAATAGTACAATTTGCCTTGGCTCACATCACCTTATTTCCTCTATCCATCTAATGCCCAGATTTGATTATGACAGCAGCAGGAGCTTACAATCTGGCCACTAGGCAATGTATGGATTCATAGGACAATGTGATCATTGATCTAACTCCTCAAATGTTTCAACACATGTTTAGTGTCCCTGATCCAAAGAAACTGGTACAGTTAAATGAGGTAGATGCTTTAGTGATATACAGCAAACACAAGGAGGCCAACAAGGCTCACTTGAACAAGAAGTGGTTGAAAATAGAGAAGAAGTCTCTGACCAAGCTCCATGATCAACCAAAGAGGACATAATTTTACAAGGAAGTATCAGACCTGATAATGATATTGTTTAGAGCCTTTGGGAAGAGGGATGCATTTCATTTCAAGGAGTCGATGTTTCCCTTCATTCAGAGAATCTTTAATGGAACCCAATAGTTTGACTGGCCAATGATTGTTTCAGATACCATTCATGACCAGTTAACTAGCATAAGGGAAACCAAGAGCTTTTTCATGACTTCTTATGTTTTCTATGCAACAGCTAGAGGAGGCATCTTTCCAGGTTTGAACAGAGTGGGAATATTGGGAGAAGCTGATGGAAAAAAGAGAGTATGGAATCATTATGATCAGCTATCCCTATAGGTTTCTGAAACACAATTTAGGAGAGTTAATGATGCATTCTTATATGTAATTATTAACCAGCTTAATGGAGATGCAAGGTACAGATTGAGCCAAGAAGCCATGGCCTTTATCAAAGAGTGGGGATGTTGGTATATCCAATACCCCAAGTTCATTTATTTCAGGCTGGTTGGATTTGAAGCTCATCCCCACTTACTTCCAAGGTGTTGCAGCAACAGGATGGTTCTGATGGAGTTTGTCTATCAAGCTCTGGGGGTCAATGCCCGATTTGGGTTAAAGCACAAGATAGGTTGTCATAAGTTTCCCATACAATTGGGTGAATATAGTTGCCAACATCTTGTGGGAGCTAAGGTAGTTTGTAGTGAATTGATACATTTGAAGCTAGGTTTGTACATGGCTCGGAAGCACTTTGATCCAAAGAAGAAAATGAATGATTTGCTGCCTTCGGTTTTTGAAAAACATTTCAACCTGCTAGAAGAATTTTGGAGTGATCTTCAGGATGAATATGACCTCAAGAAAAGGAATATGAGAGGTTGTCTGTTGCACTCATGGTAGAATTTGGGATCAAAGATGACATCCCTAATACATTATTGGATGATGGAGTTGTGTTGCATCCATCATATGAAGCATTAAACATTGGTACTAAAATTTTGGATCTAGTAGACTAGGATGGTGAGGAGACCATCGACATCAAGCAAATAAGGAGACTAGTCTTGGATAGAAGTATCCACTGGGCTATTCTAAGAATGAAAACTCCTCAGGGACCAGCTCCTAAGAAGGGGAAGGGATATAAAAGAATCAACAGGAAATTTCCTTCCAAGGAGCCTTTGGAGTTCTTCCCTCCTGACATTGAAGAGATTGAGCTTGAAGCCTCTGCTCAAGATTTACCTAGAGTACAAAAAAGAGGATGCTCAAACAGGTCCCTCTGCTCAAGTCCCTCTAATAGAGCAACCAAGCAGGGGGATGCCTGAAGGAACTTTTCATGGTATAGCTGAAGCAGTTAAGGGAAAAGCAGTAGAGCTGGAGATCCATGATGTTGAAACAGACTTTGATGCAACCTTATAAGAGAAATATTCACAAGAAAAGATGCCTCTAGAGGAGGAAATTGAACATATTTTAACAGAGGAGGATCAATGGGCACTGTTTGAGGAAGCAAAGAAGGCTTCGGATGCTCAAGCACATGCAGAGGCAATAGAGGAGCAAAAGGTAATTGATGCTAAGGCACAAGCTAATGCCTTACTTCAGCAGCAACAAATGGAAGCTAAGCTAAGGGCTGATGAAGTGCAGAAGCAGCAAAGGCAAAGGGAGCAAGAGCTCAAGATCAAAGAAGAGAATGATATGTTGGAATTAATATAGAAAATTCATGATCTAGAGGAAGAAAATGCAAAGCAACGAAGGGAAAGAGAAGTTCTTGTGGCCAAATTGAAGCTTGCTGAAGAGGCCTATAAAAAGAAAGAGGAAGTAGAATATGTGCAAAAAGAGAAAGATTCAGAGGAGATGACCAAGCAACAAAAAGAAAAGGAAGATGCAGATAGACTTAAGGCATTGGAGGAAGAGAGAAACAGGGAACTTGAGAAGAAAAGATTAGAAGAAGAAAATTTGAGGAAGGAAGAAGAAGGCAAGAGGATACAGGAACGAAAGGATAGGGAGGAAGCTGAAAAGCTGGCACAGACAAATTTGGAGCAAGGACAACAAGAGGTACAAGGGGTTGATTCTCAACCTAAATTAAATATGCCATAGCCTTCTACTACTATTGCTTCTTCTTCAACTATAATGACCACTACTCCAAGTGCTCCCACTTGGTTGAAATTGGATCTTCAAAAGAGATCAGTGACACCTTCACAACCTCTCAATTGGGATGATATGATGAAGGAAATTGAAAAAGAAAGGCCCAAGAAGAAGGCCAAAATCCTACATTCCACTAGACTCACCAACGAAGGAGAAATTGTTGTTGAATGTGCAATACCGATGGTGGACAAGGATGTGAGGGACATGCAACTAACTGATTATCAATTGGGAACTGTTAACTTAGGGAGACCCACAAGAGATCAACAGATGAACTTGATAGATGTGGTAGCATCATCCACTAAATCAAGAATGATGAAAGATAAGTAGAGAAAGGATGAGCTTAAGGCTCAATTGGATCAGTTGCATACTTTCTTGAAGAGTGTTTCTGCTCCGAGGTCATAACAAGTTGCCACCATTGAGACACCAATTTTGCTTAGTAAGAAAGAAGTGGATGATTTGGTACAAGTAAGGAGTAAGCCAGAGATGTTGGATAGATGGATAGATAAACTAAATCAGGAAATAAGTGAGGTGCTGGATAACAGTTTTGAGGTTCACAAGATGATAGAGGAATTAATAGAAGAAATGAATCAGTATGTCAAAGTATTGGGAGAATAGGAGGAAGAGTACAGAGGATATAGCCAGAAGCTGAAAGAGGTTAATAAATTTCCAAAGTCCACTCTTCTAGAACAATCAATACTTGAAGAGGATAACAAAGATTTCTTGGAAAAGATTTCCAGCATACTCCAGTTTAGATTGGACTTTTTATACAAGCATAAAAATAAGGTTCAAGATTCTGTCAAGGATCTAAATGAATATTTTGAGGAGTTAGAAGCAATTATTGTTGTTATAGTAAATGTTGATATACTGGTAAAGGAGGGCCTACCTTTGAGACAAATAAAGGAGAAATGGGATGATAGGTTTAAAGAGGTCATGCAAAAAGGAGATGATGGAGAGGATCTACTGTTAGATCGGTTAATGGATATTAAAGAAGAGATAAGGGAAGCTAAAAGGGAGTTAACAAAGCTAAAAGACATGAGAGGTTTTGCTGCTACGGAGTTAGAAAGGATCAAGTTTGAAGATAGTTGGGTTGATGGGCCGAAATTGGACATGCTTCAACAAGTCTTCTTCAGTTATGATGAGTACATTGCAAAGAAAACTTCACATGCATAATCGATAATCTCATGCATGCATGGCTTTCTTCTCTTCTCCGCATGCAGGACTGGCAGTTTTAGAGGCACATGGCTTTCTTTTCTCTTCTATTTTCTTTTCTCCAGTTTAACTAAATGATCAAGGTGGGAACTAGAGATCAAATTGATCTGAGTTTCCAAGAAGACTTTGATTCCTAAA
This sequence comes from Sequoiadendron giganteum, assembly GCA_007115665.2. NCBI lineage: Eukaryota > Viridiplantae > Streptophyta > Pinopsida > Cupressales > Cupressaceae > Sequoiadendron > Sequoiadendron giganteum. The sequence goes on along the minus strand of CM021103.1, from coordinate 338,941,407 downwards.
AGGGTGGATCGACTTAAGATAGAAATAACTTCGGATATTTATACATCTATAAATACCTTTGGGGTATCATATTGTAAGGGTCAGCTAATAAGAATAGAATTGGCCACCTGATAGTAGGAGATAGAATTTTATAGCTTTTTAGAGATACTTTGTTATCATTCAGTTACAATTGAATACAATTATAGGTTTTTTTTATGCAGTATGGTGTTGGAATTGAGTTTTGATTTATAAGGTTGATGAATTATAGTCTATCTGTATGCCAGTGATTGTGTTGAAGCATAAATGTTTCTTTTGTGATCAAAATCCTTAGAAGAAACCAGATTTAAGGATTATTTCATTAGATTATCTTTGAATTGAATTTATTGAAGTCTGTTGATCTATGATCTTGGCAATGAATGAGAGTGTGTTCTTTTGAAATCTTTGAAATATTTATGATGTGTGATTGTGATGTTAAATTAAGCACCTTAGATGCATGCAATAGTAGGGATTATTCTGTAAATTGTATCATGCTATGGTTTTTTTGATCTGTTGAAAAAACATTTGTTGTTGAAGATATATGTCCGGATACTAGATAAGTTTTATTCATGTTTTACTGATGTACGCCTTGACCTATCTTTTTCTTTTATTTAAAACCCCTTTTTATTAAGAACAGTTAGATGAATAAGTCATTGCTTGCATTCCTTGTTACCAGCACAGGCCCCTTGAATATTAAATTTGCATGGACCAATTGAGTAACACCAGACAGTTGAGAACCAACTACCATGCCCTTGGGAGTTAGGCTACTATATGTTGTCTTTCTTTTTCAAGAGAAATAGAGTAGAAATATTCTATTTAATGTTGTTTGTGTCATTTTCACCATCAACAAGACATTATCGAGAGGTCCTTACAATGGGTCATTTAAGATAAATCACAAGACAAGATCAAAGACAAACAATCAGTGATATCTATATCTCTTGCCTGATTAAATATAGCTAAGTTGATTTTTGATACTGATGCCCATTGTAGGAAGGATACATCCTAGGACATGTAGATCAAACGGTTGTTTGATATTAGGATGATGATGAGCGTTATGATAAGCCACGGAAACAAACTTCACTGATGCATTTACCTATGATCTAGACTTTATATTTTGACACTTAGGTTCTCACTTTATGACTTGTTATACTTGTTTTCTATTTACTTTTCCAAAGGTTGAAGGTGATGCTTGATTTATTGTGGGTGGAGGTTTATTACGGGTGAAAGCAAGATGAGATGGGTGGTTTCAGATTTTTTGGAAAATTTCAATGTTTTTGGAATTTTGAAAATGTTTTAAGGTTTTTTTTAGAATTTTTGAAAGTTTATGCAAATGTTTAGATTTTTTATTATTTGAGGCTTTTAGGGTTTTGATATTTTTGAGGATTTTTAGGTCTTTTGAATGTTTTCTAATGTTTTTGGATTTTTAATTTTCAAATGTTTTGGGTTTTCTGAAATTTTAAATGTTTAAGGCTTTTATGCTATTTGGATGTTTTGGGATTTTAGAATATTTGAATGTTTAGGGATTTTTCAAGAGGTATTTGGATGTTTTAGGATTTTTTGAGAGTTTTGACCAAGAACCTAACCTAAAAGACCTATCCTAGGGGTCTCAAGGGCTGATCAAAGATAAGCCTTGCCTACGTTATACACGTAGAGACCATGTAGTTCGACCAACTCGACCTATTAACAGAATGAGAAATTAACAGGTGATAGAAAGTCAGTTTATTATGATGGACTTCTAAAGGACTAACCTACGGTGTCTCAAGGGCACATAAATGATGGCCTTGCCTACATTCAAGCTCAGAGATGATGTAGTTCGACAAGGGAACTATTTTCGGATTTTTGATTTTTGACCTTTTTAGGGATTTTGATGTTTTTACGATGTTTTGGATTTTTCCTTTGCAATTTTGTGAATGTTTTGGATTTTAGCTGTACAATATTTTGCAACTTTTTTTGGATTTTTTGATGAATGTTTTACAAATGTTTTTAGGATTTTTGATGAGATTTCCAAATAGCCTCAAGATATACAAGAACCCGATATGATTCATAACAAATTTCCCCTAGCGTGACATGTTAGACTACTTTGATACATGCAAGACAAACTGACCTTTGGAATATGCCAAGTAGTACTAAAGAGATATGATACTTCACAACATCAAGCTATGATAATGATGCAGATGTCCAGTGGATGAATGATGGTGCAAATAATGATAGAAAAAAAGAGCCAAAAAATAGATGGAGGAACTTTATTTATGCAAGGTTCCTGTTTGCTAGGTTTTCACCAAGGTACTTGCCCAAAGCTCTACCAAAGCATAGCTTGTTGTGACGACGAAGGGATCCAACTAGTTAGGCTCAAACTTTCCTTTACTATCTTGATCTAGTAGATTATTCTTATTCTACTTTAGGACAAGATCCCCTACCTAGAAGGACCGACACTTGATCCTTTTGTTATAGCTCCATTTCAATCGGTTTTCATAAACTTGCAAGTGATTGAGGGCATCGAGATGATGCTCATCTAGGAACTCTAGCTCATTTAGCTGAGATAGTCTGTATTCTTCATCGATGATAAGGTTCTGTAATGACACTCATAGTGATGGGAGCTCAACCTCAATAGGTGGGATATATTTTCATTTGTAGACCAAGGAGAAAGGGGTTGCACCTATGGGTGCGTGAATACTAGTTTGATAGGCCCAGAGAGCGAGATTTAACTGCAGATGCCAATCACGGTCAACTTTGTTGATTATTTTCTTCAAGATTTTTAGGATAATTTGGTTTGTAGCCTCAACTTGTCCATTTCCTTTGGGATAATACAGTGTAGAGAATCGGTGTTGGATGTTGAATCTTGGAAATAGCTCTTTCACATCCTAATTCTTAAAGGGTGTCCCATTATCTAAGATTGGGGTTTGTGGGACACCAAAATGGTAGATGAGGTAGTTCAGGATAAACTTGGCAATTTGCTTCCCTGTTATGTAGGTAATAGGAATGACTTATACCCACTTAGTGAAGTACTCAGTGGCAGTTATGATAAACTTGTGTCCATTAGATGAGGTTGGGGTGATTTTTCCTATGAGGTCAAGTCCCCACTATGAAAAAGGGAAAGGCATGATCATTGGTTACAATTTTTGAGCTAATGCATGAATAAGATCTCCATGCTATTGAAACTGGACACACTTTTTCACATATTGATGAGCTTCATTTTCCATGGTTGGCCAATAGTACCCCGTCCTCAATAGTTTCTTAGCTAACGTCATACCGTTGGAATTGGAACCACATATGCCATCATGTACTTTTGTTAAAGTGGTTAAGGCTTCCTCTTGGTTAAGACATCATAGTAATGTTCCCTCGATGCTTCGACGGTAAAGGGTATCACCTAGGATCACAAATTAGGATGCCTTTTTAACAAAGATCTTTTTAAAGTTCGAGGTAATATCAGATGGGAGAGTTCCTCTGCTAAGGTAGATAAATATTTCATGATACCACATGGATCGAAGACCAACAATGGCACATGTGAATTCAGATTCAGGCATTTTGAAATTCAGTACAAGAAGTTGTTCTACCAAGAATTCACATTGGAGGACGTTGTTCAGCATGTCCAATAATGATCTGATTATTTTCATGGCGTCTTTTTCTCTGTTGTTCATGCAAGAAATATTCTCAATGGTTATGTCTATAAAGAGATCTTTGAGATTCTCTGCCATCTTCTTGTAAGGAGTGAGCTTGTCATCCTTGGTTTAATAGTCATCATTGACTTGGTTGATAACCAACTGTGAGTCCATAGACTTTCATCTCTTGAATTTTCCACTAAACCATTATCCTTAGACCTATGATTAGGATTCGTATTCAACAATGTTGTTAGTGCAAGGGAATGATAGTCTATATTACTTTGGGATACAATCACCTTGAGGGGTGATGAAAATAATTCTTGATTTGGATCCATATTGGGTGAATGATCCATCAAAGTACATCTTCCACTGAGATGTGAGACTGATAAGAAACACTAATTCGTCGGGAAACTCATATATCAAGGGGTTATCTACATAGATGGGTGACTCTGCTAGTTGGTTTGTGATCACTTGTCCTTTGATTGCCTTGCGCTTCACATATTCTATGTGAAATTCAGTTAATATCATCACCCATTTGGCCATTCGACCTATGAGAGTTGCTTGAGATAACAGGTATTTCAATGGGTCTATCTTTACAATGAGCTTGATTTTATGTGACAACATGTAATGCCTAAACTTTTGTGAAGCAAAAAATACTGCTAGCAATGCTTTCTCAATAGGTGAATAGTTCATTTCATAACCCACCAAGGTTTTGTTGATGTAATAGATAGCCAATTCCTTTCCATTTTCATCATGTTGTGCCAGAAGAGCTCCTAGTGTTGTTGATGTTGCTGAAATATATAAGATTAGTGGTTTGTTTGGTATTGGTGGCATCAGCACTAGAGGTGTTAGTAGATAATATTTGATCTGCTGGAAAGCTTTATCATGCTTGTCATCCCATTATATAAGTTATCCCTTTGTGGAGAAGATGTGAAAAGGGGTGGATTTTATCTAATAGTTGTGCTATGAACCTTCTGATGGACTGCAATCTTCCTTATAATCCTCTCATCTTCTTCAATGTTTGCGGTGGTTCCATGTCGATGATTTCTTTTACCTTTGCTGGATCGATTTCTATCCCTCTTTGTGAGACAAAAAAGTCAAGAAGTTTCCCTAATGTAACCCCAAAGATGCACTTTTTTGGATTCATTCGTACCTTGTATTCTTCAAGCCTATCAAACATGGGTCCTAGGACTTGTATGTGCTCACTCCTTTTCCTTGATTTTTTCAAAATATTTTCCACAGAATCTTCAACTATTTTCTGGATCATGTCATGAAAGATGAGGGTCATTTCTCTTTGATAGGTTGCTCCTGCATTCTTTAGACCAAATGGCATCGCATTCTAGCAATATGTTCCCCATGGACAAGTGAATACAATTTTATGTCGATCCTCCTTGGCAATTATAATTTGATTGTAGCTTGAAAAAACATCCATGAGTGATATCGTCTCATGCCAAGCTGTTAATTCCACAATGAGGTCGACGTTAGGAAGAGGGAAATCATCTTTAGGGCATGATTTGTTTAAGTCTCTAAAAGCAATGCAAATTTTGATGCCCCCAATGGGTTTTGAGACTAGTACCAGGTTTGAAACCCACTTAGGATAATCTATCGGTCGAATGAATCCAATGTCAAGAAGATTTTGTAACTCTAGTGTCACCAAGAGTGCTATTTGAGGGTGCATCTTCCTTAACTTTTGCTTGACTAGCTTGGCTTCAGGATAGACTGCTAAATGATGCACAACTACTTCAAAATTGAGCCTCAACACATCTGTGTATGACCATGCAAATTTATCTCTTCGCTCTTTCAAGAATGTTGCTAGGTTCTCCTATTCTTCATCCAATAGGGATTCGGCATAGAAAGTTCTATTGGGTGCTTCTTCTATGCCTACATTGACTGGAGTAGCCTTTTCTACTAGCACTATTGACCTTTTAGGATGCATTACACTAAGGGGAGATTGAATCCCTCATCCTTGGGAACCTTAGACAAGTTTTCAACATCAAATACATCTTTTTTTTTTACTATATTAGGATTAGAGAGTGCCACAATGTGATTTTCACTCAAGGATCTGCATGTTAGTTGCATTTAATTAATTTTGTGATTGAAGGATTCAAACGTCTCCCCATAGTATGCCCTTGTGTCTAGCTCTATGTCAAAACCTGCCTTGTGATCTGCCCATGGTAGGTTTTTGTGGAGTCCCATGAGTTCTAATATCACTTCATCATTTTTGAATGAATCAAGAATCGATGGTCCTTGTTGGTCCATGTCAATAAGTTACAAGTATAATAGGTGTATTTTAGTTGGTTGATTGCTTGGAGCAAAGGATGTAATGAATATCATGAAGAGGGAGTTATTTTCAATAGGTCATCAACATCAAGGGGGAAGTCATCCAAAGTTATTTCACGTGGTGTAGGTAACCAAGAGGAAGCCTCAACCCATTTAGCAAAAGTACCTTTACCAATAAGGGTAACCTTGCTAGTAGTAAAACCTAAACCAAGATTCTTTAATCATTTCTTAGGAATGATAGGTTCTAGCAAGCCATTATCATTTTGTCCCAGTTTCTCATTCTTGTTATAACCCATTCCCTTCATGATTTGAAATCATTTATTATCATCTTCCATAGGAAGAATAGGGACAGGTCGTTCATCCTGATAGATGAGTTTAGAGATATCCTCCTCGTTGATATCTTCTTGATTTAGATCCCCCCACTTGGTGAAGGTAGTAGTTTCTATCTTGATTGTTTCGAGCTCTTTGGTGCTAGATGTGGGTTTCCTATGAGATTGAGGAGAAATAGGTAGCTCTCCTAGGACAAAGGTATCCTTTAGTAGCTTATATTTCCACAACCATCATCCTAGATCATTGCTTTGTTGTCAGGAATGTTCTGCACAATGGGTGTATTCATTATTGAGGTAGATGCAAGAGATGACGGATCAAAAAATGAGGTAGGTTTGGGTGTAGGCCCTTCATCATTTTTAGGCACTTGGGGTATCTTATAAAACTTGGCTTCAAGATTCTTGGAGTAGTAGGAAGGCTCAGGATCTCCATGGATGGTAATTTCTCTGCCCTCGAAAAGAAACTTGACTCATTGATGGTAGGTCGAGGTGACAACTTTTAAAGCATGAATCCATGGTTGGCCAAGTAGGATGTTGTACGAAAGATCAATATCTAGCACTTGGCATGTACTTTTTGTAATGATAGGTCCCACTTCAATGGGTAGTGCAATGATTCCTTGGGATGTCTTCTTTGGGTCGTCATATGCTCTATGGTGGTACTCTTTATTTTCTCAATAGTATCTTCTGAGTAGCCCAAGTATTTGATCATATTAAGGGTAAAAAATATTTAGACCAACACCTCCATCTACTAAGACTCTTTTAACCTTGTTCTTATGAATGTAGACCTCAAGGTGTAAAGCACGATTATGAGATGGTTGTGATGGTAGGTCTTGTTCTGAGAAAGTGAGAAGATGTTCAGTAATATGTCCTACTATAGCTTGAAACTGATCTATATCAATATCCTCAAGGACAAGATTTCTCTAAGATCTGCATATGTGGGGGGATAGCCTCAATAGTTCTAAGATTGATATTTGTGTTGGGGTCTTCTTGAGCTGATTTAGGAGATTATACTTGTTGGGATTCGATGTTGGAAAAGTAGGCTATGCCATAGACTGAGATGGGACTCCTTGGATAGTGACCCTTCCACTTTGTGTGGTGACTCCACACTCTGCACTAGGTCCTTTTATGGTGACAACAGTAATGACACTATCACAGAATGTGACCACATTTGAATAGTTGTGCTACACATTTTTGTAATCCTTAGCTTTCCCATTGTTGTTTCCTTTGTTATGATCTAGCATAGGGTTATTGTATATCTTAAGATCCTGATTCCTAGCTAGTACTTCAATAGAGATGGTGTCATTCTCTATAAGGTATTGGATGATATTATTGAGTCTCATGTAATTTTTTGTTTTGTGTCCTTTGATTTTGTGAAAGTCACTGAGATCATTCTCGTTGTACCAGGATGGTTTCTCTTATGGTTCTTGGTAGTTTTCAAAGTTGGGTAATGTTATCATATTTGACTACCAACTTTTTCATGATGGTTTTGATAGGTTCAGATAACTGTGTGTACTTGCATTTGGGATAGTTCTCCTATTGGTAGTTCACCTTTGTTGCATCTCGATGTTGTTGATCTAATTGTTCTGAGGGAAAATTGTTTGTTGCATAGCTGGTTGAATGTTGGCAACTTGATTATTGTTGGGCCTAGGAGCACTTAGGACCACCTTAGCATCTAACACACCATCATTTGTCACATTTTTATTTTTAGCCCAGACACGAGTCTTGTCATTTGAATAGGTTGATGGTCAGTTGTAAGCTTGATTATTTCCCTATGAGATTAGAGCTCGTTCGATGTTAAGGGCTTGAGGGACAAGATCCTCATGAGATGTGATGCACTAAATTTTCAAGTGGAAAGAGAGATCAAGATCCAAATTTTCTATGATAATTCCCACTTGTTGTTCATCGGGAAGGGTCCACTTTCTCTTACTAGCTTTTTGTACAACTCTTCTAGACTAATGTCCATGTCAAGGTTGAAGGAGAAGTAATCAATGAATTTATCAGTGATTTCTTGGAAATTTTTGATGTCGGGAGACAAATGAGAAAACCAATCCATAGCAGTACCTATTAAGCTTTGAGGGAAGAGGTACAATAGATAAGAATCATTGTAGGCCACCTCCATACACATGACATTGAATTCTTTGACATGGTCCATGGGACTCCCTCTCCCTTTGAAATTATCGAATTTGGGGATCTCAAATCCAGGAGGGAGTGGCACCATGGCAATTTTTTGGTCAAATGGATAAGGACAGATTCTATGTATAAGGCTTCTTTGTCTTACCCATTCGAAGGTCCTACATTTCTTGGGATAGTGTTTTGAATTGTGAAGCTAGATCATCCTGTGGGTTTAGTGGAGGAACATATGATGGGATAATGGATGAATTGTATATGGGATTCTGATATGATGGTGTGTTGTATGGGGTGTATGATGGTGTGAGGTTATGTGAAGGTGATTGAGGTGTTGATGTGTATGTTCCTAATGTGTTTGTATTGATGATGTTCTATTGAGGATTATAGTAGGAAATTTGCTATTGTTGCTAATGTTTGGCATACTGCTTAGCTAATAAGGCTTGTTGTTGTCATTGTGCCACAAGGGCTTGTTGTTGGTCCTATTGTTGTTGTTGCACCACTAGGGCTTGTTGTTGGGCTTGATGTTGTTTTTGGGCCTAATGTTGTTGTTGCGCTGTGAGGGCTTGTTATTGGGCCTAATTTTGTTGCTTCACTACTAAGAATGCTTGATAGGCTTGTTGTTGTTGTTGTTGTGTTGCTAAGGATGCTTGATAATCTTTTTGTTATTTTTGTTGTTGTGTGGCTAAGGCTTCTTTCTATTGTTGTTGTTGTTGTGCGGCTAAGGATGATTGTTTTTATTGACGTTGTTGGATGTATTGTTGATAAGCTTGTTATGCTTGTTGCAAGGCTAAGGTATGAGTTTTCAATATAGGACAAGTTGATTGTTGGGAAATCTGTGATGGATTGTGAGTGTTAATGTTTTGGATGGGTTGTGAGTTGGTGATGAGAGGTTGGGAGTTTCCTTGGTTCAACATTCCTTGTAAGATGGTGGATTGAGATGGAGGAATGTAGGTTTGAGGCCCCATTTGATTTTTCATCATGAAGGGGACCGTGGGGAAAGATGAGGATGTTGTCATTAGATTTTGCAATGGTACTGACATACTAGGACCTTGATTCCATTGATTGAAAGGATTCCCTTGATCGATGCTTGGGGGATTTCCTTATTCTTTGGATTCGGTCAAGGTATTTCCTTGATTGATGGGGTTCATAACCAAGGCGTTGTTTTGATTTGGGTTGATGATAGATGGTCTGGATGTGTCATGTGATGCCAATGGTATAGATGAACCCATGGGAGAATTAGGTAAAGATTTCCCCATTTGCATTGAGGGTTGACTTTGTGATATAGTATTTTCATGCTCTTATGTACTATCTTGAGATACTTGGCCCACACTACTTTGTGTGATGGTGGGCATACTTGTGGTAATCATGGATGTGGATGAAGAGGGGTGTCCTTGATAGGTGGAGGTTGTGGTGGAGTAATGAAGATCAAGAGGTTTATGTAGTTTCTTTAGATTTTCAGGGATGGGAGGAGCACCAAAGGTAGGTGTCTAAGTGGTTGTTGGAGGTGGAGGATTGGTATCAAGGGTACCCACAAGTGTGTTGTTTTCAAATGGAAGAGTCAAACCAAAGTCCTTAGCAAGGCCAATTGCAACACTAGGAGTAGATGCTTGATTTATCCCTAATGGTGGGGTTGTGAAGCCTTGTGCCAAATTTTGTGCAACAAATGATGGGGAAATAGGAGCTATGTTTTCAAAGGCTTGATGTTCCATGATTTCTTCCCTAGTAAGATCAAAGGGATCATTTGTGATGTCTTCAATCTCATATGGTCCTATCAAAGATGATGGTTGTTGAGATGGGGTGACTTGTTCTTGGATCAAATTCTAGAGGATTTGGATCACTTGAGGTAAATATGACTTTGGTTTTCTCCATGATACTCTTGTATTGTGATCTTATCTTTACCATAAATTTTGGGTCACTAAAGGGAGAGTTGTGTTGAGATTTGTAATGTTTGAACTCTCTAGTTGACTCAAATCTAGGTAAAAAGGACACTATAAGTATTTTTGGAGCAATGATGATAATGGGGGATGAAAAGATGGGTGATATGGAAAGTGAACTTCACAATAATTTTGGGACAACACTTTTGACTTGAGTTTGATGTTTTGATGTTAGGATAAAGGATGTTGATGAACTCGAGAATCTTTAGGGTAGATTTGTGACCTTCAAGATAAACTAGTTCAACGATGATAACTAACTTAGCTAGGTGCATGGAAAAGGATACATTTCACATACAATATAACCAAGTTAGAGGTTGGTTTGATTGATATTTAAGTCAAAAGATGTTGGTGTATTCAAAAGTTTTGCAAAGTTTGGTGAAGTGAAGCATAAAATTTAATGAAGGGGTGGATGAAATGTTTGACCCAATGTTGACTTAGAATGAACCTTTGTTTTCTAAGACCAAGGTAGTGATAATGATGATAGACCTCTAAAATGTTCCAATGCTAAAGACCCAATGTTGACTTAGATGAGAGGATAGATGAGGATGTTTAAACCTATTCTCCTCCTCCTAGCTCGAGCATAGTAGTTTCTTAATAAGTGGTTACAATTGTGGTAAAGTATTTGTAATACCCCTCTATTTTTCTCTTTTGATGTATTTTGATGTGGTGGTATTTTATTCTGATGTTATCGTTATGGCATGCTTAAGATTAGCATAAGTGGATATTCGAATTAATGATGCTTTATGCTTTGATTATATTATTGATGTTAGATTCGTCAGTTGGTAATACTGTATTGGTGAAGGGGACGGGATTGCATCACTCGCTTGCGAGTGCCCTATGATTCTGATATTTTCCTCTTCATGGTGTGTTTTATATGATGCAAATATACCTGTGTGATATATTTTGTTCGCAGGTTAACAGGTACAAGACATCGACTCCACCTGGCTTCACAGGTTTGAGCGTGTCCATTGCCCAACGACATTTGATTAGGAGATAGTAGTTAGGTTTTTTGTGCCAAGTCGTCACCCTAGTCATAAGTATGTCGTCGTTTTTAGTCTGGTTTAGTTATTTGATTATTGTTTAATTGCCTAAGATTTCATTTAATTGCAAGTTAGAAAAAGGTAATTAAATGACCTTTGTAGTTAAGTTGTTGATTAAATGAATCTGGTTAGAATGTTAGAAATGTTATTTAATTTATTAATTAATTTAATTTAATTAATAAATAATTTAATCTCGGATTAGATTTATTTTATTAATTAATTAAATTAATTGTGTTGAAATAAATTAAGTTATTCATTTTGAAATTAATGGATTATAGTTTGAAATTGAAAATTAAAGAAAAGGATTTAAATTTCATTTTTGGAAAATTTTAAATGCAAAATTGAAAAAAGAGATATTTTGAGATATTTTCTGTTTTCTATTTTCAAAAATTGATTATGGTGGTTGAATAGATATTTTTCATTTTTTTGGCTATTATTTGGATTTTGGATAAAAATTTGAGGAGGATGAAAAATTGAAGGAAATAGGGGAATTTTTCTGGTTGTGGGTTTTGGATTGGAATGGTGGAAAAGCTTTGTTGATTTGCTTGGAAAGGGTTGAAATCTGAAGAAGAATCATTGCACCCTTTTGGATCTTCTCAAACTTATGGAAACTAGGTTTTCTTTTTTTATTAAATTAACTTCTTTTTCTTGAAAAGATTCACAACTCTTATTCGTTATTGGAAAATATATAAAGTTTGTTAGATTCGCATGAAAAACCCATATTGAATCTGGTTTTAGAACTTCAAAATCTCTGGTAGCAATGATGTTCTTCAAGAAAAATTGCAATATAGTTATATTTGATCATTTTGTTATTGTTTGTTCAATTTAATTGATGTATATATACATACTTATATACATATTCTTTTGTTTTTGGGTTTTATTGTTGTATGTAAGTTTTAAAACAAAAACAAAAAAAACCCCTCTGTTTGAATTCGGATTTTTGAAATCCATAATATGTTTTATAAAAAGAAAATTTATAAAAAAAAAAGAGGGTTTGTGAGGGCTGGGGGCTCGACCCACAGTCGGCCCATGGGAGGCATTGTGGGGAGCCACGCCCAGCACGCCCCACACGACCCCCCATTCTCCCTATCATCGCCGCCCAAGGAAGGGATGGTTGTGTGTTGACACAACCACCGCCCCCTTTGGGGGAGTCGACTGTGTTTACACACAATTGCCCCATACAATGGGGTTCGGCTGTGTGTAAACACAGCCGACCCAACATGTAGTCTGGGCATGCACCCCAATGAAAACTGCCTTTGACCTTTCCATTCGTGATTTTTTTTAGAATAAAAAAAATTATATATATAAATAATATTTCATATATTATAATTTATAAAATAAAATATTTATAATAATATTTTATATTATATTTTATAATATTAAAATATTAATATATATTATTGATAAAATATATATAATATTTTATAACATTAAAATATTAATTAATAATAAAATATATATTTATAAATGGTGGATATAAATTTAATATGCAAAGGAAGATATTGATTTAAGTAATAGCATGATTTAATTGAAATTAAAGAGTTTAAATTATAGTGTTTTTTTTTAATTAAGTTGTGGATTTTATTTTTTATAATAATAAAATTGGTAGATCGGTATATTTGATTTTTAAGGAATATGTCTAATGAATGAGTTAATTATTTTTAAAAGGAATATGTCAAAAAGAGGAAACAGTTATTTATTTCGAAACGATATTTCTAGATGGTTGGAATAAATGTCTATTTTATATTAAATTAAAAATAATTAGAGAATGAAATATTTGGTGTTTATTTCATCTTTGTCTAATAGAGACGTTATTCAATTCAATTTTATTAAATGCAATAAAGTACTGTATGTGAATTAAGAAGTGGATTTAGGAAATTCAAAGTAGATTTAATTCTGATTAAATTGCTTGTTTAAATGTAATTCCATCTATTATCGCTTTGGGGGAAAATCAATTAGAAAGGGTTGTTAAGTCTTCCTGATAGGGTTTTAAATATGTGGGTTGTCGTATCAGGTTGTCAACTTGTTTGAATTGGATGAAGTAAATGTTTATTTCATTATTATCTAACAACAATTAGGGGATTAAATATTTGGTTTAAATTTTATCATGTATCTGGAAGAGATAATATTAAAATTAGTTTAATTGAGTCAATAGACTATTGAATATCATAAAGGTAGTGGATATATGATGTTTTTTAAAAAGTAATCATGGATTTCAATTGGTTAATGAAGTTAGTATTTCCCTTCTCTACAATTGATGAGTCAATTAATTATTTTTAATCAGTTATTCGGTTAAGGCAATTATTATTTTGTTGTAGAATTATTTTGAAAATAAAATGGATTTAGAATATCCAAAGGTAGTTTATTTCAATTGCTTTCAGTGAATATTTCCTTCGTGTTCCTGTTTAGGGAAATGGGATTAAGTGTCTTTGAGATGTAAGTCTTCCAAAGGACCCTTGAGATTGGGGGTTGTCATCTTGTGAGGTCAACCATTTGTTAATTCCCTTGGTTAGTGCTTGAGGTTATGTCAATGTTTTACCCGGTCTCCTTGAACGGGGATGTTTTGTGCCTCCTTTGGAAGGAGTGGATTATGTGATTTGTTGCCTCCAGAGTTGGAGTGAGTTCTTTTTATGTTTCCTCCTAGAGTTGGAGTGGTCGTGATGTCTTGTTGTACGCAATTGGGTTTTCGTTGTGATTGGTTATGTCTGGTATGTTGTCAAGTAGAAGAATGAATTCCGTTAGGGGCCAGAGCCGTGAGAGGTAAATTGGGTAACCTTCAGAAGTAGTTTATTCGAGTGATAACTAAAGCATTGTAATCCATGTCAGTAATGTTATGGTGTACTTGTAGTTGGTACTTGATTATTATGTGTATGGTTTTCTTAACATACCTGATCTGTTATTTCTGGAAGCAATGTAACCATGTTAGAGTTGTACTTGTGATGTATTTGAGTTGTGCGTACATTGAACTTGAGTTGTACTTGTGTGGTACATGTGATTGGTTGTGTCAATTTGGTTTAGTTATGATTCAGCCTGTGTCTAGAGGTAGTTGGTCTTGTCTAGAAATCCTTGTTAGTATCTCCTAGCATGGGGGGTGGGCCTTTGAGTTCCACTTGGTTGGGTGGCGTGCACCTTACTCCGTTGGGCTTCCTTCTTGTTTGTGTTGACAAGATTTCCAGTTGGAGAGCTCGTGGGATCTAGTTTCTCTTTATGCTTATTTTCATTTCAGTTGCTCTTGTAATTCTTTACCCCTCATTTGTTATCAAGGTGGGAAGATGTAAATTGTAATCATGCTTATTGGACTTACCTCATTCAGGGAATGAGAGATGTAATCTCCTTAGTAGATTATTGTACTTTGGGATCTTATGGTATCTTTTAGTTTTATGCTGTAATTTATCTTGTACGGAATGTATGTGTTCTTAATTTCTTAAGTAATTAATGTTGTGGTTTCCATTCATTAATGTTGTTCATGGGTAATTAAGTAATCTCAGTCTCGTAACCTTAGAGGTTGTTGCAATGTGTAGTGAACTTGCATATTAATTATACTTAAAAAAAAATTAATTCGTTTGAGTAGTTAATTGCAACTTCCTCTAGGGTTGTGTGGCGGGGCATTACCGTATTACAGCCCACTTCCTGCCAAACTTTGAATTATGATGTCTATGCTTGCAATGACGAGATGTAGATCTTACTTTACAGATTTTGATTGTGTGATAGATAATTCAAAGAAGCTTAGTATCATGGAAAATACCAAGGTTTTAACTCCAAAAAGAATGCAAATAATTTTGGACTGTACCTTGAAGCGTGTCTATAAAAGTTTTCTACCAACTTGTCTCTATTCTTGTGAAGCGCTAAAAGGTGTTTCTTGAGAGATTTTGGTTTAAGATGTTTGAGCTTAAAATGATGACTTGTAGACCTTATTTTTGGGATTTTTATTTTGTGTGAGATCATTAAAGAAGAAGAAGATATTTATTTCCATGTAGGAGGTGGTAATATGGGCCTTCTAGCCAAAATATCATCTCTTCGTTCTTCTTTATCTAAGATGGTTGTAGAAATTCTCCACTGATTAGATGTTTCCTTGGTTTCAAAAGTGGAGCTTCTCAAACTGCTAATAATATCCATTTGTTCTCCCGCGATGAATTCAAAGTTTGGTTCAATGATAGGACCTGTGAGGTTGGGTTGTTGAACAGGAGCGATTGGCCTCCAAATGGTCATGTGGCATTTAATTGTGTCAAGTTTATCTTGCTTAAGTGAATTGATTTTACAAACACTCATCTTGATTATGTTTTCAAACTAAATGTTTAGTCAAAAATATCATAACTTTCACAATGTCCATTTTGTGAAAATCATGAGATTAGAGCCCTAATTGCCTATGTTGTCTTTCAGAAATATGGATTGAGATTAAGTCAAGATATTTAGAAATTGCTAAGGATAGAAATCCTTAGGACAAGTAGTAATATCAAGGCTAAATCAAGAGGTATCCATATTTAAACCAAAGTGTTTGAAATTTTGAGGAAGATAGTGAATGTTTGTTTTTATAACGTTAAAAACCAAGCAATGTATCAAACTGACTCACAATCATTGACAATCCTAGGTTCAAAATGGCTATACTTCTTGAATTCCCACTTGGATTTCTCCAAACACTAAACATTACAAATAGTTAGAGATTTGGCGACACTGGCTCCTCCTTTCTCGGCACACTTCTCAAGACCACCAAATCTCAAAATCCTTAAAATTTGGAGATCAAAAGGATTTTTTTGTTTCTACAATTGAATAGTAAGAATGTGGGATGGCTTAAGAATGATGGTTCTTGTACCAACAAGTATTAAGGATTTTTGGATTCTAAACAAAGGTTCATAGTAAGGGCTTCCAGTTTAGGGGGTACAATGATAAACTTTGTCAAAAGGTCTCCCAACCCTTAGAACAAGGTCTTAATGCATCATAAAGATACTGGAGGAGAGATATCATGTACCGCATCCCATTGATCACAATTTTCATTGCAACCACACATTTAAATCATAGTTTGAAAGAACTTGGCTTTAGTTCGTTATCACTTGAGTCGTTCCCTCCTTTTGAAGTATGGAGGTAGGTCCTCTAAAGGTAATTAATAGCAAGGAATTATGTTTGTAGTTTGATCATTTGTGCTTGCATGAACAAAGAGAGAACACACACCACATCTTTTTCTCACACTCGCAAAGGGGTTCAGTTTTAATCCAAATTGAAATATGTAAGTGATTTTCTAAAGTACTAAAGAATGTTTCTATTTCTCAAGGTCACCAAATGGCATGAGAGAATTGCATATGCATCCAATAACAACGTTGTAAATTAAGACACAACAAACAGTTGTAAATTTTAACACCTCAAAGTACTGATGAGTTCGTTTTATGCACCAAATGAAAGATGAAGCTGTCTTGTTCAATTTTAAACCCAAAAGAAGATGATAAAATGAGGATTCAATTTTAATCCCATTTGAGCGTTCATTTTAAACCCAATTGAAATTTAGTGAGGTCCTAAAGCATAAAGTAGAAATCATGAAAAGTTGGGTTATAATTTCCCCAAAGTGTTAAACGCTTGTTACAATCATAGAATTTCAAGATAAGAAAGCTTTCTTCACTTTAGCTCCATGTCATTCAACCTATAAAACCTTGTTAGTCTAAAAACCAAAACACAATTAGAAGTAAATTAGTGATCAGATAAATCAAGGAAATTAAAGCACATGTTGAAAAACTAATCGTAAAACTTCTTACCCTAGTTGGGTATCGTTGAACATGATAATGTCGCAATTTGAAGTCTAGGAGTGTCACTCTGGTGAAAATAGGCATTGCTCTACAACAAAAATAGAGAGCCCAAAAGTGTTAGGATTTGGTAGCATCATGATTTGAACTCTGGGAGCGTCGCCATTTGAAGTTTTTGATACCTCTATATTAAATCGACGTCGCCAGATTCAAATCAACGATAGTGCATTTAATCAACGTCAATTTTTCAAATTGCAATAGCGTCGCTATATGGTGATTCTCTTCAAAGTGCATCATTGTTTGTGATTTGGGAATCATTGTAACCTGCAACAAAATAAATGAACAAAATTCAAGCTAAAAATTGATTAAATTATCGATTTTCCCTCCTAGCACCAGAATATGAGACGAGGATTGCTAGGGTGGATCGATTACACTTGATCCATGATGAATCAAAGCATAATTTATCCACTAAACCTTAATCTTACAAACAAGATCATTCAAATTGAAATCTTAAACTAAGCATTTATTGAAACTCAAAAAAACTACAAACTACGAAAGTAATTAAATGCCTACTCTAACCCATTTGAAACTTATCTCATTTTGGAATTGGTGTCATTTTGATGTGGAACAATGACCCTTTCCCAATCTCGTGATCAGTGAGTCTCTTTCAATTGATTCTATGGAAGAGAATCGATGAAACCATTGTGATAAATGGAAGAAAACCTGATTTATGCTAAAATGAACTTGATGCAATCTAAATTAACATGATTTTATGCTAAGATTGATTTAACTATGCAATTGATAAGCTAATCTAAGCTAATTCTAAACTAAAAGATGGAAACCCTAATTTATAAACAATCTAAGATGGATGCATGGAAGCCATTAATGGAAGCTTAAAACTATTATGCAACTAAAAATGAACTAAAACAATCTAAAAGTGAGTAAATTGAGAGTCTGAATGCAAGTGAATTCAATAGCATAAGTTTGAAATTGAAAGATGGATCCATTTATCTCCAAATAGGGTTCTATTTATAGGAGAGCAAATGAGAAATGGAGGGTTGAGATTGAAAAGGTTAATCAACAATCAAAGATGGAAGGAAGAAGAGGCATGGATCATGGATTCTCATAAATGGATGAGAATGCAAGATTAGAATTAATCAAGGGCTCACATTTGTTTCAAATAAACACACTTTTGACTTGCACACACAGTCACAAGGTGACTTGCTCAAGAGGTTAAAAGATAACTTGCAATTGAAGCCAAGTGAGAATATACCTTTCTTAAATGATTGGAGGAGTTCTCATGGATGAGGATAAAGATATTTTGTAAATAAAAGATAGATTTAATTGTGCAAAAAAGGAGACAAGGAATATCCCATGGTAATTTCCCATTTTAGAGGAAAATTAGTTTAATTTTTAATTAAATAATGTTTAATCACACAATTAGGGGATTTGGAGGAATAAAGTAATTTTCATTAAATTAAATGATTTAATGAAAGGGGGAAAGGTGAAATGATATGTAATTAAATAACAGGGTTATTTAATTAAATAAGATGACTTAGGGAATTAAATATAGTTTGATTTATTTAATTTAATAAGATGAAATTTTAGCATGAAAGGGGGTGAATTAACCCGATTTAATAAATTAGGTTAATAGATGAAAAATGACATAATTAATTAAACAACTAGGCTAATTTAATTAATTAAGTGAAAAGAGGATGGGTTTCAAGAGGAAATGATGTTAGTATCTGTTTTGAGTGCATGATATTATTCAGGACATTTTTCAGTGTCTGTAGGACCCATTCACCCTTGGGCGAATGGATCCTAGGACCTAAATCCAAGACACACAACTTCGAAGGTGTTTCAATTAATGTTGGAAATTTTTTAATGTTGGTTTCCCTTTCAAAAAATAGGAATAATAAGGCTTTGGAATGCATAATTTAGGTAATTGGAAGCTTAATTAAGTCTAATTATTTAAGGGACCCAAACATAGTATGAAAATGTAGTGTATAATTTTCTACACTACATATATATATTATATTTTCTCTTCTCTATATATATGCCAACATATGTACATGGCATGCACTTCTAATATTTTTTTGTATAAAATGTGATTGTTACACCGAATCTTCTCTAAGTTCATAAGATCAAGTGCTTACAGCTCAATTATTTATGCCTATCTATTTTATAGGATGTTATTATGTCACCCACTCTATTGTAAATTCTCAACCAATTGGGTTTTTATTTATATTCTTTATGCCTAGGAATGCCAATATATTGTATGCGATGTAAATGTTTGTCACACTAACCTACAACTCAATATTTGGGGTTTCAACTTATACTATTTATGAATGTCAATGCATATCTATTGTGTACAATGTGATTGTTGCACCCAAACTACTTTAAGTGCATAAGATCAAGTGCTTTCAGTTTAATTCTTAATGCCTACCAATACTCAAGGAAAATAAATCATTCAGATGTATCCCATCAATCAAATTCCACCACACAACTATTAGTTCCTTCTCCTCATTTGCCACCTGCAACCACCGAAAAATTATGTAAGGCCACCAAAATTTCCTAGGAAGCAAACAAAGATTGCATGCCATAAATACATACAAACTCTACAATGGAAGGCACTAAAACAAATTTTCAAATTAAAAAAAGCAGGATAGAAATTAAAGACTCCATACCGTACCAGCATTGAACATATAAAAAGATTGACAAATTCAAAAATGCATTACTCAATCTTTTCCAATTTCTATTTAGCACATCTCACTTTGATATTCATATCTATTGTATGCTATACAATTTTTTTTCACAAACCTGTAATTCAATATCTAGGGTTTCAACCTAATACTATTTACATTAGGCTTTTTATTTATATTCTTTATGCTTGAGAATGCCAATCTGTTGTATCTGATGTAAATGTTCAATTATTAATGCCTAGCAATGCATATCTATTATATTGGATGTTATAATGTAATCTAGTCTTAATTTGTTCTTCAATTTCTTCATTTAACTCGTATACATATGTTGGTATATATATGTCTATATCTATTGAAATATAATTATATTTCAGATACATTATTTTGTTTCCTTTAATTTTTTATTCATTTCAGACATATACATTTGTTGGTATACATTTGTAGTTACGTAGACGAAAGAAAATATTATGATATATATCTATATATAGATATACATAGATATAGATAGATTTATATATAAATATATAGACATATAGATATATTTATATATATCTATATCCATATACATATAGATAGATATATATGTATATACATATATCTATAACTATATCTATCTATATCTTTATATCTATATCTATATATAGTTATATATTATATATATATATGGTTATATCATTATATTTTTTAAAAATATTTGTTTCTTTAGATGTGTTCTTTATTTTAGTCTTATAGAGATGTTGGTATATTCAATTGAAACTCAACCATATTATGTCTTGTTCACTATGCTTCAAAGGTCCAGAGTTTCAATACATATTTGGCTTAACCCATTCTTTCGTTGTCGGCTCACCGATGGTGACCTACACTTCAAAGGTATGCACTTTATTTACTATACTTTCTATCTTAAGGTACACACTAATACATGTCTTTGATTGACGCATCCTTTCATTTGTTCTTGCAAGATTGACTTGGAGAAATTCAACATATAGGTGACTACAACAAGCCGCATCATCATCCATTTCTATATGATAGAGGTGTGGTTTCTAGCCTCACTAAGGCTATGCCATTGTCTCATGTCATTTTTTGCTTCTTTCTTTGTATTATTTATTGATGTAGGAGCATCCAAGGTGTAAGAGTAATCTCTTATCCCAAACAAAAAATTATTTATTTTGATTTTAGTTAGGTTTAGTGAATAATTTTTAAGGGCTAAAAATGGTAGGATCACTTACTATTTTCAGTAATATTAGAAAAGCTAAAAATGGAAAGTTTATATTTTTAGTAAGTTAGAATTTGTGCATGTATGCACATGAAATCTTACAGAGAGCTCCAGAATTGTGAATTGAAGACAAAGGTGAAGAAATCACTTCAATACTATTTGTCACTTCTAAGATATTAATTTTTGTCTTAAATAACCCTTTTAAAATATTCAAAGTCAATTTGAGGTACCTGCAAGTTCTGGATGGGCCTAAAAAGTGACCAAAATACAAGTTATATTAGAAATATACTATCAGGGCCCTTGTGCTCGATGATCTTTCGAACAAAATAGACTATTTCTCAATCCAATGCTCAAGTCAAAAGTTATGGCTCCTAGAAAATTGGACTAAAATTTAGAAATTTTCTAAATTTGGAAAATAGGATTATTGAATATGTTGTGTGTCAAAAATAGAAGTGGCAGTTCATTGGAAAGTGAAAAAGTATTATAAAGTGGTTACAAAAGAAGATGAATTCATTCTAGATGAGAAGATAGACAAAATTCTTTCTTTTCAACAAAGAACAAAGGTTGGAGTTTTAATGGCCATTATTTCCATTCGCAGACTTGCATGTTTGATTTTCTACATGTATTTTTAGTCCAAATTTCTATAATAGTGTTCTTGTGACCAAATAATTGCAATGCATTTGATTGCATGTATGTAGATGATTTTCGATAATATAATAAATTTGAATGTTTGTTGTTCTTGAATGTTACTTTTTGTGTAAGGTGTGTTCGAGGGAGAGTATCCTTCATCAAGAAATATAAGGTATATTAAATATATCATCGCAGCCCTTGTGCTCAATGAGATCTTTCCAACAATGCAAACGGTTTGTCAATCCGACGCTCAAATCAAAAGTTATGGCTCCTGAAAAATTGGACTAAAATTTAGGAATTTTCTAAATTCAAAAAAAAGGATAACTGATTTGTTGGGTGCCAAAAATAGAAGTGATAGTTCATTGGAAAGTGAAAAAAGTATTATAAAGTTGTTACAAAGGAAGAGGGATTCATTCTAGTTGAGAAGATAGACGAAATTCTTGCTTTTCAGCAAAGAACAGAGGTTGGGGCTTTAGTGGCCATTATTGTCATTCATAGACTTGCATGTCTAATTTTTTGCATGTATTTGCAACCCATATTTTTGTACTATTGGCCTTGTAACCATATATTTGTAATGCATTTGATTGCATCTATGTAGATGATTTCAAAGAATATAATAAAGTTGCATGTTTGTTGTTCTTGAATGTTATTTTGTGTCAGGTGTGTTCGAGGGAGAGTCACCCTTCATCATTTATTTGATTTGTAAAGGGTGTATTGTGTTTCGTAAACTGATGATTATGTTTTTTCAGTGCTTTTAAAATGAATATTTGAAGTGTTTATATGGTTTTCCATATTTTTAAGGTTCTCTTGCTTTCTTGGTGCATGCACATTGTGCTTGATAAAGTATATGACCTCTAGGGTGTTTATGAACTCTTCCAAATTTTGTGTTCATAAAGACAATTACTTTTGCAAGGAAAAATATGGTTCTATTCAAGAATCATTGTGACTTTAATGGGTTTAATTTCTTAGTTTCTTCGATCTATTGGTTAGCCAAAATCTATCTTCATTCAATTTTTAGGTCACATATTTATATACAATTTTATCTATCTACCTATCTATCTATCAAAATACCTATCTATAGTTTATCTATACCTATATATCTATCTAAATATCAATCTATCTATCAATCTATTTATCTATATATATATATATATATATATATATGCATATATGTACATGGAAGATACATATATTTATATATATGTAGATACATTTATATACATATATATTCACATACATATATATGTACATACTGTTAGATGCACATGAAAATTGAGAGGGGGGATGAATTAGTTTTATATTAAAAACATTTAATCCCTCACCAACATTCAAACCCTTATTAGCCTTTAAACTCTTATCATGCATTAGAAAAATGCAAACATATGAAACAACAATACAAACAAATCCAAACACATAAGAACACTAGATCTATGTGGAAAACAAAAGAAGGGAAAAACCACAATGAGGATTACCTCACATATATATGAACAACAACATCAAATACAATTAGGCTCACTGCCAAGGGCTCACTACCCAAAAAAAGAAGAAAGGATCACTTCCAAGAAGAAAGAAGAATAAAAGAGACTATTACAAAGAGATTCACTATCTTAGAGCAACAAAATAAATCCACCATTGAATCTGTATGACATCCACAACCTTTGGCTCACTGCCTCCAATAAATTCAAGCACACTAAAAATATAAACACCTTCTACTCGCGACATCTGGAGTCATAATCATTAAGCCTACACTCAAATCACCACACTTGATCAAATTTGTATCTTTCACACTTGCCACACTTTCTACACACCTCTTCAACAAATCACCTTGCATTTATACCATCCACAACCTAAACAATCTCAATTAGGCTGGCTTGAATAAAACATATGCACCTTAAATATGCAACACCAAAATAGGTTGGCACCAAAAACCTCTACGGTGGAAGGAAGTGAAGTAAAATCATGCCATGGGTTAGATAGGACCCAAATCTACATCGACATGCATCACCATGCTTTCACAAACAACTAACCACTTCTGCAATTAGCACAGCACCCAGGTCGACCAAAAATACACTAAAACTAACAAGAAACCACATCCACACTCTTTCAAGACATGAAAAACACAAAGAAACACTTCACAACATCCACACAACATCCACACAACACTCCCAAAATATTCCAGCATCATCAAAATATTCTACAACTTTGCCACAATCACCTAAAACAAAGAATAGTTTCATTTTGTGCAGCTAGACACACAAATGAAATCCATAAATGGTAGGAAAAACACAAAATATTGGAGAATACAATGTGATTACAATATAGCCCACCAGCTTCTTCAAAATTTTACCATATGATATACTTCAAGATAACAAAGAAAACCATGAGAAATATGTGAGAAATTTATATCTATGTCTAAATTTTTTTCCTAAGATACTTTGATGTGTAAACAAGTAGATTCTAAAATGGGACAACTAGTGTAATAGTCAAGATATGGTTTAGGAAGGTTGTCACAAATTGGAAATTTGAAATTAGGGGTATGATAGTGCACAAGCACAAACAAGGTTACTAGGCACCTAAAACTAGCCATGAATAACCAAAGTGAGTGGATTTAAGACCTAAGGTATGTAGTTGATCCATTAGTGAGGTCAAACAATGAGGTTGAGTGTCTAAATAGTAAAGATAAAGGTTCTAAATGACTATAGTAATGTGGAACAATGATTAACAAGTGTTGGTAGGGCCTTAAAATATCGACAATTAGTGTGACCATACCTATAATATCAAGAAAAATAAAATACAAACTTGCCTAGCAAGCAAGAAGGCTAAATCAAAGTATTTTATGCCCCTAGTGATAGCTATGAATACATATCAAGTATAAACCAGTGCAATGATTATGAAATAAGAATAAAGAGTGATGATAGGACTAAGATCAACCCTAAGGAATAAAGCACAATGCCATTCTCTATGTTAAATACTTGAAGCAATGGTGTTTGAAGTAGAAAGTGAATCTAAGAAGCTCAAGAAACTTGGAGAAATATACATATACACAAGGATAAAGAGAAACAAAGCTTGAAACAAGGAAAATAGGCTAGAAGAAAGTATAAACACATAAATATACTAGTTTATATATTATAATAAAACATAAGAATAATTAAATTTACTTTAAGCA
This sequence comes from Sequoiadendron giganteum, assembly GCA_007115665.2. Taxonomy (NCBI): domain Eukaryota; kingdom Viridiplantae; phylum Streptophyta; class Pinopsida; order Cupressales; family Cupressaceae; genus Sequoiadendron; species Sequoiadendron giganteum. The sequence continues at coordinate 338,916,646 of CM021103.1, read as the reverse complement.
CACATTGTTGGGATTATGGTGTCTCAACTTTTTGAGTCCTAGCATTAATTTTAGGATAATTTTTTGTGCAAATATTGATATATTTTACATTGCCAACTATAATAGTTGATAAATCACTTTGTGGGACCTAACAGTAAGTTGGTGATGCCCACCTAAGTTGGCTTCCTACAAGTTTGGTGATTCCGACTTTTTTGGAAGTCGACGCTAACTTTGAAAAGTCAAGATTGGAAGTTGTTATTTGCAAGGAGAGTTGTGTATGGATGCAGTTTTTATTCCTAGTTGAGTCAACTTGGAATGTGGGTGCCTAGATTTTTTACAGTGTTTTTTTGCATGTGCACGTTGCATGCTTTTGCATGTAGTTCCTTTCTTGTTACATTTTCATGAATGGGTGTGCATTTAAGGAAACTTCTATATTGGGTACTATATACTATAAATATAAGTGTTTTGCTAGAGGATTTATAAAGAGCTATTTATTTTTTAGGGGTTATGCTACCAGATTTTCTCCAGAAGAGCAAGATGTAATCTCCAAGTTCAAGTTGTGAGCCTACAAGTGTAATGAAATAACTTGCACAATAGAAGAATACGATATTAAATATGCTACAAATACTTGATAATAACTAAGAATAACAATTCACCTTGAGGGGGAAAACCTCCGAATATCTCCAATGAGAACACAATTCACAATATGATGGTGAAATAAGACTCTCAACCTGCTATATATACCTATTTATGCCTAGGATATCATCTAGGTTGACTTAGATAACCCTATATAAGCCCTAGGCCAACCTAAACAAATAAATAATAATATAATAATGATAATATGAATTAATTAGGAGTTAAGATACCCACAAGCTGACTATTCATAACTTGATGTACTCTAATATTAAGGGCGTAGCATGCCCCCCCTCTTCAGATAACCAATGTCCTCAATGCTAGGAATTTTTTTATGCTTTTGAATGAACTCCTTGTCCTCCCATATTGAATCTTCATTTGGTGAATTCTTCCATTGGATGAGATATTAAGTGAGTGTTCTAGTCCTTAGCTTCCTTGTGTGTTTCTAAAGAATACATTATGGTTCCAATATGATTCTTCATTCTTCATCAAGCTCTGATAATGTTTTCTAAGTAGAGATATCATTCTCAATTACCTTCTTCAAATAAGAAACATGAAATACTAGATGTATCTTGGTTGTTGACATGAAAATTAAAGCTTGTAGGAAAACACTACCTATCTTGTGCATGATTTGAAATGGGCCATAATATTTTGGAGACAACTTGTTATTCTTTGATTATTGCTTCACTGACATTTGATTGTAAGGTTGCAATCTCAATAAAACCTAATCTCCAACATCAAAACTTATTTCACTATGGTGTTGGTCTGCCTGTTGCTTCATTTGGTTTTCTACCATGGATAGATTATCTTTAAGTCCTAAAAGTACTTTTTTTTTATGAATCATGTGGTCCTCCACAATGTGAAATCTTGGTGACACCTTCAATGTTGATGTGATGGAAGGAGGATGGTATCCATACAATGCCTGCATAAATGGAGACATTTTTTATGAACTATGGAATGAAGTGTTATACCACCATTCTGCTAGTGGTAGCCAATCTACCCATTGAGACTATTTATCTGAAGTGAAACAACATATATATCCTTCCAAACACTTATTAATAACCTATGTTTTCCCATCAGATTGTGGATGGTATGAAGAACTGTGAGCCAATTGAGTACCCAAACATTTGAATAAATTTGTCCAAAAGTTACTAGTAAAGATAGGATCATGGTCACTAAGAATAACCTTAGGTATACCATGTAGCTTTTGAATATTCTCCAAAAATTCTTTTTCCACTATACTTGATGTAATTTAAGGATGTGATAATGCAATAAAATATTCCTATTTAGTGAGGTGATCCACTACTACCATGATGACATTCTTACCATTAGATCTTGGAAGCCCTGCGATGAAGTCCATGGAGACCTCTTCCCAACGTTGGCTAGGAATAACTAAGGGTTGCAAGAGACCAGGTGTCTGAATTGTCTCCCCTTTATTTCATTGACAAACCAAACATTCTACCAAACAAATTTGAACATCCCCTTTTATCCCTTCCCAAAATAAGTCTTTCTTGACCCAATTATATGTCTTCAAAAATATTGAATGACCACCCATTGGAGACTCATGTAGCTTTGTGAGAATATTTTGTTTGAGAGAGGAATTCTTGCAAATATACAATCTCTCTTTATACCACAAAGTATCTCCCTTCCAACAAAAATTATCTAAACTACTAGGATCACTCTGTAATTGTTGAATGAGATTACTAGTAGCCATATCATTTTTCCACTCTTATTTGGCTTCTTCTACCCAATCTTCTTGTAATATTGAAAGGGCACACAATAAATCATCATCATTCACATCCCTCCTTGATAGTGCGTCTTCCACAAAATTTTCCTTTTCTTTCTTATATACAATCTCAAAATCATATCCCAGTATCTTAGTAACCCATTTTTGTTGTCCTTTAGAAGATAATCCGTGTTCCAAAAAGTATTTTAGGCTATCATGATCTCTCTTAACCTTGAAGTGTCTACCCATTATATAAGGCCTCTATTGTTTAAATGTATGAAGAATAGCTAGAATTTTTCTATAGAGTAGGGTGGATAATCTTGCAAATGTACCAATGAAGTAAACCTTCAAGATTCAAATCATCAAATGATGGGTTTTTGCTCACTAACCCTCAACCCTCTAGTAGTACTTAAAAGTGGTTTTCCCAACACAAATTTCTTGAAAGAAATCATACCCAAAACCTAATTGCAATTATAGATACCCATTAAGCCCTTTGACAACATACCAAATTTTCAGGTGGGGATGTTTTGGAACATAAAGGCCAAAATTCTACTACTACGCTTAGAATAAGGCCTAATTAGGCTTGTTCAACTAGGTCACTATGAGGTTTTCACACTCCAAGGTTTAAATCTTCATGAAAATGGCTTAGACACATCACATGACATCTATAAAACCCTTCCCAAGCTATTCCAATCACCAACTAAGAGTTCTTCTTCAAAACCTAACCCGTATGCATCTTTTATGCCTAAAACATGAGATTTTTTGCCTAAGGCACCAACAAAATTGCACCAATCTTCATCCCCTACTCCTGAAAACATTAAGAACACAAAAAATCACCTATCTACACCCATTCCATTGATTTTAAGGCCTGTTCACCAGTGTAATGGGAAGAAATCCATGATCTTCTGCCAAAACCTACCCAAGTGAGGGTTTCAAACCGTTTTAAGAAAAAATGCTCTAACTTGCTCCAATCTTAATGAAATCAAGTGAAATAAATTGAAAAAAAACATAGATTCAATGCATTATAAATTCCAATCAAAATTTGATCACTTTCAGTCCGTACAAGGCCATACCACACTATTTAGCAACAAATTAAGCTTTAAAACGTAGAAAAATAGAGCTTTATTATTGTTCAATCTCCAAATCAACAACTAGAACCCTGCCTCGACCATTACAATGTGTATTTAAACATTAAAACACAAAATCCAACCATTCCCAACCATATTTTGAATCCCCAACGGTCCACCTTCCCTTTTAGACACAAAATGCAAAATTTGCATGTGCAACATTTTTGCAAGGTTTGCAAAATTGACAACTTTTACCAACTAACCTCAAATGACTCAATTGAACACCAAGACTTAAAACATGGTATTAAAGACCTTATTACCAAAAAAATGACTTCACCATACCTAAGTACTAACTCTTGAGCAACAATTTTGCATTAAGACCTATGGTGTCTTGCACCATACTCCTCGAGCAAAATGGACTCAAGTCCCATTGAGGAAAGTGTTGCAAGAGTAGACTCATGCTTGATCATTGCATTCTTTGACCCCAAAGTGACATCTTCATTTGGAAATCCCTTCCAATGGAATAGATACTGAAAATAGGCACTATCCCTTGTCTTTTTGAATGCTTTGGCACCTAGGATATGCTCCAACTTTAGAAACCTATTTGATAGATGATCCTTGACTCCTTCACCTAAAAATGTTGTTGAACCTACATCAGTACCTACAACCATACCTCCTCCATCCTTTTTATGAGCTTCCTTCTTCTTCACTTTAGGTGTATGCTTGAACTTGTCCACATTCCTTTGTAGTTTCTCCTTAACCTCTTCACCTTTCCTTCCCATCTTTTCCATGTGTTGTTGTATCCCTATAATTGTTGCTTGATCAGGCATATTAACCTTTGGTATGAAAGAATGATCAACATCCCCTTTTTAAAGTAATGAATGAAACACTTCTCCTACCATCATAGCAACATACTTACCATCATAGCAACATACTTCTTAAGCAAATATTGAATCTCCAAAATCAATTCATCCTTGACCTTCAATGCAAGAGATCTTGACACTAACTCAATATCATTTCCCTCTAAAATCAAGTCATTCTTCATGTTTGTTGTCATAATGTCTTCAGGTTTAGGAGTGGTTGCAAGGTCCATGTTCTCCTCTTCTTTTACTTTTATGAACTCCTTCCTACCTACCATCATCACATTAGCTACCTTAGTTTTTCCTTTGTCCTCCTCTTTCAATGGTGTCAAAGTATAGGAAACTCCATATTTTTCTATCTCATAAGTATTCCCCCTTCCATCATACATAGCATGCCTATCAAATTTCCAAGGCCTCCCTAACAATAAATGACACACATCCATAAGTAGTATGTCGCATAAAATTATATCCTTATACCCTCCTATATTGAACTCCACCTAACTTTTTTCATTCACCAAAATATATTGACCCTCATTTAACCAAGAGACTTTGTAAGGAGTAGCATGTGGTATCCTTTGCAACTTAAGTTTTTCAACCATCTCAATGGAAACCATATTATCTGTACTACCTGAATCAATTACAAGCTTACAAACCTTACCCAAACACTTACAAGTTGTTTTGAAAATAGTCTTCCTTTGTGGTGGCTCCTTCTCTACTGATGCCTTGATGAGAGTTCTTCTTACCATGAGTGATTCACCAACCTCTGGAGCAACATGCTATGATTGAGAGTTTACACTCTCATTTTCATCTTCTTGCACCAATTGAGCTCTTCTTTCTCCTCCATGTGAAGTAGAGGTCTGACCTTCATTACATTTCCATGCTTGATGTCCAAAATTATTACATTGATAGCATCTTCCTATGAATCCACTAAATCCTCTTCCTTGACCTCCAAATTTGCCTCTAAAGCCTGATCTACCTCCTCTAAATCCACCTCTCTGATCTGCAACTTGGTCTTGGACTTTTCTTGTATCTTCTTGGCTCTAATATGACTACCTTGGATTTGAAAATGACCCTCTTCCTCTGGAATTGCTACCTCTACCCTTGTTTGACTTGTCTTGCCTTCTCTTTAGCTTTTCTTCAGCCCTAATTGACATTTGATAGCATTCCTCAACCGTTCTTGGATTTTACAAACTTAACTCATCTTGAATGTTAAACCTTAACCCACTAAGATATCTAGCCACCTTCTCCACATCATCCTCTATGTGACCTACCCTTATACTCAACTTATAAAACTCATCAGTGTAAGCTTTGACATCCATATCTCTTTGTTTCAGACCTTGAAGTTTCTTGTACATTTGAATTGCATAATAAATTGATAAGAACTTACCCTTAAGCTTGGCCACCATTATGTCCCAATAGAAAAAAATTGAATTTCCTTTCTTCCTTCTTTTAGTTTTCTCATAATCCCACCATTATAAAGCATGGCCCTTCATTTTTTTTTTCTATCTTGACCCTTTGTTCCTCAGGTACATCTTCACATTCAAAGTAATTATCAAGTGTTACAATCCAATCCAAAATCTCTTCATCATTCAAGTTCCCTCCATACATAGGTACATCCATCTTTACCTTGTGTTTATCTACCTTGACTACTCTCAGTAACTTGGCCATCCTCTGCTCATCAGGATCCAACTCTTCCTCTTCTTCTTCTTGGGGATTCTCCTCTTCCCCTTCTTCTTCATGGTCACTCACATCACCCATGAACATACCTTTCCTCTAACCTATTTCAACGGCCTCAAGCCTTGCTACCATCCTATCGTGGATTTCCATCAATCTCCTAATCTCTCTTGTAGTTTTCTCTTCCATTTCATTCATTTTTCTAGCCATAGTGTTACCCTTTGGAGGCATCTTGTTCTCTTTTTCACTTCAACCTTTCCCTTTCATAGACCTACCTATAATTTGATACCAATTTGATACAGAGCATGGTGGATAATCTTTCAAATATCCCAATGAAGCAAACCTTCAAGATTCAAAACATCAAATGATGGTTTTTTGCTCACTAACCCTCAACCCTCTAGTAACACTTAAAAGTGGTTTTCCCAACACAAATATCTTGAAATACCTCATACCTAGAACCTAATTACAGTTATAGATGCCAATTAATCCCTTTAACAACATACCAAATTTTTAGGTGGGGGTGTTTTCGAACATAAAGGCCAAAATTTTGCTGCTATGCTTAGAATAAAGCCTAATTAGGCTTGTTCAACTAGGTCACTATGATGTTTTCACACTCCAAGGTTTAAATATCCATGCCAATGGCTTAGAAACATCACATTAAATATATCAAACCCTTACCAAGCTATTTCAATCACCAACTAAGATTTCTTCTTCAAACATTGACCCCTATGCATCTTTTATGCCTAAAACAAGAGATTTTTTGCCTAGGGCACCAACAAAATTGCACCAACCTTCCTCCCCTACTCCTGAAAACATTAAGAAAAAAAAAAAATCACCTATCTACACCCATTCCACCAAGTTTAAGGCATGTTCACCAGTGGAATGGGATAAATCCATGATCTTCTGCCAAAACCTACCCAAGTCAGGATTTCAAACTGTTTTCAGCAAAATTGCTCTAACTTGCTCCAATCTGAATGAAATCAAGTGAAATAAATTGAAATAGAACATAGATTCAATTAATTATCAATTACAATCATAATATGATCACTTTTAGGCCGTATAGGTCCCTACCACACTATTTAGCAATAAATTAAGCTTTAAAACGTAGAAAAACAAAGCTATATTATTGTTCAATCTCCAAATCAACAACTAGAACCCTGCCTCGACCATTCCAATGTGTATTTAAATATTAAAAAAAAAAATACAACCATTCCCAACTAATTTTTGAATCCCCAATGGTTCACCTTCCCTTTTAAACACAAAATGCAAAAATTGCATGTGCAACATTTTTGCAACTTTTGCGGAATTGAAAACTTTTAACCAACTAACCTCAAATAAATCAAATGACACACCAAGAATTAAAACATGGTCTTAAAGACCTTATTACAAAAAAAATTACTTCACCATACCTAAGTACTAACACTTGAGTAACATTTTTGCATTAAGACCTATGGTGCCCTGCACCACATTTCCTTCTCATAAATAGGTTTGAGTTGATTCTTACATTTGAATTGTCATCTCTCAAAATCAATGGGTCAACCCTCCTACATGAGAACTACGCCTATACCATTTCAT
>CM021103.1:338770931-338907753 GCA_007115665.2 Sequoiadendron giganteum | reverse complement strand
AATGGTTTGAAATTGTTGAATATAATCCTTAACCATTCCTGTTTTCTTAAATTTAGTGAGTTGGTTGAAGTAGCTATCCATAAAGTTATCTCCATAATGGCAACAAGTTCCTCTTGAAAAATTGACCATTTGACCACACAACCCTTTTTTCTCTTCTCATCACATAACCAATGATACCAAATAAATTGATCCGGTTCTAGGTATAATGATGCCATAGCCACCTTTTGTTGACTAGGAACATGATGAATATCAAAGAACTGCTCTATTTGGCATAGCCAATCGGTTGGATCCTTGCCATCAAACTTTCTCATATCCAACTTAGGTATTAATTGTCTTAGTGTATGATTATTAAAGGAAGGGTTCTTCTTGAAATCAAAGTCAAGTCCAAAGGATTCATGTCCAAAAAGAGCATTATCTTCCACCTTATGAGGTGAATCTTCACCCTTACACCTCATACCTTGAATAAGTGATTTCAATTCACTCATTTCTTTCGTAATCTTCTTCTCTCATGATGAAATATCACCCTTGACTTTGTTTATTTCATCCTTAGGGTTAAAATCCTCAGTTTCTACCCCCTCATTCTTTGAAGATTTCCCCGATGTGGTAGCATTCTTTTTGTCTCTTATTGTAGGCCCCATCATGATGGTAGAAAATAATTTTGCAATAAATCACACAAATAAATTCAAAATAATTTTAAAAATTTACTATGACTTACCTTGGCCTAGATCACACTCCAATATAAAAACCTCCCAAAAAATAGGTGATTTGTAGTCTTGAGAGTGAATTTTTTGAAAACCCTAATTTCCCAATAAATTGGCTATTTCTACCTTAATTTCTCTAAAAATTAGAATTTAGCCTACTCTAATATTTCTCAAAAATTCCATAAAAAATTATGAACCAATTCATCATGATGCAGGAGATATGTGTTTTCCAAATAAATTAGGTAGAAACCCTAATTCTATAATAAATCTCTCAATTATACTCTAATTCTTTTGAAATATGGGTTGTAGCTTCTTGAAAATTTCCTTCAAAAACCCTTTAAAAATAAGAAAAAATTGCCAGAATTGGGGAGATATAGGTTTCACAAATGACCTCCAAAATTGAAAAAATACCTTGTCGTAATGGTGCCAAGATCATGCTCCAATACCACTTGTAAATAGAAGAATATGATATTAAATATGCTATAAATACTTGATAATAACTGAGAATAAAAAGCCACTTCGAGGGGGCAAACCTCCAAATATCTCTAATGAGAACACAATTCACAATATGATGATGAAATAAGACTCACAACCTCCTATATACCTATTTATGCCTAGGATATCACCCAAACCAACTTAGATAACCCTATATAAGCCCTAGGCCGATAATAAAAACTAAATAACAATATAATAATGATAATATGGTTTAATTAGGAGTTAAGATAGCCACAAGCTGACTATTCATAACCCAATGTACTCAAATATTAAGGGCATAGCAATAAGTGTACTATAACATTATTGTTAGGAATAGATACATTAGTTCAAGCCTACATGAGCATAGACTTTGTAATTGTATTGTAACTGATTTTTGTGTTGATAATACAAATGATTTGTGTTGTTGGAGTTTGGGGTTTTTTACCCGAAGGGGTTCTCCCCACGTATATTATGTTCTATCTCTTCTATCTATTCTTTTGTTCTTTAATTGTTAATTTACATGTCATTATCTTGTTGAAATGTTAATGAATTTGAACACTACATTTCTTTCCTCTAAGGGTTAATGTGATGGAAATTAAATCATGTTTGTTTCTGCTTTAAGACATATTGTATGTACTTGTATCATAAATACAAATGATATAGGAGGTATATACTGGTTCTCAAATGACTTTTTGGGATCTCCATTTCCCTTCATTTGGTATCAAAGCTAAGATCCATGATTTTCATGTGCTTTCATGTGCACATATGTGAGTTGCATGTACTTGTATGAGCTTGCATGTTACTTGCATGTGCTTGCATGTTAATGCATGTAAAGATTCATGGTGTTTAAGGTTCTAGAGATTTCTTCTGTTATGATTACTTAGCCTGGAAAGCTTGAGGGAATCTATCTTGAAGGAATTGGCTAATGATTGATCCTTGTTTGAGCATAAGCTTTGTAGTTGATCTTGTTTTCAAGAGACAACAGGTAGTGTGAAGGATAGTGAAAAATGGAGTGTTTAGAGTTTATCATGAGATTTAATGTAATATGAAATTGATTTGGAGCTCTTGTTTAACAATATGATAACCCTCATGCATGGTGGTTGTTTTTTATTCTATGGTTCTATGCAGTAGAGTATTCATATTAGGTGTGTGAGATGGCCCCCCTAGTGATATGGAGATGCTTGTGTTGTTGTGACCATGGTGTGTTGTGCTTGTATTGGGTGCTTTTTTTAGCTCTTGGTATTGGAAGGCACTATTTTGTAATCCTCAAATGCATGTAGGCCATGAAGTTGATCATTGGAGGATTTGAAGCTTCTAGAATAGCCTAGCTCTGTGTATGCTTGTACATGATGGTGGTTGTGGAGTTGGCCTACAAGTGATCTTGGACCTCTTCTTCCTTTGGATAGTTGTACTTGCATGGCTCAAGTTCATTTTGGTTGGATATGAGGGTTTTATGGATTTTCTGTCAAAAATCTATGAAGATGCATATTCATGACAATCCATTGTTCTAGATTAAGTGTTATAGTTGCTTTATGACCTTAGGGTCTTCCAGATGATAGGTGGATGTGGATTTGCATGTGTGTTGAAAAACATGATGGTTTTGTAGAGTTTATATGGTTAAAGAAAAACCTACGGTTATGCAGATCTGCAGATAACTATTTTTTGGGTCATGGTCTTTGGATTATTTTAGATGTAAGATAGTTGTAGCTCTGTATGCATCTTCATGCATGGTTTGAGGATATATCATATCTTCTCTATATGGAGATGTTGGTATGTGAATAGTTAATCAACATTTATGTGGTGAATGCTTGGAGGTTTCCTAGACTGTGGTGCTTGTGTTGTGGTTTTGTTTAGAAAATCAGATCTGTTGATGATTTGGTGTTTGAGTAATTAAAAGCTATAATGATATCTTCTTTTATATCCCAGTTTTCTATTTACTAGTGTGATGATGGGTTTGCATGTAATAGTGATTGGATCTATGAGTTATGTAGTCATGTTGGTCAACCACCTTTTTATTGCAGTGGGAGAACTCAAATGTGGACTATCTATATCCACAAGGTTGTTTTAGTGTGTTTGCAGACTATATCAATTGACCTTGTTTGTGGTTATTTGTGCACTGGTTTGTTGCTTTGGAATGAGAGGATGGATGGTGTTGAGTACCCAAATAGTTAGTTGTGGGGACTTGTAGCATGTCTTATCACAATTTCATGGATAGCTTGGATACACTATTTTGTGTGAGTTGTTGTGATAATGATGGTGTATTTCCCTGCCTTGAAGTTATTGGTTCCACTTGATATTATTGTAAGATGGACATGTGGGTGTGTGGACTTGGAGGATCTTCACATTAGGAGATGGATGAGTCATGATACTTGGAGAGCTTGGTATCACTGCTTAGTGAGAGCTTTAGCAGTGATTGTGGATCCATCACTTGGTGATGGATGATCTTCTTTAGTGTTGTAGATGTTACTAGGAGGAGCTCTTAGATCCTACTGCTGCAGAAGGGTTCTTTCACATTTGCATGGACACTATTTGAGTATATTGGTCTTGTGCTTGAGAGCTTCATGAGAGTGCAATGTTTGCATTTGGAGCTTAGCACAGGTTGATCAGTTGTTAGTGCTCATGGATGCATAAAGATGTGGGTGAGGCTATATTTCTCTTGAGATGGGTACTCTTGGTGAGATCTCAACAAGAATTTTGAGGAGCTTTTCACCTAGACATGGACATGAGTTCATGATAGACCTGTGAAGAGATTTCTCTTGGTTGAGTCATGATGATTTTGATATCTTGGAGAAACATTCTCATTCCCTACTTGAGAGTCATAGCCATTTGGTCCTCTCAGGTGTTATTCTTATCTTTCATAGATATGGATCTTGAGCTATGGTCAGATGGTTCTAGAGGATTCATTATGAGAGATGTTCAATATGGTTATCTCCTTGAGCATATGATTTGACATTGTGATGCCATTTATGAGGAGTTTAGGAGATGGTAGTGGGATGATTTCCTGATATGGGAAATGGACCTAGTTTGGTCTTCTCTTGAGAAGCTTACATCCATTTGATTACATGATGTTGTGTTTGATCTTGAGGATTGAACATGATGGGTGTTGAGGGTTTTCTTTTGGGGTTGTGGAGGACATCATACTTGACACAGTTGAGCATTTAGAGGTGTATGGAGAAGGACATCCTACATGTATATGATGTGTGAGGTTTCTCTCTTTGGTCTTGGTTTTCTTCTTGTATGTTTGGATTCACATGATGTTGGAGTTGAGATCATGTGTGGAGCTATAGTGATCACTATTTAGTGATCATCTATTGTCACTTAGTCTTGGGTGATGGCATGGAGGTTCCTTTATCTCTATCCTTTGTCAAATCTAGAGAACATGGGAGAGCTTTGAAGAATTGTGGTGTGAGATGTACTTGCAACAATTTTTTGGTCTCAAGTTATGCATGTCATTGTGGATGGTTCTTGGTACTGCATGGATAGATCCTTTATGTGGTTCTATTGGTAGACTCGGTCTATCTTGATGTCTTTTTAGAATAAACATTACCCATGTAGTGGGAGTTTTGAGTTATGTACATATGTCTTCATCGACTGTTTTAACATAGGGAGCTTGTTATTATGGTTGATGGGTTGAATATGTGTTAGCATGAATTTGTTGATGTTGTGGATACCCTTGAGGTATCGTAGATTGGATGGATTAGCATTTGTTGTGGGTGTTATTTTCGATCTTATGGGTTTATCAAGTGGATGAGGGAAACCTATTTTGGCTGATGGTTTATCTTGTTCTCTGGAGGTTTCTTTAGCTTTAGAATAGTGTTTTGGTTATGGGCTTGGAGTTGATTGAGCTCCTGTTTAGCTCATGAGCACAATGGAGTTGTGGTAGTATCTTTTAGCCTTTGCTATCGATTGGATTTGATGCGTGTGTTCTTTAGATTAGTGCATATACACCATGGCTTGTTCCTTTCCTTTGGAGGATGGCAAGAACTATTGCCTGAGATGGTGAACATCTTGGATGTTGTTGCGGGTGTCTTGAATGGAGCACGAGAGCATTGTTCACGATTCATTTGATTGCTTGTATGGCATTGATGATGTTTTTTCATTGGTTGACTCTTAGCAGTTAAATCCTTTTGATTCAATGGACTCTTGGCAGGTCTTTAACAAGTGGGAGAATGTTAGAATTAAGGTGTCTCAACCTTTTGAGTCCTAGCATTAATTTTGGGATAAATATTTGTGCAAATATTGATATATACTAAGTTGCCAACTATGATAGTTGATAAATCACTTTGTGGGACCCGACGGTAAGTTGGTGACAAGTTGGCTTCCTACAAGTTTGGTGATTCCTACTTTTGTGGAAGTTGACACACACTTTGAAAGGTCAAGATTGGAAGTTGTTATTTGCAAGGAGAGTTATGCATGAATGCAATCTCTATTTCTAGTTGAGTCAACTTGGAATGTGGATGCTTAGATTTTTTATAGGTGTTGTTTTGCATGTGCATGTTGCATGTAGTTCCTTTCTTGTTGCATGTTCATGCATGGGCATGGGTTTTAGTAAACTTCTATCTTGGACACTGTATACTCTATAAATACATGTGTTTTTCTAGAGGAGTTATTTTTTTTGCAGGGATTATGCTGCTGAATTTTCTCTAGAAGAGCAAGATGTAATCTCCAAGTTTAGGTTGTGAGCCTACAAGTGTATTGTAACATTGTTGTTATAGATAGATACATTGGTTCAAGCCTACCTAAGTATAGACTCTGTAATTGTATTGTAAATAGTTTTTTTGTTGATAATATAAATGATCTATGTTGTTGGAGTGTGGGGTTTTTTACTTGAAAGGGTTTTCCCCACGAATATCTGTGTTTTGTCTCTTTTGTCTATTCTTCTATTCTTTAATTCTTAATTTACATGTCGTTATGCTACTAAAATGTTAATGAATTTGAAAACTACATATCTTTCCTCTAAGGGTTAATGTGATGGAAATTAAACTATGTTCGTTTTCGCTTCAAGACATAGTTAAATGTGCTTGTATTATGAAATACAAATGATACTGGAGGCATATACTAGTTCTTGTATGGATTTTTGGGATCTCAATTTCCCTTCACACATTAATGACAATCTAAGAAGCTAATTCACACAGTAATTAAAAACAAATGCAGGAAACAAGTAAACCCGACCTAAAAATGTATAGAGTTGCAAGATTGGAGCTTGTTTGAAGGAGAATACAATGATTGTCTTTAAAGGAAACACTAAGAACTTAATCTTTAAATTTACAACCAAACATTTAATTCTTCCTATATATATGTAGGGGTAGTACATGAGATTAATAAAGGTGAAATTGAGGCTTGTTGGAGCTTGTAAAGGGAAATTATTTAGTCTAGCAAAGCTTCCTTGCAGAATTGGATGACGATCCTTGCAAATGACTTGAAAATCTATATAAGGGTAAGGGTTGATTACATGAGGAGAAGATGCAACTATGGTGTTTGCAATTCCATGTTTGCCCATGTCGCAAGATCACATGTCAAAATTAAGACTGCTAGGTGGTTGTGGAAGTCGTTATGACAATCATAGAACTGTTGGATAGGTTTCACAACTTATGGCTATAATAAGCAACAATCTTCCCATAATAACTAACACCATAATAATTCAAAGCCAAATTTAGGATGGGCTATAGAACATGAAGCTAAGAGAAGCATAGTGACACACTAACATAGGTCGACAAAGGGGCCTAGGGACACAAAAGACTAAGGGAAAACATTTAATTATTTTCCTATCGTGCAACAAAGATTTCATATATGGTGTTACATCATCATAGAATTAAAATTTTGAACCATTTAAGAACATAAAAACGTGAGTACTTACAAATCCACACTTGTGAAAGTGAACTAAAACATCAAATAGAAAATTTAGTAACACATAAACATTTGTCAAACATCACACATAACTTGAACAAATTAACAAATTAATTCAACTTTAACATAACAAAATCTTTTTAAAATTTCAAATACAATTATTGTATTATTTAGATTTAAACATTATAATCACCATCCATTAACAATTAAAATTACTAATATTTGAAAATATTAATAGTTATTCGTTTCTTTTAGAAGAATGATAAATTGTCTCCAACATATTAAGAGCATGTCCGTGTTAGTCTCGTATACCATAAGCCATCTCTAGACCTAAAAACAAATCACCCAATATAATAAAACTTATTGAAGATTCCATTTTCATTTTTTATAGAGATATTATTTTCCTGTTTTGGATAAGTTCAAAGTTTCCACGGAGCTCTCATCGAAGATCATGGACATGGTTTGAGGAAGTAGTAAAGAGTGATGCTAATTATTATGGGCATATGGCGACGGTTCACGGGCTTAAAGATGATTAGCCTATCAACGTAGAATGAAAAGCAAGGGCGTGACTGAAGAAAGTGACGGCTATCCGTTGGCCGCCCACAAATTTTGCCAAGGACGACTACTCCAATTTTGTCCATAATATATTGTGCAATAGGTGCTGGAGTAGGTGTATTCATCATGTCGGTCGGTTCACTTGCTGTGAGAATAGCCAAGCCCAGGTATAACTTCACAACATCTTTGAGTTTCAACAAGCTTTTACAAAACTAATATATGTATATTTTTGGGAACAAGGCAAATGGAGTAGATGGTGAGGAAATGAAATGAATTAATAATTAATTATGTGGTACTGGAGCCTCCCCTCCAAGTCGTTTTCAAAGGGGATTCCACGGTCATGCTGGGCCTAGGCCGCTTGTCTCTCTCACACGCCTAGTCTGTCCACTGTACAGTCCCCAGTCCCCACTGCCCTACCCTGCCCAGCCCTGCCCTGCCCCTCCTAAAAACTTGCAAATTCTCATTGGTCATTGGTCATTGGTCATTGCTTATTGGTCGCTTAACGTGAACGTTTGCATTTGCTATTCATAGTAGGTGGGAATGCGGCACGCCTCTTGTTCGTCTTTTGCCGCCTCAGTCTCCCTCGACTTACCACACACAAGACTGGTGGGAGTGGGAGGAAACATAAATATGCCAATCGTTCCAACGGTGCCCAGCTCCACCAATGCCCAAGAGTGACCGTTACATCTACCACGTGGACCTCTTCCATCCCCAATGTACCCCGATTCCTTCACTTGTATTCTTCTTGTACAAGTCTTCTGCTCAAATAATTATGTTGAAGAAATCCCGGGCTACCTAACTGCTCAATCAAAGGGGAGGAGGAAAACGGTACCTCGGTAGCCCCAGTCCCTCTGCCGTATATATGTGTCTTGTCACCGGGCAAACGGATCGGTATCTGATCCGGATTTTCAACTCACCAAATATCTGTTTCCCGTGGATTTGTTAAGCGTTCTTCCTTTCCCATCAATCGCGTCGGATTCACAGTACATTCCCGAATCTGATTCTTATTCATGGTCGATTAAAATGACGCAAATGAAGTATCGCTCGATCATCAGCTAGACTTCTGAGATTTGATCACGAATCCTCCACTATGCAAAATTTATCAACTTCTCGTTTCGTTTCGAGCTGAAATCTTCAACTTTTAGGGTTGCAGGTCATTTAACTAAGGCATGCTCGATCATCAGCCAGACGTCTGAAATTTGATCACGAATCCTCCCTTATGCCAAATTTATCAACTTCTCGTTCAAATCGAGCTGAAATCATGAACTTTTAGGGTTGCAGGTCATTTAACGAGGGCATGGTCGATCATCAGCCAGACTTCTGAAATTTGATCTCGAATCCTCCCTTATACAAAATTTATTATCTCCTCGTTTCAAATCGAGCTGAATTCTTGAGCTTCTAGGGTTGCAGGTCATTTAATAGGACATCTGCTGAATAGGTTTTCAATATTAAAGACAAGATTTTGAGACTGAAATTATGAAACAAGCTTCTGGACAGAATTACCCCGTCGTGCGTATCCTAAGAATGATATACGTCGATATCATTAATGAAGCACACTAAAACCGAGAAACTATTAACCGTCACCCCCGTGAAATTAATTCCATTCATTCACTCATCTGTCAAATGACAACCTGTTGTGAGACGAACTGCAACAGACGAGCAGCACCTAAACCTAAATTCCAAATATAGGATGAACAAATCGGCTGACACGCGTCTACGACCTGGAGATTCTACTCTCATTTAGTAAACAAACTGTAAAATATATAATTATAATTAATGGGCGGAGAGCTGGGTTGTTTACCTCGGATAAATAAATATTGGCTCGCTTAAAGCAAAGAATAGCGAAGCACGCATTAGCGTAAAGTCGCTTGTACAAAGTACGTAATGTCGCTTGGAGAAAGTGTGTGTACGATGCGAACAAATCGCGCTCACCTCGGAGTTTAAAAAGGATGGAATGCGGTCAGCGATGATATATTTCCGAAAGGTATTGCCCACCTAAAAGAGCTCAAATGACCGGGCAATGTAAGGTGTAGATTCATTCCAGAGAGCTTGGAGTGCATATGCAACGTCCAGTATATCCGTTGGCTGAGTTCCGAAGGGAAAATGGAATTCTGTTTGTAGGAATCCCTCTGGTTGCCGAGGAGACAACAAAAGACGGCGAGTTATCGAAACCTGAAAATGGAGTTCCGCGGCATTTAATGATGACATGGAAAATCGAGGTGACAGATGAGTTGTATTAAGTGATGACCTGTTTCTGGGGACTACAAATGCTCCCTTCATTGACGTCGTCTTCAGGAGAATAGGAATGCGCTCACCGGCTAGGTAAATCAGATGTTGTTGAGTTCGAAAGGCGTAGTTAATTGCCCGGCTCCGTCCATTTTTAACCCTGTGAGTTAGGAGACAAGTCGCTTTCGGCGAGTAAGGAAGTCTGGTATTTTCTTGGGCTACCTTTCTTTTCCTTTGCTTTTTCATCCTGGGTTTTCGAGCCATATCTTTTAGGTTTCTCCTTCTCTCCCATCTCTAGGAAGCAGGCAGGCGGAGGCGGTGCAAACGTAATGTTCAGATCGCCTTGTTAATCGTGCGTGCGCGTCTGAAGACAAGGGCTTGTCGTCACAACAGAATAGGAATTAAACGATCGTTGGGAGGAATTAGATGGAGAGGGAGGCAGACAGTGCGGCCATGGCCATGGCTGAGGGTTTGAGTAAGGAATGTCAAGAGAAAACGGGCGGGGGCGTGAGCGGAGACGATCCTCCAATCAGTAGCAGTACCATTGACGTATCTGCTTCAATATCCCCTTACAGGCTTTCTGCTGCTTCTGCTACCAAGTGTTATCATGCAGGCCATACTTCAGAAAAGCCTGTTGTTCTCAAGCGCTTGGTCCCCGAGACGGAAGCAAAATCTTCTTCACAGATATCCGTAGCCGGCTTTACGGGAAAATCAAGGTTTCTAAATGGCGAAATGGTGGAGGACAAGAAAGCGGCAAGTGAATGCAGCATGTGCGGTGATGTCGGATTTGTGCGGGATCTCCTTCTCTGCAAGAGATGCGGCTACCGTTTACAGCACACGTAATGCTCTCGTACCGAAAATTTCTTGGCCGAGGGTTTGAAGTTTCGATTCGTTCTTATTGGTTCTTTCTTGTGCAGGTATTGTAGTAAGCTTTATCCCGATTTGGACATGGAAAGCTGGGCTTGCGAATGGTGCTTGTTTGAGGAGGAAAGCAACGGGGCGGTCAAAGCAAAGCTGGGGAAGCGGAAGACGGAAAGCAGGAACAAGGCCTTCGAGTTTTTGCTCCAGATTGCGCAGGCATCTCCTAGCAGCAGCAGCAGCGAGAGGCAAAGGTACAGGACTGATGGTATTGCTACCAGAAAGGAAAACGGGTTCAAGTGCGGTGCTGTTAAGGTCGGGAAGGTGGAACAAAAGCTGGGACAGGCGCCTCGTTTAATCAAAGAGGACAATACTCTGAAATTGGCACATTTATACCAAGATTGGAAGGAGGACAGCGCAATGAAAACCGGGGGACAGGTGCCGAAGAAACAACGCTGCAATCAAAGCCATCCTCCCAGTGATAAGAACAACAAGGCACTGGATAAGTGGAGGAATCTTGCCAAAAGTAAGCTCCATTGTAGTAATACGTCTAAGGCAATTGTTCGGCGGTACAAGCTGCTCGCAGATGTTCTTTGTTAATTTCATCATAATCCGAACTCATCGTCTCCGCTCATGTGAGCCCGTGAGTCGCTGAAAATCGTCACTTTCGAACAATCGAATCAAAAGTTTTGGTGGTGGCCTTGGCTTGTGTAGAGAAAATGTTGTTGAGCTTCCTTCAACTTTCAATTGTCGTGAGCTTGGCCGAGGCCGTGGACAATTGGCTGGAAGCTGCGGTTAGTTTAAAGACTGTACAGAATGTCTTTTTTCCTTTTTATGAAAAAATCTAGCTTCCTGAACTGCGAATCTTAGTGTTTGTGCGTAGACTCGCTCAATTTGCTGCATCGAAATAAATATTGCTTTATTTATGTCAGTTACTTTGCAGATTCTGGAACTTCTCCAATATCATGTAATTAGAAAGACAATAAGAACTGTTGCTCATTTCTTTTCAATTGATATGAACGAAATGATTTGTGATGTTTTCTAAATCCGCTTCTTCATGAATTCTAGCATGTTATTTGGCCCTTTTGTAGTTTACAGGTGATCTTCGCACAAGACGATGTAGACAAGACCTTTGTTGATCTGCGCGATCCACAACATCTCCTCGCCGATACTTTATTTTAGTTTATTAAACTCTTTAGTGTATTCATAACGGATAAGCATGAGCCCAAAGTTCGTTCTCTATTGCTTGCCCTCGTGGCATAGCCCACTGATTAGCCTCGTTTGATGTAAAGAATATCTGAGAAATTTTCTGAAACATTTTCTCCATTCAGTAAGCCTGTGCGCATAACTTTATTCCTTTGCATATCTTTTAGAATATATTCGCACATGCGTGTTGTTGATACAATAATATCTTGTTTTCAAGATGTTGATGAAACAAATTCTACAGATAAAACAGGGAACAAATTGCATTCAGGTTCTGGCAATGCAGAGTTTCGGACTTTCATCTTCCTGGCAATTATTGTTGTTTGATCCCCAGCTCCTTTCGGACTTTAGAAAACGCCTGGATTTTTCGCTTTGTGTCGTAGTTACAGGAAACACGAAGTAGATAGACGCTCCTCTTTGTATGCTTTTCAAATTATGCGATTTTTCGTTTTGTGTTTTCAGAACTCATAAATTGTGGTAGTCACAGGAGGACAAAGTAGATGTTACTCTTTGTATGCTTCCAGAAATGAACGAAGCCTGCATTACAGTGATTTCGAAGCTATTTGCAGAGCTAGACAGCGAAAGTTTCGAGTCTCAATTATTTGACGCTGAAGGCTGTTGTTCATTTCTGTAGCGTACCGAATGTGATAAACGACATGAACACGGACATAGACGAACAGGTGGATCCACAAACGCAACTCAATCAATTAAGTCATATCTGTTACGATATCTCAAAGTCAATCGCAATTATCAATCACAATTATAGGCGGGGGACATCTCTCTTTATCAGCATCCTTACTAGTAAGGATATTCTCTGGCAACTTCAATTCGTGAGAGGTGATCGCTTCTGCCAACACTCGTGTGATCTCAGGTTACCTTCACCCTTACTATTCTGCGATCATTGTTCAAACACCAAACGATCTCATTAAATATTTGACTATAGTTACCGAAAACTGTAGGTTTTCTTAGGGGATTCGAACACGGTTACTCTCCAAAGCTTTACATTTAACGCAATAACAAATACAAGCCTTGGACGATTTGTATTTGATGCTTTCCAAATTTGAAGAATTGCCATAGCCCAGAATTATCTCGAATGCGTGAGAAATATTGAGTTTCTTGTGTCACAAGGAAAAGACACGTATCTGTCGTGTTGCATGTACTGAAAATTCATGATAGCGAACGGATCTTATGGATGACAACGCGAGCGAACGAGTTAACACGAGAGCCTTGCAATAAAATTAAACCCAAAACGAATTGACGTCGCTTATTCGGACACGCAAATATTCTGCTTCGATGAATTGAGTAGTTATTTGAGACGGCTCTGCGTAAAGATGAAACATTTGAATTTGCTTCTGTTAGAACTTTCAACCGGCGACCTGCTCATTTTACTAATTACTTCTTTCACATTTTACTAATTCATTTGAAAATAAAAACAATTAATTTCAGAATTGAATCGATTGAGCACAAAAAAATGTTATTTGAGACGAATGCTATAAATATCTGAAATTAGGGAAACATTTAGATTACTACTAGACTATCAAAACCGAAGAGATTCATAACTATCCGAAGAGATTCGTAACTATTTTGAATAGGAGATGTAAATTTTGCCGGCGAATTTACAGCCAATGTGGGAGTCATTATTTAGAAATGCAAATCACCAACAGTAGTAAGGCTTTCTTTATTCTTCATGAAAAATAAATCTGGTATCATTAATTCTTCAACTGGTTCTTCCGGACTACTGCTATTATTAGATCTCCTCTCAACTTCAGAGACCTAACGATTTGTAGACGAGGATATCAGCGCGTATTCGTAGGAGTTTGTTAAATACAGTTAAACGAGAGCAGGAAATTGGCGACTTGTCGGACAAGCAATGTTTGAAAGGTGGCTTTGGAGCAACAGCGTGGCTGGTGACAGTGGAGGCGGGCTTAAAGGAGGGGGATTCGCAGTGGTGTCTTCATAATAATTTGCATGCACTGCGGAAGAGAGAGAGAGGGGCACAGGTTGCACACATTTCCAAAAATTGTATGATTTATTTGTCCACCGCCATGGACGTGCATCATGTTGATGCTCAATAAAGAATAATAGCAAGAGGGACAGCAGATGGGCAGGCCAGGCCGGCTTGCCACTGGACGGCGGGACCAAAATACTTTTATGTCTTGCTTGGAGCGGGAGAAACACAATACAACAGAACGGCGTTCGGGTTGACCCGGCCATTGCTGACGATGCAGCGATATCACCAAGAGAGGCGAGCAGGAAGTGGAACATGGAACATGGATCACACGGGTATCGAATCTGGTAAGCGAGGCCCGGAATCTGCTACATTCCCCGAGCTTTAGATGACAAACCGTGGACGCGTCTGCCTTACCGCGCCCTTCCCAATGATCTTACACTTCTTGTTTTTTAAATGGCAGTCGGTCCACGTGTTGCTTTCCAGATGTAACGCTATCTCCGTTACAGCACTTAATGATCTATGCATACCGTACATATTCCCTAAACTTAGAGGGGTTTCTCTTCTGCCATAAATTAAAGCGGAGATTTCATGTCAGAAATATTGTACGGGACGGTGTACAAGCACTTCGAGCTTTACGGAATGCGCTCCAATTTCTCTGGATTGAATCTGCACCTTTCTTTTCTATATTTGCTCTGGGTTGGAAATTTGAATGCTTTTTGTACATGAGAAGAAGCTCCATCACGCCTCCCTCTCCCTTTTTCCCGCTTGCCGTGGAAAACAGAATGCTTGGTTGAGTTGGACAAGGTTTTCCCTTTGGAAAGGGAATGAAGTAAGCTTTAATTTTTCTAAGTTTTTAAAAATAAATATCTATAAATATTTTACATTGTTTATGAGTGTGGATTAGTATACCGTTTTATAAACAAAACAAAATAATAATATTTAATTAAAAGTTGATGAAGACATGTTGGCTAATTTGCAATTATCTAATAAAGGTTTTTGATTATTGATAATTTATATTAATACATGTTAAACATTAAATTAAATAATAATATTTAATTAGAAATTTGATAAAAGGCATGATGGTTAATTTGTCAATTTTTAATGTTAAAATAAATATTTTTGAATTAGAAATTTGATAAAGACATGTTGGTTAATTTGTCAATTTTTAATGTTAAGATAAATATTTTTGAATAATATTTAATTTATTATTTTAGGTTATTTTTTCAACTACAAAATTGACATTTTTTCATTGTGGATTTGAATCTACTCACATATTTGAATTGTGCATATGGACTTGAATTAAGCTGTATTTGAAATGTGGAGCTTGTTTGTCTTAATATTTGCACCCACATCTACAAAATGGTAGTGTCAATAAACATCTTTTAGAAGATTGTTATGTTAGGAGTTGATGTAACCAAAAGGATATTTAATGAAGCAAGGGGTAGCGTAATCAACTTATATGCTAATCTTGAGAGAAGCATACAAAACTTTCAAATATGATCTAAAACAATTATAGAAAATAAAACACTTAAATCAACATTGACAATAGAATACATTACACCAATTTGTGTGGAGGAAACCCTCTCGAGACAAAAACTCCACATTCTAAAACTTATGTAGTGTATTATTCAAATCCAGTAGAAGATTATAACACACTTGCAAACCAATTCTTCACAAGAGTTTCACTAACATACAATTTAGGAGTGATTTCAATAGCATTCCAGTGCTTGTAAATTCAATATTCAATAATTTGAATACTCAATTTATAGGCAAACAAACAAGCTCGAAAATCATTTGTGATTTACAATGCCATATGCTTAGGCCCCCACAAAGATAGTGCCTAGTTTGACCCAATTTCCAATGCTACCTTAGAAATTCCCATTATTTGCAAGATTGAATTCATACATTTACTTTGGCCAAGCCATACCTTTCTCTTTATTTTATCTATTGTTATCTTTATGCTAAGAATGTGTTTAGTTACACCTAATTCTTTCATTTCAAATCTAGGTACAAGTTTGAGACTTCAACTCTACAATTAATAATTTTCCTTGTTTTGATGAAAACCATATAATCAACATATAATGCAATAATTAGGAAATGATAACCATCAAATTTATCATAAACATAGTGATTTGAATTAAAATGCTCAATACTCAAATTTAACATAAGTATCAAATTCTTAGTATCACATGCTCAAAGATTGCTTGAGGCCATACAAAGATTTTTTCAATTTACAAACTAAATTTTCTTTACCTTTCACCATGAAGTAATTTGGTTGTGTCATATATATATCTTGAAATCACCATGAAGTAAAGTGATTTTCACATCCATTTATTCAATATTTATATCAAGGTGATCCCAAAATAGTAGTTTACACTTTTTGTCTAAATTGGACATTGAACTGATTTTTTTTAACTAAATCTTCACTTTTGGGGACCTATAGCTGCTAAACCATGAAGAATTTGAAGATGATGCAAATTGGTGATTTGTGACATTTTCTCTATAGATTATAAATATATTGTTTAAAAAAAATTGGAAAAAAATTGCATTTCTTTTTCCATCTCTTTTGAAAACTAGTTTTTAACAGTAAACACCATTTTTAAAGAGTGAAGTTCACTGTAAATAACATAATTTTTTTCTATCAAGGATAAAATTCTATTTTTTTTGAATTTAGTTTTGTAACTACTGTAACATTAGAATAAATCTGTGATAAGATCTACAACTAGAACGAACAATTGTTAATCCTAATCTAATCAAAACTAATCTAAAATCTAACAATAAAGAACGAATATGAAAACATGATAAAAACTAAACAAACTGAATTGATCTCACTGAATATGCATTCATCCTTTCGAATTATCTCCATTGCTCTTCTCCATTTTGCTTTTTTAGTATTCTTGCCCTCAGATTTCTGTGTTTGAATGCAAGTATAGCTGTGTTGAATGTCTAAGCAAAATATCGAAGAATGGTTTCTTCTCAAAAGTATGTGATTTCGGGAGGAGGAATAATGACTATGACATGCCATTTTATAGATTTTGTGTTTTCGAACGATCGGCTCAGATTGAAAGAGAGATCGACGGATTAGATTGATGAATGCCATGCAATGAGATATGTGATAGATAGAACGCGAGTTAGAACGTGAGTTCAACTGCAGGATAAAGACTAATTTTAGAATGTGAGTTAGAACATGAGTTCTAATCTTCATCTTCAAAAATAGAAGAAATAGACTTTGTATGCAAAAGCCAAAGTTAGAAGTTGGAGATTAAATGCATGTGAATGCAAAATGAGTTAGAACTAGTTAATCGACTAGTTGTGATGAAGAGTTCTCTCTCAGAGTTAAACTAGTGTTTGAACTCAAGAGATATTTGGAGAACTAAAAATAGAACTCGAGTCCGAAGGTGAGTGAATGTAAGAGATAACTGAATGATGGAAGAATCTGACATAATTAATTAAATAATGAATTAAATGTTAATTTAATTTAACATTAAAAAATAAAAGATTTAATTAAATAAATAAAGATAATTTATTTAATTTGACTTTCGAAAAGGGTGGAATTGAATAATTAAACAATAAATATTTAATTATAGTTGAAAAGAGGGTTAAATGAATAATTAAATAAAGATATTTAATTATAGTTGAAAAGTATGATAAAAGGGGTAATTAAATAATAAATAATAAATTATTTAATTGATAGAGGATTTAATAAGTTAGCGACATAATTAAATAAATATGATTTATTTAATTAATCAAGTTGAATAAAGATTAATGATGAATTAATGAATTAATTAAAAAAGGGTATTTAATTAATAAAGGAAATATGTGTTAGAAATGGTAATTAAATAATTGACATTATTTAATCATGACCATGGACTATAAAAAATTATGTCAAATTATGTACTCACAGGCCTAGACCAATTTTCGGTGTCTACGGTTTGCCCCTCTTTGATACAATGTCAGTACGACGTCGTGTCAAAGAAAATATGCCCCAATTGTGCCTCAGCATGAAACAAGTTAGGGTATGCCCCAATGAAAGGGAGAATGACGAGGAGGTAGTGGTATGTTTGCTCCTCTTTGATACAATGTTGGTACGACGTTGTGTCAAAGAAAATATGCCCCGGTCATGCCTTAGTGTGAAACGAGTTAGGGTATGCCCCAGTGAAAGGGAGAATGACGAGGAGGTAGTGGTATGCCCCCTCGAGAGGATAGGTGGGTTTGAAAAACATGAGTGTGCTCTCAAAATGGATAGATAATGGTGGTGAAGATGCAAAAAAGAAGAAATATTAGCATGGATGATTGCAGAATGTTAGTAAAAAAATAATTAAGTTTGATTGATTGAGAAAAAGACATCATCTTCGATATATTGCCAGATACGCTATACTTGTTTGTTATCATCATTGGGCGGGACATGACACAGATGGATAGTACACACTATGATATGAGATAGACCATAGTGTACAAAGTTATCCACCTGTGAAAAAAAGACAATCGTAGACAAGGAGTGTCTTAACTCAAACTAAGGACAAGATGCCCCAGTCGTTTGGTCAAGACAAACCACAGACAACAAACAAATAAAAGATGGGTCATGAGACGTCATTGCTCCTCTAAATCCTTGATAGGACATCCTTGAGGAAATTAGTAACATGACTCAAAAACCAATGTTAAAAAGACAGTTGACAGACAACAACTAAAGAAAAAGAATCCTGAGACGTCGTTGCTTCTCTAAATCCTTCAAGGGACATCCTTGAGAAAGCTAGTAACAGGATCTTGCACAAATCGATAAAAAGATAAGACAAAATAAGATATAAAGTCATAAAGCCAAATAAATGTATTTGCCAAAACTTGATCTTGTGGGATTGTTTGATGTTGATGTTTGACATAGCGTAATGTGAGAGAATGACACATACCGCATAAGACGTTGAGTCTGGTTTCGACTTGGTGACTTCTGTATAAGGCATGACAAAGCCTGATTTCAGTAAGACACGTGTCGTATAAGACTTTGGAGTCTGATGACGTTGAAGTGACAAGCCACATGAGACTATGACAATTTGATGACGTCCATTGACAAGAAAGACATATCTTGTGTAAGACATAGGTTGATCGCTTTGACAATGTGTTTGATATTGACCTAATGACAGTTTGAGATGTTTTGCCTTGTTGATTCATGACTTGTTTTGATTCATTGACTAATAAACTGTGTGTGTGTGTGTATTGACAATGTATGACATGAAATGATACCCTAAACTATGATATGCAACTTGTGTGATAGTGATTGTGAATGAACCCTATTGGACTGACCTAGTGTGGTCTCGGGAGCTCATAAATTGATTAGCCTTGCCTACGTTGTACACGCAGAGACCTCGTAATTCGACACGACCAATGACTTTGAATATACAAAGCGTCATGATTTAAATGTGTGTGATACATGAAAAACCTAGACTGACAAACCTAATGCCTCGGGGGCACATCGATTGATGGCCTTGCCTACGTCCCAATCATAGAGGCAACATAGTTCGACTATGTCTATGACTGACTTAACATGACCGACTTAACATAATGACTTGACATGATGACTTGACTCTATTTTTAGGATTTTCTGACATTTTTCGATTTTTTTAGATTTTTGAAGTTTTCTAATGTTTTTGGTATTTTTCAAGACATTTTCGATGATGTGACGTTATGTACAAGGTGTTAGGGCATAGAACAAGGATTTTCCCCCAGTCGGGAATAAGATTTGGAAGATGGAGTGGGTAATGTGACGGAATGGACGCTAGATGTCAATCATTTCAAGGAATGGATAAGACAACCATTTATTATGAATGATGACAAAAAAGTCTGATTAGAATGATGGTAGACAAAAGAGCGAGCTTGACTACACATGGCGCCTGTTTGCCAGGTTTTCACCATGGTACTTATCCATAGCGCCACCGAAGTGGTTTTCACTATTGGACGGATTTATTTCTCTTTTCTTTTTTGATTTTCTCAATTTTAAAAAAAAAATTTGGTGTTACAAAGACGCCTGTTTGCCAAGTTTTCATCAAGGTAACCATTTTTTTGTTTTTTCAATTTTTTTTGTATTTTCTAGATTAAGACACGGATTCTCAGAAGCTAAGCATAGAACCTCTTTAGATGCAGATTGTTGATAGGTGACATAAGCGGCTCGCCTTCAGGAGTAGAGAGTTGGTATGCTCCTGATCCAAAGGCTTCTGTGACTATATAGGGCCCCAACCAGTTAAGCTCGAATTTACCTAGTTTTTCTCTTTCAGCCTGGTTCTTAGGATTTTCCATTAATACCAGGTCACCAATGTCAAAATGTCTATTGAGAACCTTCCTATTGTAACTACGACGAAGACGATTCTGATATGCTTGCAAATGATCTAACGCTTTCTGTCTTCGTTCATCCAACAATTCTAGCTCTTGTAACCTTGAGACACAGTACTCTTCATCGTCAACATGACCCTTCAAGGATACCTGTAGAGAAGGTATTTCAACCTCGATAGGTAAGATAGCTTCGGACCCGAATACGAGGGAAAATGGAGTGGCACCGGTGGGAGTACGAATGCTTGTGCGATAAGCCCATAAGGCAGGATTAAGCTGTAGGTTCCAATCACGACCAGCGTCATTGACAGTCTTCTTAAGGATTCTAACAATAGTCTTATTAGATGCCTCAGCTTGGCCATTACCTTGCGGGTAATATGGGGTGGAGAAATGGTGTTTGATGTGGAATTCTTCACATAAATGGCGTACTTCTTGGTTCTTGAATGGACAGCAGCAAATGATATAGTTTAGGATAAACTTAGATATTTGTGTGCCGGTTATGTATGTCATGGGAATAGCTTCAATCCATTTGGTGAAGTATTCGGTGGCGGTGATGATGAATTTATGGCCATTGGAGGATGGAGGGTGTATTTTACCTATGAGGTCGAGTCCCCATTGGGTGAAGGGCCATGGTGAAGTAATTGGACAAAGCTCTTGCGCTGGCGCTTTTATCAAGTCTCCATGTATTTGACATTGTCTACACTTCTTTACAAAGACGTATGAATCTTTCTCCATTGTAGGCCAATAGTAACCTAGTCTCATAATCTTAAGGGCTAGAGTAGGACCACTCGAATGAGATCCGCATATACTCTCGTGTATCGCTCGCAAAGTTGTTTGTGCTTCTTCAGCATCGAGACATCTCACAAGGGTGTTATCTAAGGTTCGTCTATATAGGGTTTCTCCGATGATGGTGTACTTAGCTGACTTTCGGATGAATGTTCGACGTTGGTTATTAGACAAGTCTTGAGGTAGGGTTTGGTCAGTGAGGTAATCGAATATGTCTTTATACCAAGGAGACATAGGACCAACAATGGTACACACTATCACTGTATCGGGGACATCATAAGCGAGAACCAAAAGCTGTTCAACCAAGAACTCGAACTTAGGCACGTTACTCAGAATATCCAACAAGGAACCCACGGTTGCCATTGCATCTGCAGCTCTATTTTGGATACGTGGTATTTGTTGAAAAGTTGTCTTTGAAATACTATTTAAAAATATCTGCCATTCGCTTGTATGGTGCAAGCTTCTCATCCTTAGTCTCGTAGTCATCATTTACCTGTCAGATTACAAGTTGAGAGTCGCCAAAAACATGTAGGCTCTTAATTGTCCATTGAACTGCCATTTTCAACCCTGTCACTAGAGCTTCATATTCTGCTATATTGTTGGTACAAGGAAATGCAATCCTGAATGATTTGGGAATGGTATCACCTTGAGGTGTGACAAATAAGATACCAGCTCCTGAACCATGATTTGTGTGTGACCCATCAAAGTACAGTTTCCATTATGTTTTAATGTCAATGTTGAAGAGAAATTCATTTGAAAAATCTGCCACTAATGGATGGTCTGCCTTTATAGGTGTATCAGCTAGTTGATCTGCAATCACCTATCCTTTTATAGCCTTCCTTTCGACATACTGAATGTCATACTCGCTAAGTATCATGACCCATTTAGCCAATTGGCCTGTTAAAGTTGCCTTACTTAGGAGGTATTTAAGTGGATCAATCTTTGCAATTAACCTTGTTTGTCGATTGAGCATGTAGTGCCGAAGTTTTTGGGTAGCAAAAACTACCACAAGACAAACACGTTCTATGTTGCTATAATTCAATTCATAGCCCACTAAGGTACGACTGATATAATAGACTGCTCTCTCATGACCTTGATCATCTTGTTGTGCGAGAAGAGCCCCTAATGCCGACTGAGTTGCTGAGATGTATAATATCAATGGTTTTCCCTCTATAGGTGGCATTAAGACTGGTGGAGTAAGCAAATAGTCCTTGATTTGCTGGAAGGCCTCTTGACATTTAAGGGTCCATACAAATGGCACTCCTTTCTTGAGTAGATGCTGAAATGGATGTATTTTATCCACCAATTGTACTATGAAACGTCTAATTGACTGTAATCTCCCTTGTCAGGTTCTGAGTTGACCAATGCTGACTGGAGGAGGCATTTTGATGATGGCTCTTACCTTCTCTGGATCTACTTCAATGCCTCTACGAGAGATGATATACCCTAACAGTTTCCCTGATTTGACTCCAAAGACACACTTCTTTGGATTTAGCCTACATTGTAATTCTCCAGCCTTTGGAATATCTTGTCTAAGACTTTCAAATGATCTTCCCTTGTTTATGATTTTGCTATGATGTCATCGACATAATCTTCCATGAAAGTATGTACAAAGTCATGGAAAATTGTGGTCATGGCTCGCTGATAGGTAGCTCCTGCATTTTTAAGGCCAAACGACATAACATTCCAACAATATGTGCCCCATGGACACGTAAAAGTTGTGTTATGCTAGTCTTCAAGTGCGATTTTAATCTGGTTATATCCAGAGAAACCATCCATGAGGGATAGCATCTCGTAGCCTGCTGTAAGGTCTACTATCATGTCGATATTCAGCAAAGGAAAGTCATCCTTAGGACATGCCTTGTTGATGTCTCTAAAGTCAGTGCAAATGCGAATGCCCCTAGTTGGCTTAGTCACTGGTACAAGATTTGATATCCAATCTGCATAGTCTATTGTCCTTATGAATCCTACATCCAAAAGTTTCTTAAGTTCTACCTTGACCAATAGAGCAATTTGCGGATGCATCTTCCTCAACTTCTGCTTGACTGGCTTAATACCTGGATGTAGAGGTAAATGGTGCAATATTAGATCTGGATCCAGCCCCGACATGTCAGCATACAACCATGCAAAGTTTATCTGTCTCTTTTGAAAGAAGTCCTTAAACTCATATTTTTTTGTCTCTGTTAAAGAAGCTGCAAAATAGACCTTCCTAGGATTCTCTTCTGTACCTATGTTGACTTCAATAGATTCTTCCACTAACATCGGTGACTTTTCCTGTTCAATGGGGAGAATATTTAAACCTCTATCCTTGGGTTCCTTTGAGAGGTTTTCTCCCTTAGATACGTCCTTTATTTTGACTTTTTCTTCATCCAAAGGCGCCTTTCGGTTTTCACCTAGGGACTCATCATTTTTCTTTTTATTGTCTTTTTTCTTTTCATTCTCATTTTTGCGACTAGAGGTGTAAATAGACTCCCCAAAGTATGTCTTATCATCCAAGTCTATGGTAAAACTTGCTTTATGGTCCCCTCTTGGTATGCCTTCTCTAAGTCCCATGAACTCAACAATTGCTTCGTCGTTCTCGAATGTATCTATGATAGGTGTACCTTGTTGATCCCAGTCAATGAGTTCGGGATATATAAGGGGCATGTCATCATCGAAGTTTTTAAAGGTATCTGCTGTCAAGGTTAATATAGAGTGGTTGACATGGTCGCAGAAGTTTTGGACTAACTCCTGCTTGGTCTTTTCCCTATGGGTAGGTAAACTCTGATGTGGGACCATAGTAAGGGCAGATTGGTCAGAAGATGGGTTTTTAGGTGCCCAAGATGCATGATCAAGGGTTTCCCAATAATGGTTCTCTTGCCATTCTTGTTTGGACAAGTGCTTCTTAGGACGGGGACTAGATAATTTTGGTTCAGGTTTCACAGCAAGGTCCAATTCTCCAAATAAGGCATCTATGTTCATAGTACTAGTAGATGAAAGGGACTCCCACTCACCATCACTTGAGTAAGGGGATTCATCGAAAACTGGAGGTTTGTCGTAAACTGGGGTTTTGTCGCAAATTGGGGGAATTGGTTCATGAGATGTCTCGATGTCTGCATAATCATTCACTTCCTCTTGAAAAGATAATGAAGTACCAAGAAACCCGATTCTAAGTGGTTGACACCCTAGCCCTAGATATTTCGATCGTGGGTAGACAGTAATTGGTTCAGTCCTTCCATTTTGATATAGACCTAACCCACTGTACCCATCATAGCCTTCCTTTTGCATTATTTTAAAACCTTTCCCGTACTGGTCCTTGGCTATTTGAATAGACGGGGAGGGATATTCATGTTCTTCTTGATATAACCAGGAATCACCTTGATCCACAATTTCTTCGCTTAACTCACCCCATTTGGTTAATGTCATTGTAGGGGGAACATGAAACGTGACCACTGACTGTCTTCTATCCGCCATGGGTAGGCCATATGCCTTAGGTGGAATTAGTTCACTAACACAGTATGATGCCTTTATTTTGTATTCACCATAGCCCTTGTCTTGGATCTCGAGTTTTGGAGTGGATGATGGTGGTTTGAATGAAAGGGACTTAGTGAGATGTGAGGGGTCAATGTATTGGGATAAAGTGGATGAAGAAGCCTCTTGGTTAACTGGCACTTGTCGTTGTGGAATTTCCTTTAGGCTTGTACAATACTGAAAAGGATCTGGATCACCATTAATGATCTCTATGCCATTACAGGGGAATTTGAGACATTGGTGGTATGTTGAAGGTACAACCTTCATTGCGTGTATCCAAGGTCTACCTAACAACAAGTTGTATGGGAGGGTGAGATCCAAGACTTGGAAGCTGATGTTCATGATTGCTAGGCCAATTCGGATAGGGAGTGTGACAACTCCTTTGGATGATCTTTCCTCATCATCATAAGCCTTGATGACTATACTCTTAGAGGTATCTACACAGTCTTCTGAGAATCCTAATGCCTTAACCAATTTAAGGGTACATAGGTTCAAACCTGCTCCTCCATCTACCAAGACTTGTCTGACTCTGGTTTCATGGACTAAGACTTCAAGATGTAAGGGGTCATTATGATCTGACTTTGCAGTTGAGTAATCCTGTTGGGAAAAGGTGGCATGATGCGAATTGGTTAAATATCCCACCATCTCTTCAAAACGATTGACATCTAAATCTATAGGAACGGTTGTATTCTGTAGAGCTTTGTCAAGGATGGCTCGATGTCCAGGTGATAAGGTCAACAATTCCAAGATAGATATTTGTGTGGGGGTTTTACTCAATTGATCAAGAAGATTGTACTTGAACTTGGAAGGTTGCATAGATGGTTCAGAAGAAGGACCTGGAATAGTGATCTTAGTTCTGCGTGTGTTTACACTACATTCCGGATGCTTCTTAATGGTGAAGGTATTGACATGCTCATTTGTTGCACGGAGGCTATATACGATCTTTCCTTTTCCATAGTCATAGTTGGTGTTTGCATAATTGGTTGATGGATCGGTCTTAGGTCCCGAACTGGAGGCTTTTCCTTTTGTTTGGTCATGTAATGGGTCCTTGAAGACCTTATGATCATTGTTCTTAGTGTTTTTCTGGCCACCAACCTCTATGGTTCCATTCTCAACAAAGTCTTGTATTATGTTCTTGAGTTGATGACATTGTTGGAGGTTGTGCCCTTTGGTTTGATGACATTCACAATGGGCTTTGTCATCCCACCAAGAAGGTTTAAACTATCCTGGATCATACTCCCTTGATTCCAAAGGTTTGATGAGATTGTGTTTAATCAACTATTTGTAAATAACCTCAATTGGTTGTCCTAAAGGTGTAAATTCATGTGTAGGAAATCTCCTTTGTTGCGGTCTTTGTTGTTGTGAATTTTGGACATAGTTAGCTTGTTGATCTGGACTATCTGTCGTGTCTTGATTGGAGGTGTACCCTCTAAGTGTGATAACTGGTCCGGTATGTATGTTTTTAGCATCAACAATGCCATCATTTGTAACATTCTTGTTCCTAGACTAGAAGTGCCTTCTATCATTTGGCACGTTTTGATTTTGGGCAATGGGGTTCCTGCCTGGTGCCTTCATTTTGCCTTTGTCTATAAGGCCTTTCTCAAGGATGATTCCCATTTGTACTAAGTCTGAGAATGAAGTACAACAGTGTACCCTTAGATCACTTCGCAATTTGGGGTTGATGTTCTCTAGGAATATGGTGACCTTTTTTTTTTTCGGTATTTCAACGAGACATCTACTAGCTAGACTTCGCCATTTCTGGAAGAAAGTGGTGAAGGTTTCGCCATCTTCTTGTGTCGTGTGGCACAAGGTTGCAATTGTTACCTCATTGTCTATGTTAAAAGCGAAATGTTCGACAAACTTTTTAGCTAATTCACCCCAAGATCATATACCATATGGTAATTTAGAAAACCATTCCAGTCCTATCCCAACAAGGGTTCATGGAAATAGTCTCATTAAGTATGTGGGGTCATATGATATGTCCATGCATACTGTTGAGAACTCTCTAATGTGTTCTAAAGGATTCTTTCTCCCATTATACTTAGGCAAAACCGGTATAATGTATCCATGGGGGAAAGGTGTCATATACAACGCTTTGTCAAACGGACATGGACATAGGTCTTGTGTTGAGATAGTTCATTTTCCTGACATAGACATGTTATCCATCTACTGTTGAAGTGTTTGCATCTGGTTTTGAAGGACATCAACTTGCGTCAAGGATATGGTGTTTGTGAAATTGGGATCAATGTAGGTGTTTTGATACGCCATGTTCTGTGACGGGTTGTGATTAGGCGAGGGAATATATCCTGTCAAAATATTCTGATTCGATATAGGGATATTCCCTATCTGAATGGTTTGAGCTGGTATAGGAATGCTTCCTGTCTGAATTATCTGATTAGGAATAGGAATGCTTCCTGTCTGAATTGTCTGACTTGGTATAGGTATATTTCTGCCAACTTTGGTTCTCTTACCAGTCGTGTTGGTGCTAAAGGGGTTGGAGAAAGTTGCCCTCGTAGTAAATTGTAAACCCTATGTGATGTTGAAAGGGGCGGTGTTTACAATTGACGATGTCTGAGTTGGTATACCAGTTGGTATTGCTGTGGTAATTTGTGGAACAGAGACAGTTGACATTGCAGTTTGAGATGGTTGAGTTGAATATGTCTGCAAGGTACGTATATCAAATCCTATGGGTAGTTTGGCACCTTCTGCTAGCAGTTTTGCTAGATAGCGTTGGGGATCATTTTCCAAATAGTCATCCATAAAGGATGCAAATTCAGGATCTTGTACTGCTGCGTCTATGTCTTCTATGAAAATCTGACCATGTGTGTCTCTTGTGACATGTTTTTCTAGCAAAGACTTGTGTGGTTGTTTACTACTCGACGGTTGGTTTCCGAACGGATTGATGAATTCATTAGGGTCTGTCATTGCTTTGTGTTTCTTTTTGGACCTTGTTTCGACCATGAAAAAGTTGCTCAAAATGGGTAATGCAGACTATGCCTAAAAACTTATATGACCTATGTCTATGTTTTTGGATTTTTGGATTTTTCTGACGATAAATGATGTAGCTAAAATGGTTTCTAAAAGACGCACACTAAGATGACATATGGTAGGACAGACACTATGCAAAAATCTATAGAAGATTATGATGATAAATGGTTCTAAAACGGCTATAACCTACCTACCTATGGGGTAAATGCATGAACTAGGTTGACTAACTATGACAAACCGGAATATGGACATTTCCAAAGACAAGGAAAGTTATCTAATCTTGTGATATGCAATTTCCTAGGGAGTATCTATTTGAATGCGACTTAAGATGACTATGACTAGGATGATTATTGTAATTAAGATGTATATGACACCTAATGATGGTAACTAAGACATATATGACACCTAATGGATGCAAGATTTTTGAGCAAAATTTTGACAATTTCTGTTCAAGGTTGATCTTAAGGAACAGAAAAGAAAATGACAGTGATATGTTCGGACTCAGTTTGCAATTTTGAATGTTTTCTGTTAACAGGCAAATGCAGTTCACCTAACAGTTGCGGTTCACAATTTGACAGTTGCGGTGTTTCTGACAGTTGCGGTTCCAAATTTGACAATTACGGTGTTTCTGACAGTTGCGGTTCCAAATTTGACAATTGCAGTCTTTTCTATGACAGTTGCGGTTTACCAATGCACATGCGGTTTTTCCTATTCTAGACTCTGAAAACCTGATTTTCCTACCAGACACTTGTGGTTCGTAAATTGACAGATGCGGTTTTCTTTCACACATGCAACTCAAAATGTGACAGATGCGACTCGAAACTTTCAGACTGTGAAAACGGAAAATTTATGACAGACAAATGCGGTTATTACCCTAACAGATGCGACTCGCTAATACAGATGCGACTCGCTAATACAGATGCGACGATTAAATTGACAAATGCGACTCTATTTCTGATAGTTGAAATTTTTCCTGAAAGTTGTTTGACTGACTTTGTTTGTTTGATCAAGATTTTGGCAAATACAGAAAATAGCAAACAGCAAACACAACATGCAAAGTATTTTCAGTTTTGTGATGAATGGACTGTTGAGACTCGAAAAACATTTACACCCTAGGCTTTTAGGATAGTACTTGTTGAATTCTTACTTGGATTTCTCCAGCAACGCATATTTAAAGTGGATGATTAGTACCTTGACCCCACTAGCTCCCCTCCACGACACTCACTTATACGGGGCAGCCAAGCTACAATACCCATGAATCTCCCATGGCATACCTTTCAACTCTAAACGTAAACCGTAAGATTGTAAGACGGCTTCACAGGGCGGACTCTACTACGCCAACAAGTAGATAGGATTTTGGTAACTCTACAACAAGGTGTTTAATTCGGGCATTCCGTTCGTGGGACATTATCCAACGTCGGCGAGAGTCCATTTTTGTCCATCTCGTCGGGCTAGTGCACGTGATTCTAGGGGTTTCTCCAAGAATCCACTTTTGTATACCAGATAGAAGTCGCTTGGATTTAGCGTGCTACTGGTCTAAGTCGTCTTGGGGTGAGTACTTTTTCCCACCAAGACAGGCCCAAATTCTAGAGTCAGTAACCGTTTCTCTTACACCCAGGATCGCATGAATGCGCAAGGGGAGAGGATACTTCGATTACTAAATCGTGGGATTCTAAACTAACAATGTAGACATGAAAAACACTGGTAAATTATTAAGCCCAAACGAGATTGTTTACACTACCAAAGAGAAGTTCATTTTAATCCACATGATGATTGTCTATCTATCAAACGAAAAAGCTTGGTAAAAAGATAAAAGCATTAGGTCTTGTATGCAAATTTTGTCAGTAGTTCATTGTTTGTCTTTGGTTTTTGTATTGTCTTCTATGCTTTGTCCTGCAAACACTTGTTATTCCACCTTGACACAACTGAACCAAACATTAGCGAAAATCCAAATCACCTAAAAAGTGAAAATTGAAAATATGGATGCACGGAAATCAGTAAAAAAAATTAAAAATTTTACCAGTCAGATGTGGCTTTTGGAGCCACAAATGCAGTTCGACTGGTGACAGGCGGATGCGGTTAATGGAGTGTCTGATGTGGTTTGGGAATTCGTTGATAGGCAGATGCGGCGATTGACAGGTAGATGTGGTTTATGGCATGTCAGATGCAGTTCGTAATGACAGTTGCGTCACTGTTTTTGGCAGATGCGGTTCACTGGACGAAAAACCTGCAAAAAATGAAAAACAAAAAACGAAAAAATGGAAAGATGTGCGGATTTGAAGTGTGCTTCACGTTGGGTTCACCAAATGTAACATTAGAATAAAGTTGTTGATGAGATCTGCAACTAGAACAAACAATTGTTAATCCTAATCTAATCAAAACTAATCTAAAATCTAACAATAAAGAACAAATATGAAAACATGATAAAAACTAAACAAACTGAATTGATCTCACTGAATATGCATTCATCCCTTCGAATTATCTCCATTGCTCTTCTCCATTTTGCTTTTTTAGTATTCTTGCCCTCAAATTTATGTGTTTGAATACAAGTATAGCTGTGTTGAATGTCTAAGCAAAATATCGAAGAATGGTCTCTTCTCAAAAGTATGTGATTTCGGGAGGAGGAATAATGATTATGACATGCCATTTTATAGATTTTTTGTTTTCGAATGATCGGCTCAGATTGAAAGAGAGATCGACGAATTAGATTGATGAATGCCATGCAATGAGATATGTGACAGATAGAACGCAAGTTAGAATGTGAGTTCGACTGCAGGATAAAGACTAATTTTAGAACGTCAGTTAGAACATGAGTTCCAATCTTCATCTTCAAAAATAAAAGAAATAGACTTTGTATGCAAAAGCCAAAGTTAGAAGTTGGAGATTAAATGCATGTGAATGAAAAATGAGTTAGAACTAGTTAATCGACTAGTTGTGATAGAGAGTTCTCTCTCAGAGTTAAACTGGTGTTTGAACTCAAGAGATAACTGGAGATCTAAAAATAGAACTCGAGTCCGAAGGTGAGTGAATGTAAGAAATAACTGAATGATGGAAGAATATGACATAATTAATTAGGTGTCTATTTTTTTTTTTGTTTTCCTTTTGTTGCTTGGTCTGTTCTTTGCACATTCACATGGCTTTTCCCGTGAGTCTTTGCTTTCCTCCGTTCGTGCTTTGTTCATGCTCTTGTTTTGCTTGGTATTTTTTTTTGTCTTTTGCTTGTCTTTTCCTTGCCCTTGTTTGTTTTCGTTTGTCTATTGTCATTTTCCCTGTTCTTAGTGGCGGTTTTGTACCACCGTGCCCTAGTTTCAATTAGGGTTTCATTTTCAAGGGTTCTGGATGCTTAAAATTATTTTAAATCTTCCTCTAGACCCTTTTGATCTTGTTACTGTGTTGATTCGATGAATTTAACTCCAAGGTTTTGATGCCCTAGTTATTTAAGTTGACAAGCTACAAAAACTAGGGTTTGTGCATCATACCCATACATAATGTGCCCTAAATCACTACGGTCCTAGTCCCGTTTGTCTATGTAGAGTCAGGCTTAAATTCGAGCTTCCCCGAGCCTTCTTTTGACCTAGTTCCAAGCTGATACGGGTGTGCGGGAAGAATCTCCCTAGCTTTGGTAATATGTCATGAAAGCGGAGTCGGGAACAAACTCATCCCATGAACATTTGCATAAGAGTTTGGTTCCAGAAATGGTCTCGCTGCCGATAGGTCCCAATTCCGATATTGGTCTCATCTGAGTTTTTTGTTTGAGATTTCTAGTTCCTGATCTCCTCTTGGCCCTGCTCCCGGTAGGTTTAAAATTTCACTAAGTATGGAGGGCTACTTAGGGAAGAATAAAGGAGTATGAAAGATAACATTTCTATGATGATTATCATGCCTTATGTGGATCTAATCCAGGGTTGCCTTGTAGGAGTGAACGATGTCAGGAGCATCTAAGGAAGTGTCAGATAAGGAAGGGAAAGCTACGGAAAGTTCAAAAGGAGTGAAGCCAAAGAAGATAAAGGTGTTTAACTACCTTACACTATGAGGTATAAACACTAGGATGCCACTCCTGTGACCTCCAAGATGGATTCAGGATGGGCCGACATCACATATACCAATCTAGGGCCATTTAAGTGGGGTGAATTCATCATAGATACCTTCTCAAAGGAAGTAATTGGGAGGACCAAAAGAATAGCCGAGTTCGGACTAGCACATATCACTCTCTTCCCTCTATCAGTTCAGAGCCAAGAGCTTATACTGACAGCAGTAGGGGCTTACAATCCTACATCAAGGCAGTGTGTGGACATCTAGGGGAGTGTAATTATTGATTTATCTCCACAATAATGAGGTTCTTGTTCAATGTACCTACTCCTAAGAACCCCAAAATTATGAGTGAAATGGAGGCGTTGAAATTGTTCAATAGGAACAAGGAAACTAATAGGTCCCATATGAACAAAAGGTGGCTGAAAACTAAGAAGAAGTCTTTGAACAAGGTTCCCGAGCAACCCAAGAGAACAAAATTTCAAAAGGGCATTGATGATATAATCATGATGCTTTCTAGGGTGTTTGGAAAGAAAGACTCCACACATTTTGAGGAATGGATGTTTCCATTCATTGAGACAATTTTGGATGGTAGACAATATTTTTATTAGGGAATGATCTTGTCAGATAATTTTCATAATCAGATGCTCAAGGTGAGGCAAACAAAGACTTTCTACATGACCTCCTATGTCATATATTTAGCTACACATATGGGCATATTCCCTGGACTGAATATAGTAGGCACATTGGGGGAAGCTCCAGGATAGAAAAGAGCACGGGAACACTATTATCAATTGACCCTACAAGCATCAGAGCTACATCATAGGTGGGTCAATGATGCATTTCTTTATGT
This sequence comes from Sequoiadendron giganteum, assembly GCA_007115665.2. Classification (NCBI taxonomy): domain Eukaryota; kingdom Viridiplantae; phylum Streptophyta; class Pinopsida; order Cupressales; family Cupressaceae; genus Sequoiadendron; species Sequoiadendron giganteum. Next base: position 338,875,457 of record CM021103.1, on the reverse strand, counting down.
TATTATTAATCAGTTGATAGGAGATGCTGGATATAGGTTGAGAAGGGAAGCTATGGCCTTCATTGCTGAATGGGGACACTGGTATACCCAGTACCCCTAGCTCTCTTACTTCAAGTTAGCAGGATTTGATGGAAATCCTCATAGACTCTCAAGATGCTGCAATGATAGGGTTTTTCTTATGGAGTTTATATATCAAGCCATGACAGTCAATACCAAATTTGCTAATAAGCATAAGCTTGGGTGTCACAAATTCCCTATGGAGTTGGGAGAGTATTGTTGTGCTCATAACTTGGCTACAAAGGATGTATGTGAGGAGTTGAATTATTTAAATATGGGATTGTACACAACCCGAAAGCACTTTGACCTAGAGCATAAAATGAACTTAGCCTCCACCATTTTTGAGAAACACTATGGTTTGCTAAAAGACTTCTGGGCAGGCTTGCAAGATGAATATGGTGTATAGAAAAAAAGAGTTATGAAAGGTTCACTATTCCGCAAATGGTTGAATATGGGGTGAAGGAAGACATTCTTGAAACATTGTCAGATGATGGTGTAGTCTTGGACCCTAGTTATGAAGCAGAAAAGGTAGGTACAAAGAACCTGAACCTAGTAAATTGGGATGAAGATGAAATTATTGATATCAAACAATTTTCTAGGACAATGATAGACAGGAGTATCCAATGGGTTATGGTGAGAATGAAGGAGCAAGAAGCTCAAACCACTAAGAAGAGAAAATTAGGGGTCACCCAAAGCTATAAGAGAACCAAGAGGAGGGAAACTCCTAAAGAACAACTGGAATACTATCCTCCTAGCCCTAGAAAGGATGTTGATCTAGAAGTACCTGTTCAGGATACCCATGAGCAACAAAATGTAGAGGTTGCAACAGCTAGAGAAGGGATCTCATCTCAACCTCCTCCCTTGGAAAAATCTACAGAGAAAGTACTTGCATGGAGCCTCCATGAGCAAGCTGAGATTCATAGGGGAAAGGAGAATGAGATTGAGATACATGATGTGGACACTGATTCAGAGGCTACACACTTAGATAATGAGCCTCCTAGAGTTGTATCTCCTGAAGATACTGGAGATGTTGAGGTAGAGAATGTCTTGACCCTAGAGGAACAATGGAAGATCTTTGAGGATGCAAAGGAAGATGTCGAAGCCAAGGCTAAAGATGATACACTTGCAAAGCAACAAGAGTTAGAAGCTAAAACCAAAACTGAAGATCTAGCAAAGGCAACACAAGGAAAAGGGGGACCTTCTAAAACAACAAAAGGAAATCGAGTTAAAGGCTAATGAAGAGAGGGAGAAGTTAGCTCTGCTGCAGAAGATTCACGATCTAGAAGAGGAGAAGGCTCGACAAAGAAGAGAAAAAGAAGACCTTGAGGCCAAATTCAAAGTTGTAGAAGAAGCCCAAAGGAAGAAAGAAGAAGAAGATCTCTTACAAAAGAGAAAGGATATAGAGGAATAGGTTAAGCATGATAAAGAAGTGGCTAAAATGTGGGAAAAGGTCAAAGAATTAGAAAGGCAAAGAGATGATATGTTGGAAGAAGAACAAGAGGCAAAAAGAGAACAAGAAGAAAAGGAGAGGAAATTTGAAGCTGGTAGGATGACTAAGGAGATGGTTGAAAAGGAGAAACAATAGGAGGTTGGTGCTCAACTTAAGGTAGCACTTATGCAACCCTTATCTTATGCATCTTCTTCCTCTCAACAAATGATTACTCCTCTTGCTACCCCAACATGGCTAAAGCTCAATTTAGAGAAGAAATAGCTAACCTAGCTTGAGCCCCTAAACTGGGATGACATGATGAAGGAAATTGAGAAAGAGAAGCCCAGGAAAAGGTCTCGAGTCCTTCATTCTACCAAATTGAAAACTTGCAAAAAACGAAAAATAGAAAACGAAAAAATGGAAAGATGTGCGGATTTGAAGTGTGCTTCACGTCAGGTTCACCAAATGTAACATTAGAATAAATCTGTTGATGAGATCTGCAACTAGAATGAACAATTGTTATTCCTAATTTAATCAAAACTAATCTAAAATCTAACAATAAAGAACGAATATGAAAACATGATAAAAACTAAACAAACTGAATTGATCTCACCGAATATGCATTCATCCTTTTGAATTATCTCCATTGCTCTTCTCCATTTTGCTTTTTTGGTATTCTTGCCCTCAGATTTCTATGTTTGAATGCAAGTATAGCTGTGCTGAATGTCTAAGCAAAATATCGAAGAATGGTCTCTTCTCAAAAGTATGTGATTTCGAGAGGAGGAATAATGATTATGACATGCTATTTTATAGATTTTGTGTTTTCGAACGATCGGCTCAGATTGAAAGAGAGATCGATGGATTAGATTGATGAATGCCATGCAATGAGATATGTGAAAGATAGAACGCGAGTTAGAACGTGAGTTCAATTGCAGGATAAAGACTAATTTTAGAACGTGAGTTAGAACATGAGTTCCAATCTTCATCTTCAAAAATAGAAGAAATAGACTTTGTATGCAAAAGCCAAAGTTAGAAGTTGGAGATTAAATGCATGTGAATGCAAAATGAGTTAGAACTAGTTAATCGACTAGTTGTGATGGAGAGTTCTCTCTCAGAGTTAAACTGGTGTTTGAACTCAAGAGATAACTAGAGAACTAAAAATAGAACTCGAGTCCGAAGGTGAGTGAATGTAAGAGATAACTGAATTCTTCCAACATAATTAATTAAATAATGAATTAAATTTTACTTTAATTCAACATTCAAAGATAAAAGATTTAATTAAATAAATAAAGATAATTTATTTAATTTGACTTTCGGAAAGGGTGGAATTGAATAATTAAATAATAAATATTTAATTATAGTTGAAAAGGGGGTTAAATGAATAATTAAATAAAGATATTTAATGATAGGTGAAAAGTATGATAAAGGGGGTAATTAAATAATATATAGAGGATTTAATAAGTTAGCGACATATAAATAAATATGATTTATTTAATTAATCAAGTTGAATAAAGATTAATGATGAATTAATGAATTAATTAAAAAGGGGTATTTAATTAATAGAGGAAATATGTGTTAGAAAGGGTAATTAAATAATTGACATTATTTAATCATGACCACTGACTATAGAAAATTATGTCAAATTATGTACTTGCAGGCCTAGACCAATTTTCGATGTCTACAACTATGATATCTAGCACGTTCATTTGGTTTTAGTGTTTTATTGAATATTTTTTTTCTTAGTTAAATTTTGAAGTGAAACCAATTACAATTTAGACATAGGCAAATTGTATACAACATAAATTTTATTGTATGTATCAAAATTCATTTTTTTTTGTTGAACCAAGGATATCAATACCTAGCACGAACATATTTTTCAGATTTTTTTTGATAATCTACTATTTTTCTACATGTGCAAAATAGAGAGCTTGATTTTTGGTGAAAAACCTCTGTTTAATTGAACTAAACAAATACATAATAAAACCATAATATGTTTAAATTATATTTGATGGATAGCTCGTTTCGAGGACTACCATCATCCATTTGGGTTTGTGAAGATTCTATTTTCATCTTCAACCGAAGCTCAGAAAGATAAAATTTTACAAAAAAATGCTAAAAGAGGGGGAGAAGGGCAAAAAAGGGGGTTCTAGCAAATCCCCTTCTAGTGAACCCTTTAAGGGGTTCTAGCGACCCCCCTTCTAACAAACCCTCTAAAGTGTTTTCCCTCTGAAATTGCATTTTCTCTTCCTCAAACTAATTGTAAACCAATTTTGTGGGATCATCCATCATAAGTTGTAGTAATATAAAACAATAATCTAATAGATGGCATTTTTGTAATCAAAGAAAATATTTCATTAACATCCACCCCCTCAACTTGGGAGTAACCTTTTGCAACTAACCACACCTTGTACTTTCCAACATTGATATCAAAACCTAGTTTCTTCTTGAATACCCATTTACAATTAATTGGTTCATGTCCTTTGGACAAAGGTGCCAAGTCCCATGTGCCATTTATTTTAAATGTCATAATTTCTTCATCCATGCTATTTTCTAGCACTTTGCATCATGCAGACCTAAAGCCTCTCATATAGTTTTAGGTTCATCAATGCTAGTATTTAAATCAAATATATATATGTACTCACGAGGGGAATACCTTTCTAATGGTTGTCTTCACTCGGTTGACCTTCAAAAAAGTTGAGTGGGAGGTTCCCTTCTCCCCTTCTGATGATTCTAAGCTAGATGAGTTCTCCTCAACTTTTGGTCTCCCTTAGGCTTTCAATTCAAATTGATATAGTGTAGGAGGGACTTGAGTCACATCTTTCTTTTCACTATGTTCTAGCTACAATAAAGCAATAGAAGATTGAATTTCTTTGAAAATACCACTTTTATAATGTAAAATACCTTTTATGCAATATGATCCCAAAATTTGTATTTTTTCACACCATAATTATATACGAGGAAAATATATTTAACAAAAAATTTCTCTCCAATTTAGTATGCTTCTCCCTTGGCACATGTGCATATGCCTCAACCAAAAACATGAAGATTCCCCAATAAAGGATTTTTGTTTGGCCATGCCTCCACATGCATTTTATCAATAAGAGTCTATGGAGACCTATTAATCAAATAGCCAGTAGTGGCTAGAGCCTTGGCCCAAACCTTTATTCCAAGCCAACTCCATTACACATACTCTTAGTCTTCTCCATTAGTTTCTTGTTCATCCTCTTAACACCTTGATTTTGTTGTGGAGAATATAAGTTGTCTTTTGCCTTTGAATGTTGCAATCCTTAGAGAATTTTACCAAAATATGTAGAACAATACTCATTGCCATTGTTACTTAGACATTTAATTTTCTTTCTACTTTGAGTTTCTACCATAGCTTTGAACTCTTTAAAATGATTGTTTTATTATTTGCCTTTAAGAAAATAAACCCATGTCCTACTCTACTTATCAATAAATATAACACAACGAACATATTTTGCAATGGAAGAAATATTAGCATGACCAAACACATCTGAATGAATAAGATCCAAAATTCTAGAAGACTTATGAGAACTTGATTAACTAAACGTAGTTTTGTTTACCATATATCTACTATTTGAAAAAATCAAACTCGAGATTATAATCAAACAAATTTTCAACAAGATTTTCATTCTTTAAGGTCTTTAAACCCTTATCTCCAATGTGGCTTAATCATTGGTGCCATAACATCATATCTTTAGTTGGTAACTTTTACTTTGTAGAAAGAGCAACCTTAGGTACATAGAAAGTATGACCATTTGTTGAAAAAGATACCATTCTTTTATCCAATGAAAGAGATGAAGACTTAATCTACATAAAGACTTTTGCATTGAATTATGCATTTATCAAGATTAAATAAAGTGCCTAAATTGACACCTCTAGCAATCATCGTAGCATATCTAACCATCTTGCATCCTACACTAAAAAAGACAACATGCACGTCCACATCTAATATTTTTCTCATAAATAAATGGTTTCATGTTAAACCAAGGATATGCAAAACATACCATTTCCTATAATTCTACCATCATAAAATTAATTTAAACTCTAAATGGCCAACAATTTTCAAACGAGAATCATTACAAATGTACACCTTACCTCCATCAAATTCTTAATACTGAGAAAACCAATCTTTGTTATAGGTCAAATAAAACGATGCACTTGAGTCAATTAACCATGCACTATCACTTGCACACACTGCCAAAGTTATGACAAAAGCATCACCATCCTCCTTTTTAGATTCAAAAGCATAGACAAATTTATTTTCCTTTTCTTTCATCTCCTCTTTACATTTTTATGGAGATTACAAGGTTTTCCATAATTCCAACATGGCACTTTGGACTTCGTAGGAGACTTTGATATGGACATCTTGCCTTTTCTCACTGCTACTCATTTTTCTTGTCTCTTTCTTTCAATTTATTGCAAACATTCAAGGCCTTCTTGGCACTAGTGGAAACCTCCTTTCTTTGAAAGGAAAAGAACCAACAAAATCTTCAACCTTCAATATAACATAAGTACTCCTAATAGCCATTATGAGACTATCCCATGAATCGAGCAAAGAACACAACAAATTTTGACATCTTTCTTTTTCATCCACCTTCACACCCATTAAATTCAATTGAGTCACCAACATATTGAAACTATTCAAGTTTGTTTGCAATTTGTCTGAATTCCTCTATTCTTAAGGACTACAATTTTTTCCACATAAACTTGTTAACTAGGGACTTTTCTCGGTAGATTTCACCCAATTTTAACCATAATATTTTTGCAAGAGGCTTTTTGTGGACATTGATCAAAACATAATTCACAAGACATAATATTATGAGGCCCATTACTTTCCAATCCATCAAGTCATAATGAGAAATTATGGGTGCATATGTAGCTTTATGAACTTTCTCATTAATGGAAACTCATAGATTGCAGTCTACTTATAGATCCTCCATTTTCATCTTCCATAGATCAAATTTTGCATTGAAAAAAATCTTAACCTCAATCCTCCTTAATGTGTTTTCCATATGTATTTCTTGCAATAAAATCACAAAGTTCTTTCCTCCACAAGCTCTCACTCAAATCTATATTACTCAAAAAACCCAACAGCCCTACAATTGAAACCAAAGGTGATCAAGATCTAATACCTCATGTAAGGAAATAAAGAATAATGGAATTAGCTTTGTATGATAATCTTGAGATAAGAAGTTAGTTTGTTTTAAAATATTATCTAAAATAGTTATAGAAATACATGTAAATAAACAAATAGACAATATAACACATTACACCAATTTTATAGGAAGAAAAATCTTTCAAGAAAAAACCCCACATTCCAAAACTTTCTCAATGTGTTATTCAAATCCAATAGAAGATTACAACACACCTACAAAGCAAGCCTTCATAGGAGTTTTATAACATACAATTTAAGAGTAATTTTGGCAACATTCTAGTACTTGCAAATTGAACATTCATACATCATAGACAAGTGAACAAGCTAGAAAACCGTGTGGTTTACAATAGCATGCGCTGAAATCCCCACAAAGATGGCACCTAGTCTTGACCCAATTTTTAATGCCACCTTGGAGATTTCCACTATCTACTAAGAATAACATGTTCTCTTATGCTCTTACAACTATTATAATAGAGAAAACTTATCTACCCAACATAGGTACCCAACTTGTCATTATTCTCCACCACAAAATAGGCACTTCATGACAAATAATGAACCCTATCATAGCTTGCCAAGATTCCAAATAAACTTACCTCTATTTTTGGTTCTTATGTGTCATAAAATTATGTAATAAGTTGTCATAGGATCCCACAAAAGCAGATATCCTAAATTTGCTATAGAAAAACATTTTAAATGCATATTACAACACTCCACAAAGTATCTATATGTGATATATGATGCTAACTCAAAATCCCATGTCCAATTTGATGGAGCACATTATTAAGTAATATAAAATACAAAATATGTTAAATAATTAATAAATAAACTTAGGAATTGTTGAAGTTGAGATGCCTTAATTCCTAATAGAATAGGGAACTAAGAAAATATTATTCATGAGTTATGTTGATAATGTTAATAAATATTCAAAAATTTATTGGTATTTACTTGGAAATTTAATAAAACTATGTAGTGATAGATGTTTGAATTGATTTGTTAGGACACTCGTGAATTAGTAAATTCTTTGTTTCACTTTGGATCACTTTTGTAGTAGTGGAATTGACTTTTATGACTACGAATATGATCCTACTCACAAATCTTAATTGTGTGCATAGTTTTGAAATTTATTGAATTTGAAAATTAAAACTTGTTCATCTTGATGTTTGCAACTATGTCTATACAGGTGTGGTTACTAGACACCATTTAAGAGCTTGTTAGGCTAGGAGTGTTCTTCTCTAGTCAAACCCTTGTTATCAATTTAATAGTTTGGTGAAAAGGATCAAAGAGAACAACCAATCATGTAATGATGTCTAAGATGTTGATGTAAGCAAATGATGCAATGTTGATACTCTAATATACTCTCTATGTAATTATTCTAATTGGAACTAAGAATTTTTTATGCTATTTTCTTAAATAACCAAAAAAAATTATGCTATCTTTTTAAATAACCATAATGAATTAGTGTTTGTCTTTTTATAAAACACTTTAATGTGTAATTAAAAACATTCTATATACAAATCAACTTATAACAATTAATTGAAAAGAAAAACATAGACCTAATTTTGAAAAATTTAAAATTATTTTCATATTAATGTGACATTAAAAACATTAAAAACAATCAAATCCTTAATAAAAATATATAGTATACTAATAATTATAGAATCAAAACAAACAAATCAAAATAAACCGAGAACAAAAAGTAAAAGTAAAAAAAAAAGCAATTTTCACCATAAAGAAGCTCATTTTTCCCAAGCAGTTATAAATACTCTACTTGGCATTCGCTAAATTAAAAATTAATGAATGGGATAATGGATAAAAGGACAACGTATGGTCCAAACTAGGTACTAATTTAATTGGTGGATTTTCCTTTATTCTCTGCTCGCACGACATCCCCACTATCTTATGTTCACCCTACTTTAGGGCTTCTATAGCTAAGTAGATCAATTTTAATATAATCTAAAGTTTTCAACTATATTTATTTTAAATAGTTTTTGAGGGTGTAGGTGGGAGACAATAAAACCTCTCCCGCATAGAAATATGGCAAACACGAAATTGTGAAAGAAGGTGAGTGTTATCCACGTAACAAAAAGTCATCTCTTAATATTTTATTTACCTATGTCGTTTTTTCATTACTGTTATTTCAAACTAGTTATGTCAGCAAGTAAGGTCAATTATGGTAAATTCTTAGATACTAATGATGGGTATTGGCACTCGCATTTTACTTTATATTCAAAAGAGTTTAATGTTCCAAGGCAACCAACATTTGCATGTAGAGAACCCTTTCATCTCTTATTATTGGTTTCAATATCTTTGACTACTTTTAAATTTGTAAGAGGAATACTTATACTTTTGACTCTCTGTCTATAATTATTAATTTTCTATCATTCATTCATTTATTAATAAATATATCTATTTAATTATATTTATCAAAAAATAATTATATAATATTAAAAAAAGGGTGATAAAGAGACACATTCACAAAGTTTAGTGGGATCAAGTTTATAAAAAAGATAAATAAATAAAAATTGGATCAATCTCAACAAAGTCTAAGTAACTAATGGAAAGCTAGAAGGAGAGTCCTTATCAATAGGATTGCCCCAACCATCTTTCAGAACAAAATCATTAATTGGCTCTCAAGCAATTAGAGCACCTTCTTCTTTAGGATGGTTATTCGAGAGCTACTAAGCATGGATTGGAGAAATGATCAACTTGAGACGAAGAAACTTGCTCAAGTCATGCTTATTAGGAGCATTGCCATGCTCGTGAGAAGAGACAAAAGGCGACCTAGAAGGTTGGGACCACCCACCATGGGCATCATTATCTATAGAAACTAGAGGCTAAGAGCCACAAGGAGCACAAGAGTAGGATCTACTATCACACTTAGCAGGTTAGTTGCACCCACACCAACACCTTTGAGGAGGAGAGGACGGATTTGACAGAACTTTGACAACAGTATAAGGGGCATTCCCATAGTAATCCAACAACTCCTAAAGATAAACAACTTCAAGTGCAACTTTACTAGTTTGCACCTGAATCTACATAAGCACATTAGAGCAAAACATGGCTTTAGTGTGCAAAGAAAAGTGAGCATCAATAGAACAACAAAATATAACTATATTTTTATCCTTCCAAATACTAAAGTGGATTTCCACCATGAAAGCATGCTAAATTTGGGTATGTTTGTGTGGGAGACAAAACCAATCTCCAATTAGAACCATATTCCAAGAGAAAAGAGCCAATCTAAAAGGCTTCAAGAAATCATGAATCCAATTAGATAAGCTTTTTGAGCTCTAGGGAAAAACTAGAAAAGGTGTGTGAAAGTCTCCATCTATCCAAAAATGGACAATGGGGATTGGGAATACTCATATGAGCCAAAAACCACCAAGCGAAATGCCTTGATAAAGAATGCACTAGGCAAGGTGAGTTAGCTTAGGCTCCATAACTATTGATCAAATGTGCTAAAATTGGCAATGTTAGATCCAACAAAGGATTGAAGCTACCATTGAAGATTTAGTTGATCCACCATAGATAGATGGGGGGACAACCACAATAGCCTTGACGATGCTTGTAATTTTGAAAGGTTGTATTTGGGTACCATTTCTAGTCCTTCCACCAAGGTTTAAGAGACTTAACCCCAATTTTATGAAGCATCTAGGGAAGTATAACAACATGCACAAACTAAACGGTCTCCTAATCTTGGCTATAAATCTTGAATTTAATTTGAGTTGAGGCCTAGAAAGAAAAATCTTGGTGGTCTTATCGATAAAATATAGAAAAACACGAATGCCTCTCTTATAAAATTTCAAGGCATAGATCCATTGCACTTTGGCTAGAAAACATATTGTTGATTGAGAGAAAGGCCATTGTGGAAGTCATTTATCACCCAATGAAACAAAGGCTTAATAGTTTCCTAGGCTTCATATACTCTTGATAGAAAAAGTGCTTTGAATTTTGAAAGTTTCTCACATGTTGAGAATAGTGCCAAAGTCTAGGCCCTTCCAAGCCAAATGAATTGAAGGCACACCATAATTGATACAATGTATAAAAATAATTTTATACGCTTCATTGCCCTCTAATTCCCTTATAATCCATTTAGTATTTAGAGGCCAATGTCTTATTTGCTGACAAAGAGCAATCTAAGACCTCCTAAATCATGAGGTAGACAACAAAAATCTTAGGCCACATAATGAAAACTATGATGTCCTACATTGGTATCCTAGAGAAAATATTTGAGGAGTTTTTCAATTCATAAGTATGAAGCATTGGAAGGAACCCAACATGAAGAGTAATACATGTGTAGCTGCCAATTTTTTTGAACATATTTGAAATTTACTTGCAGAGAAAGAGGATTGATAATCTAATAGCTAAGATTTTTTAATTCTATCAATATCATATCTTGCTAAATAATGTAAGGCATGGTATAAAAAGCAAAGGGTATGCTCAAAAAGAGAAACACTTCCCCATGATCAATCTGTTTCTAGCTGAAATGGTCAATTCAATTCAATTTAGAAAGAAAGGATTGCCTATAGTATTTAGTATTTTTCTTTTGAATGCTTAAATCATAAGCTTGAAAGAAGATATTCAAGCACTAAAAGACTTGAGTGACATTATTTTCTTTCCCAATAAGAGTAATAAAAGAGTCATCAATAAAATGGTCATTGATTAGCCATTGGGAAGAGTTGGTAAGAGTTATCTCATTGACCAAAGATTGAGAGATTGAATGAGCCAAGAGATAACCAAGTCCTTCAACAACACGAACATAAAGTGTTGGGGCAAGAGGACAACTTTGACAGATGGACTTACGAAGCCCAAAAGATGATGATTTATAGTAAAAAATAGTGATGTAAGTTGAAGCATTTGCAAACATCTTTATAGACTAAATGGAAAAAGGCCCAAATCTAAGTGTTTAGAGCATGGTATAGATAAATGATCATTCAATGCAGTCATAAGCCTTGGAAAAATCAATCTTAGGAAAATAGTGGGTTGTTGAGAGCAACAATGCCATTTTATTCCTTCCCAAACAACAATAATATTGTTTGAGATAAATATGGATACAATGAAACATGTCTACTCAAGAAAAAAAAATCCAAGGGAGCACAAGACAATGTTTGAGATCCTAAGCTTCGATAATTATTTTATAAGAAATGTTCAACAAAGTTATCAGTTACTAGATACAATTTTTTAGGATCGTCGACTTTAGGTATGAACTTAGCATTCCTTTTGGTAATTAAATTTCCTAGGGACTTGGAATGATTTTTTTTAATATGGACCTTGCAATGGTCATCTCCCACCATATCCCAAAAATATTTGTAAAATTCACAAGCGAACCCATCTAGGTTGGTAGCCTTGCCATTAGCCATTGTGAAATCAACTTCCTTCAAGTCTTCTTTGGTAAGAAGTTGGCCAAAAAGAATGTGTTGGGAATTGGAAAATTGGTAGGGGACCACATTAAAGAATTACTATAAAGGTAGCCAATTGAACCAAAGTATACTTTTGGGCAACAAAATCTTTCTCATAGTGTCAAAAAATCTCAAAGAATATTGAGAATTTGTAGATCATTACTTTCTATGGTTTACATTTGGTGCAAGTTTTTGTATCAACAATTCATATCACAATCTGCAATCCATCATTGAGATAATAGAGAGCTAAATGAGTCAAAAGAAGATCTTTCAGGACTTTGCACCTTTCATAAATTTATTTGATGGATTGAGAAGAATCACAAGCTTGCAAGATGAAAAAATTCCTTTGAAATTTTTTCACCAATCTTGAGTTAGTGAAGCCTATCCTTGATTTGAGACCCTCACATTGTATGAGTTTATACAACTTAATTTTGGAGGAAAAGTTGAGCCACATGAATTTGAGCAATAGGATCAAATGACTATACTTTCAAAGTGGTGGTGGCTTCATAAGAGAAATAGTGAAAGTGATCTAACTAGTGCCCATAAATGTAGAGGAAACATGTAGCACATGTTATGGCATTATTACATTACCTGATATTTGGCTAGTCCCATGCATGAGGCATGATTTTAAATTCCATATGTATATTGAATGCGAGTTGATGTGGCATTGTGATTGAGTATTAATGTGTTAAGGAAAACATATTTCTTCATGACCATGGGCTTGACAACTTTCCATTCAATATGAAATTATATTTGGAAGTAGTTTGAAAGGACAACATTCAACAAGGAATTTACAAGAAAGTAATAACAACTAGCAAAAGAGAAAAAATATTGAGTTGACATCATAACAAAATCAAACCTCTTTAATACCTGATCAGGATTGGCTCATAAATTGCTAAATAGGTGTGTTACGTCATATGATCTTTGTGACAGCCAACATTGGGTTTGAAAGGCCCAATTTATTATGAATGAAAAGCTAGGCTTCTCTTTCACTAGTTGTCCAGTGCATATGCAAGGCCTCAAATTTGTCACAAATTATTTCAATCATATTAAAATCTTTGCACAAAACCAAAGTGGTGACTAGCATTGAATTAACTATTCATCTCCATGGGGAATATCTCTCAACAACATCATTCAACGAATTAACATCAATAATACCAAAAGAATGATTATTATTAATGTTGAAAAGAGCCCATAATACTCAATTAGTGGGGTCACATCACTAGTCAGCTAAATATTGATGTCATGTAGGAGACAAAAAGGTGCTAGCTCCACCTTGACTTGTTTCATTATGTCTACATAGAACATGGTTGGAAGGCCAAATCACATGTAAAGCAACAAGAAGAAAAACAATTGAAACTTTATCCTCTTATAAATAGATGATGTCTAAACTCGGGAATTACAAATGAACATCATGAATAGAGTATTTCCATGGGAGGTCTATTAGACCCTAGACATTCCTAAAAATAAAATTCATAAATGAGTGTCAAGAGACATATTCTTGCTATTTAGCTTATCTAGAGTGGAATAATTATTGTGAAAAATTTTGTGATGGATTTCAAAACTTCCTATTTGGAAGTGGAGAGGTACCTATTGTTATGTGGTTGGCACAAAATATCCTTCATCTATTTTCCCTAGTAGACTACAATTTCTCCTTTTCCTAGTATCAGAGGGGAAGTAGGTTAGGCATTGACGACAATCAACCAAGATAAGGTTAATGCCATGAGTGGAGTCTAAACCATTTTTTCCCCATCAGATGTATGGTTGGGGGAGGAGGGTACTATTATGCCTTGCATAACCACCCCATTTTGTTTTGGGTAAAAATGGGCCCCCCTTGTTTTTTGTTTGTCCTTGGTCTTCTTATTTGGGACTTAGGAGTTGTTCTTTCTCTCCTAAGTCTTTCTCTTTTCTTTTCTTTTCTTCCCCTTGTGTTTCTTTTCCTTTTGACGGAAGCGAAACCGGAACAAAAAACTGGACTTGGAACATTCTAAATGGTTCTAGGACCAGGATTGGTTCCAGTCCTGCTCTCGTTTGTTTGCCTTATGTTTTTTTCTCTCATTTTGGTGTTCCTTTCCTTTGTTAGGAGCGAAATTAGAGAAAAACATGAACTTGGAATTGTCTAAAGTTCCAAGTTCAGTTTTGGTTTCGGTGTCGCCTTCGCTTTCGTGTTTTGTTCTTTTTTTTGTTGCGGGCTCGATTCCTTTTGTCGTTTCGACCCCATTTTATTTTCTTTTCTCCTTCGTTCTTTGCATTTCTCCTTGCTTTGTTGAGAGCATAACCGAAACAAAATCCACACCTATAAATTTGCAAAAGTTCCAGGTCTGGATTTGGTTCTAATCCCACTCCGCCCCTTTTAGCTCAGTTTTGTCTTTTTCCTTTCCCTCGTTTGTTTGTTGTGGTCGCATCAGGTTTCTTGTTCTAATCTTGATGTTCATGTTGGTTTTCCTTTATGGCCTAAACCCTGTTGTGGGGTCAAAGTCGGACTCAGAATGGAATGTGAAACTTTCGTAAAGTTCCTTGTTCTATCTTAACTCCGCTTCCGATGCCACCTTACTAAAATGCAAATGTTCATGTGCTCACCTTTGCTCTGGTTCTGTGCCTGATGTACCACATTAATTGCAAGCTCCTCACACACATGAAGTGATTTTTAAACCTTAATTAAGGTTATTTGGCTCATTATGCAATCATCTAAATCATCTTAACGAGCTAGAGTCGAAATAACTTGAGAAGGATCACGATTTGGCCACAGGCGAGTGTGTGTTCGTGAGCAGATCTAAGATGGATTTCAACCCTATTTGATTGCATTTTCAAGGTAGGCAGGGTTTCCTTCTATTTTTTTTTGTTTTCCTTTTGTTGCTTGGTCTGTTCTTTGCACATTCACATGGCTTTTCCCGCGAGTCTTCGCTTTCCTCCGTTCGTGCTTTGTTCATGTTCTTGTTTTGCTTGGTCTTTTTTTTTGTCTTTTGCTTGTCTTTTCCTTGCCCTTGTTTGTTTTCGTTTGTCTATTGTCATTTTCCCTGTTCTTAGCGGCGGTTTTGTACCACCGTGCCCTAGTTTCAATTAGGGTTTCATTTTCAAGGGTTCTAGATGCTTAAAATTATTTTAAATCTTCCTCTAGACCCTTTTGATCTTGTTACTGTGTTGATTCGATGAATTTAACTCCAAGGTTTTGATGCCATAGTTTTTTAAGTTGACAAGCTACAAAAACTAGGGTTTGTGCGTCGTACCCATACATAACGTGCCCTAAATCACTATGGTCCTAGTCCCGTTCGTCTGTGCGGAGTTAGGCTTAAATTCGAGCTTCCCCGTGCCTTTTTTTGACCTAGTTCCAAGCTGATACGGGTGTGCAGGAAGAATCTCCCTAGCTTTGGTAATATGTCACGAAAGCGGAGTCGGGAACAAACTCATCCCATGAAAATTTACATAAGAGTTTGGTTCCAGAAATGGTCTTGCTGCCGATAGGTCCCAATTCCGATATTGGTCTCTTCTGAGTTTTTTGTTTGAGATTTCTAGTTCCTGATCTCCTCTTGGCCCCGCTCTCGGTAGGTTTAAAATTTCACTAAGTATGGAGGGCTACTTAGGGAAGAATAAAGGAGTATGAAAGATAACATTTCTATGATGATTATCATGCCTTCTGTGGATCTAATCCAGGGTTGTCTTGTAGGAGTGAACGATGTCAGGAGCATCTAAGGAAGTGTCAGATAAGGAAGGGAAAGCTGCAAAAAGTTCAAAAGGAGTGAAGCCAAAGAAGATAAAGGTGTTTAAATACCTTACACTATGAGGTATAAACACTAGGATGCCACTCCTGTGACCTCCAAGATGGATTCAGGATGGGCCGACATCACATATACCAATCTAGGGCCATTTAAGTGGGGTGAATTAATCATAGATACCTTCTCAAAGGAAGTAATTGGGAGGACCGAAAGAATAGCCCAGTTCGGACTAGCACATAACACCCTCTTCCCTCTATCAGTTCAGAGCCAAGAGCTTATACTGACAGTAGTAGGGGCTTACAATCCTACATCAAGGCAGTGTGTGGACATCTAGGGGAGTGTAATTATTGATTTATCTCCACAATAATGAGGTTCTTGTTTAATGTACCTGCTCCTAAGAACCCCAAAATTATGAGTGAAATGGAGGCGTTGAAATTGTTCAATAGGAACAAGGAAACTAATAGGTCCCATATGAACAAAAGGTGGTTGAAAACTAAGAAGAAGTCTTTGAACAAGGTTCTCGAGCAACCCAAGAGAACAAAATTTCAAAAGGGCATTGATGATATAATCATGATGCTTTCTAGGGTGTTTGGAAAGAAAGACTCCACACATTTTGAGGAATGGATGTTTCCATTCATTGAGACAATTTTGGATGGTAGACAATATTTTTATTAGGGAATGATCTTGTCAGATAATTTTCATAATCATATGCTCAAGGTGAGGCAAACAAATACTTTCTACATGACCTCCTATGTCATATATTTAGCTACACGGATGGGCATATTCCCTGGATTGAATATAGTAGGCACATTGGGGGAAGCTCCAGGATAGAAAAGAGCACGGGAAAACTATTATCAATTGACCCTACAAGCATCAGAGCTACATCATAGGTGGGTCAATGATGCATTTCTTTATGTTATTATTAATCAATTGATAGGAGATGCTGGATATAGGTTGAGAAGGGAAGCTATGGCCTTCATTGCTGAATGGGGACACTGGTATATCTAGTACCCCAAGTTCTCTTACTTCAAGTTAGTAGGATTTGATGGACATCCTCATAGACTCTCAAGATGCTGCAATGATAGGGTTTTTCTTATGGAGTTTATATATCAAGCCATGACAGTCAATACCAAATTTGCTAATAAGCATAAGCTCGGGTGTCACAAATTCCCTATGGAGTTGGGAGAGTATTGTTGTGCTCATAACTTGGCTACAAAGGATGTATGTGAGGAGTTGAATTATTTAAATATAGGATTGTACACAACTTGAAAGCACTTTGACCTAGAGCTTAAAATGAACTTAGCCTCCACTATTTTTGAGAAACACTATGGTTTGCTAAAAGACTTCTGGGCAGGCTTGCAAGATGAATATGATGTTCTGAAAAAAAGAGCTATGAAAGGTTCACTATTTTGTAAATGGTTGAATATGGGGTGAAGGAAGACATTCCTGAAACATTGTCAGATGATGGTGTAGTCTTGGACCCTAGTTATGAAGCAGAAAAGGTAGGTACAAAGAACCTAAACCTAGTAAATTGGGATGAAGATAAAATTATTGATATCAAACAATTTTCTAGGACAATGATAGACACGAGTATCCAATGGGTTATGGTGAGAATGAAGGAGCAAGAAGCTCAAACCATTAAGACGAGAAAAGTAGGGGTCACCCAAAGCTATAAGAGAACCAAGAGGAGGGAAACTCCTAAAGAACAACTGGAATACTATCCTCCTAGCCCTAGAAAGAATGTTGATCTAGAAGTACCTATTCAAGATACCCATGAGCGACAAAATGTAGAGGTTGCAACAGCTAGAGAAGGGATCTCATCTCAACCTCCTCCCTTGGAAAAATCTACAGAGAAAGTACTTGCATGGAGCCTCCATGAGAAAGCTGAGATTCATAGGGGAAAGGAGAATGAGATTGAGATACATGATGTGGACACTGATTCAGAGGCTACACACTTAGATAATGAGCCTCCTAGAGTTGTATCTCTTGAAGATACTGGAGATGTTGAGGTAGAGAATGTCTTGACCCCAGAGGAACAATGGAAGATCTTTGAGGATGCTAAAGAAGATGTCGAAGCCAAGGCTAAAGATGATACACTTGCAAAGCAACAAGAGTTAGAAGCTAAAACCAGAACTGAAGATCTAGCAAGGCAACACAAGGAAAAGGAGGACCTTCTAAAACACCAAAAGGAAATCGAGTTAAAGACTAATGAAGAGAGGGAGAAGTTGGCTCTACTGTAGAAGATTCACGATCCAGAAGAGGAGAAGGCTTGACAGAGAAGAGAAAAAGAAGACCTTGAGGCCAAATTCAAAGTTGTAGAAGAAGCCCAAAGGAAGAAAGAAGAAGAAGATCTCTTACAAAAGAGAAAGGATGCAGAGGAATAGGTTAAGCATGATAAAGAAGTGGCTAAAATGTGGGAAAAGGTCAAAGAATTAGAAAAGAAAAGAGATGACATGTTGGAAGAAAAGAGGTTGGAAGAAGAACAAGAGGCAAAAAGAGAACAAGAAGAAAAGGAGATGAAAGTTGAAGCTGGTAGGCTGGCTAAGGAGATGGTTGAAAAGGAGAAACAATAGGAGGTTGGTGCTCAACTTAAGGTAGCACTTATGCAACCCTTATCTTATGCATCTTCTTCCTCTCAAAAAATGATTACTCCTCTTGCTGCCCCAACATGGCTAAAGCTCAATTTAGAGAAGAAATAGCTAACCTAGCTTGAGCCCCTAAACTGGGATGACATGATGAAGGAAATTGAGAAAGAGAAGCCCAGGAAAAGGTCTCGAGTCCTTCATTCTACCAAATTGACAAATTCTGGAGAAATTGTGGCTGAATATGCCATTCCCCTAGTTGACAAAGAGGAGCGAGAAATGCAATTAAGTGACTATCAACTAGGCACTATAAACTTGGGAAGACCTACAAGGAATCAACAAATGGATCTAATAGACATTGTAGCATCCTCTACCAAATCAAGAATGATGAACTATAGGCAAAGGAAAAAGAAGCTCAAAGCTAAGGTTGATCAATTGCATAAGTTCTTGAAGGATTTATCTTCCCCTATTTCTTTACAATTTGTTGCCCCTGAAACACCAATTTTGATAAATAAGAAAGAGGTCGATAACCTCATAAAGATGAGAAGTAAAGTGGGGATGCTAGATAGATGGACTGATCACTTGAACCAAGAGGTGGAAGAACTGCTTGTTGAGAGCCACAAGGCTCATACAGATGCATGAAAATTATTCAATGACATAACTGCACATGCCGAGACCCTCTGGAAAGAAGAAGAAGAATACAAAGAACATATGAGGAGGTTGAAAGAGGTTAATGGGCTACCTCAACAAAAAAATTTGGAGCAGTCCATCCTTGAAGAAGGAAATGTGGATTTCATTGATAAGACTATTAGCATTATCAGATTTTGATCTTCATTCATTTTTGCGCATAGGAGTGAAGTGTAGCAGGTTGGGAAGGATTTAGCAAATCAAATTGTGGAATTAGAGGCAATTATAGCCATGATTGTGAATGAAGATATCCCTGTAAAAGATGGCCTCCCTCCTGATGAGCTTAAGGATAAATAGAATAATAGATTCAAGAAGGTCGTACAAAAGGGGGATGATGGTGATGATTTTCTTATAGATAGGCTCATGGATATTAAGGAGGTAGTAAAGGTTGCTTGGAAGGAGCTTAATAAATTAGAGGATATGCAAATGTTTACCTCCAGCAAGTTGAGAAGGGTAAAATTTGAAGACAACTGGGTAGATGGGCCAAATGTAGACATGCTTCAACAGGTATTTAGTAGTTATGATACATGAGCAAAAGATAGAGAAGTGAGGTGGAAATGGAATATTCCTTTTCTGAATTTGCATCAAATGGCATGACCAACTGGGCAGCTCTCTCCTACTTTTCAGGGGCAGGACACCAGTTCAACTAAAGATCCCCAGTAGTTTGACCTTCTCCCTTTGCATGCAAATTTTTGATAAAGGGTCATCACCAGTTAATTCAAGATCATAATAGACATTTGTCTCATGCAGTCCCAGTCACTCCTTTATTTGTGGATCTATTTTTTGTATCCCTAAAGGCATTAGGTCACTAGGATTTTCTATAAATGGGATTTTTTCTCATATTGTAAAGGTCAACAAATTGAAGTGAGATTTGTAGGAAAATTAAGATAGTTTTCTTTATGTTGTATGCTCTTAGTTTTAAGATTTTCAAGACTTCTTTTAGCTTAGTTGGTGCTATTAGAGATGATGGATTTCTGTGTCTAAGTGATTTGTTGAGACAAATGTTACTTTGTTGACTAAAAATCACTTGGAAGGAACCAGACTTATATTCATCTCTGATTTTGCACTTGGTGAATGGTACTTTTTTGCATTTGTTTGATATATTATTAGTTGATGAGTTGGTGGATATCTTATATAGTGAATGAAATCTTGAAGTTTAATTTTGGAACCTTGAATATATGTGATTGCACGTGTTTCATGAATTATATTGTTCATTGGTTAAGTTCTAATTAAAGCTCATAATTTGATTTTATGTCCAAATGGGAAACCATGTTGTCTACTTTTTCTGTTTCAAACTCCAAACTATTTTTTTTTTTGTTTATTTAAAAAAAATTGTACTTTGCTCTCTTGGATATTTGCAAGTTTGTTTGAAACCAATATGCCCCCTTGAATATTATGGTCACATTGACCACATAGTGAAACAACAGCTTTGAGAACCAACATCAAGAACCTTGGGGAGTGCCTAGTTCCATCCTCATTCACTTCTTTCAAGAGAGGCAAGGTGATTTCATCTCCCTGCCTGTTAGTGAGTCAAAAAGCACATCAAGAGGTACAAATTTAGTTGAATTTGGAGGTTTTGAAGTATTTTTCATAGCTTGGTTCTCAACAGTAAAAGGTGGAGGGAAAGGCTTGTTATTGCAGAGTTATTGGCCTTGTGACTAGCTATAGTATACCAACCTTACTCTTCTTTCATAGAAAGTAGTGAACTAGAAGAACATTGAGAAAATGGTCTTTATGTATGGAGAAACTAGAGGGAAATCCTAGATATTGTGATATGATTATTGTCATTGATAATATTTATTCAAGAGGTTTATATAATTGAGCCTAAAGAAGAGGATATTTGGCTCAATAAGTTCCAATAGGGTAAGGGTAAACTAGAGAACTCAACTCAAATAGGGACTTTAAAAGATTTTGCATCAAAGACAACAAAGTCTTTATTCAAGGGTTTGAAAACAAGCAATGAGGAATGAATGAACCAAGGGCCACAACTAAGCACAACCTCAATATGGTTTTCTTCAATAAAGTGAAAAAGAAGAAAAACTTTGCTAAGGTTTTGCACAGTGACAAGGTGGATCCAATGTAGGGTCTATGCTTGACCAACACAATCTTTGAGCATGCTTTCATGGGAGACCCTAGCCATAAAATATCCAGTCAAAGTAAAATTTTCTAGCTATTGGCATGCATTATCAAATTATAGAATTGGAAGAACAACATTTGATGGTGTCTTAGAAGACATACCTAGTGAAACACCTTGGGACAAATTTTTGGGGTCATTTAGGTGGTGGTCACCTTGTTTTTCACCATCAAACCTTCAACTCCAACAACAAGAGCTATGGATAAACGAAAGGTTGAGGCCATTTAAAGTGGGTAAAAAAGGCCCATAGGATTAATGATGGAAATGACTCCATAATAAATACAAGTCAAAACACAAAGCTCTTGCTTTATTTAATTTTTAATATATAATTTTTATACAAACATATCAATATATTCTTTTCTTAAAAAGGTATTTTGTATATATATTTTTATGTGTGTATTCTCTCAATTTTAAGATTTTTATTTAATTAATAATTATTTTGAAGTTTTCTATGAGTAAGGATAGATGAAATATTTTTTTCTTCCAATGGTTTATTTTTATATTAATATTTTTCATTAGGTATCTTAAGGAGCCAATAACTGATAATATTATCTAATAATCTAAAACTTCTTTCATCTATCACCATTAGGCACCAATCATTGGTCACAAATTTTCAAATTGTTGGAAGCCATAACCTTGTCAAACCAATCCATGAATATTTATATGGTACATGTACCATCATACTAGACCACATGAATCACTAAGTGTTGTGAGCATTTGAGAATATATGAACAAATACTAAATGCTCAAACCATTCAATACTTTGGAGAGTCGACAATAAATAAATTTATCATGTGGATGCCCCTACGATGCTAACCCCTTATTTGTGCCCTTTATACTATGGGACTACTATATACAAAATCCATACATATAATTTTATTAGTGTAATGCCCTCTATGACATACTAGGAAAACAAGTCAAACATAGATAAATCAACTAATCAATTAAAATTTTGTACCACTATCAAACCTACTCCATATATTTTTAATAGTTTTTGATATTTCATACAAGTAATTACACCATCTCATAATCATTTGAAGCTTGTCTAGACTCTTTCCTTATTATATTATATTTGTGCATGTGTTAACTTTGTGCTTGCTTTGATAATCACAAACACTCACAATAAATGCACACATACCTTGCAACTCTTAGTGTACATGCTAAAGACCTTACATGCATATGCGTATATACTCCACAACCTTATGCCCCAATGTATCTTTGAATAAATTTACAAATTTATAGAATTTGTATTCATTAGCCTACAAGTAGTGGTGCTCTTGCTACAAAAGAAATTAAATGCATTTATATGGGTGATTGAGAAATTTAAAATATATTTACAAACATGTGTAACTTGTTTACAAAACATCTTGTATCCATCTATATTGATTTCTATATCTAATATGATATCTAGAAAAAAGAGTACCACATACACAAACACTTTATAAGAACATAAACATTGCCTTGTTCATAAACTAAAAACATGCACCTGTCTCTAGGGTTCTTAGAAGTAATTATTTCAACTCACACACATATCCTCTTCCTCTTCAACTTTCTTAGAAGTTCACATTGTTTTGGACATGTGCATAATTTACATGATGCTACTTTGATCTTTCAAGACTTGGTTTAATTTTTACAACATGTACAACTTGACTATTTTGTGCACAACACTTGGGCACATTTTTCACACTCACTTTGTATGCATGTGCACATTAACTTCAACATCGATAGTTTGCACAACTTATATGTTAGATTTTTGTGCATTGATGCTTTTTAACAATTGTACTTAGGTGTTTTAAACACTTTGTGTCATATATCTTTGCATGTCTTTTATTTTGCACAACTTTGCACATAACTACCCTTCTACACATATTTTAAAATATTATTGTAGATTGTTCATCCTTTTGTACATACATAGTGTTGTCCACTTAAATTGTCTAATCAAGAATCACTTATTAGCTTCTTGTACACCTAGCTTGTAGATTCATTGCAAAATGGGAAAATTTATTGATTCCAGACACTTTCAATAAATTAGGCTCTAGAGTAACCTAATTACTTCTATTCTAATTAAATCTAATTGCATGATTGGGAAAAGAAAAATAGATTATTGAAATTAAATGAACTAAAGCAACTAAAACAATGTGCCATAATAGTTTGACCTTTCTATCCACACTTTAAAGAAACCTTGCACAAAATTTGGGTGTGCACAAAGATAGGAGGCCAAAAATATATTTTAAAGTTTATGCACTCCAAAAAAGAACATATCAGCCATAACATATATGTGTTACCTTCTAAACCAAAGAAATCCTTTTTTTAGGCTTGGAATAAATTTGGATTTTCTAAGCCTAAAGGTTGGACTTGCAGTTTTGGTGCCCGAATACACATTTTATACAAAAAAATTAGCATGTTTAAATTCCCTCGTCATTAGGTTTACACATTTTGGATCAAAATTCTATCAAACCACCACAAAATGTCAATTTACTTCTTAGTTTTTAATCATATAAATTTTTTATATATTTTGAATAGATTAAAATAATATATTTATTTACTTTTAGTGTTCATATGCCTCAAATACTTGTCTTAATCATTTTTTATATTTTTAAATCTAAATTTATCCACTTAAAAAATAATATATAATGTTTATGGTTTATTCTCTACACATTTGATTATTTTATATTTTCAATTATTTTTGTGTAAGGTGATATTCATGTTCAATAATTAGATTTTTACGATACATTCACTTTGAAAAATCATTCAAAAAATTCAATAAAAAAATATAACTTGTATTATGCACTTTTAGCTATCTTTCTAACAATTGATTTTGATTTTTTTTAATAAAAAAAAATGAAATGAAAAACATACATTGAATGTTGTGTTATATTTTAGTAATAAAAATATAAGACTGCTTTTGTATATGCTCAAGAGTTGACTCTCTCAATATTTAACCATTGTTTAAAACCAAAAAATAATTAGATAGATACACGACTCCTACAATAAAATAAACCTAAAAACAAAACTAGTGGTGACCGCCATTGAATCATACAAAAATGTTATTTTCTTCATCCATCATGACAAAGATAATATAGATCGAGATACTTCTTCACACGAAACATCAATGTATTCCATTCATCACCATGTGGGGCTTGCTTACTCTCTATTTGACCAATGATGAAGTTCCCCTTAAACCTCTTCTCTTATATGATGAATGCTAACATGGCCTCATTTGTAAACTTTTAGTGGAACTTACTAATGGTTCCCATTGTTTGCAAACTTTTAGTGGAACTTACTAGTAATAAAACCTAGCATGTGCTATTAGATCAAATCTAATCAACAATTCATGCTAAGATAATATTATATTATGCCCATGCAATATATTTCATTGAAATGTGTAAGGTGGAATTTGTAAAATTTGGTAGTTTTGAAAGGATTGAAAATAGAATCCATAAGATTATTTATCTATTGGATTATAAATTTTTATAAAAAAAAAATAGGAGATTTTTTTGAAGATTTTTTTAAAAATTGTTAGTATTGTACCTTTTTTATTGGGAGATTCAATTTTATAAGTCTCAAAATACATAGTCAATTCAAAACTAATACTATTGGAGAAGTTATGCACCTTGACTATTACATTCTAGATTTGCACCTTGAACTCTACAAATGGTTTGATGACCTTGGAGGCACCATTTGAAGTTGGGGCATCAAACCATTCCTTGAATATGAGCTTATTATTTCTATTGAAGTCAACCAACCTTAGGAATCCTTGTTTTGGTAGCTATAACTCTCCAAGATTTCACCAAATACATTAATAGTCAAAGATTGGATGAATAATTTTTTTGTGATACAAATATGATGCCAACATGTCATAATGCATTAACCTATGCATTAGAGATGTTGCAACACAATACAATGACACTCAAAGCACTGAACATCAATGCACCAAGAATTACAACATAAGTAGATGTCTTTACTTTGTTGCATGACGAATCCACCATGGTGATTACATGAGAGGATATTATTTCCTTTAGTGATGGTGATCGAGCACTAGACCACAATGCAATTCTCTTATGAACTGAAGGGTTAGAATAAGAGTGGAACATCATCTCATCACTTAACCCACTCAAGTCACACCTAAACATAAAATACATAGTGGAAACATCCAAACTCGAAGCTCACTCACTTAAGAGGTAGGTGATTTGGGAGATCCAAGACCTCATTAAGCCAAATAGTCAACTAATGATTTTTACATAAGGGCATAAATTTCAACACAAAAATATGAATACAAGAAAACTTAAACATCTCCAATCTAAGATAATAGGTGGATAAGGTAGACACTAGAGAGAAACATTCATTTAGAACATATATATAGTTTTTACGAAGTGCTCACTAAGGATCACCCTATTACTAGTGCAAACCTTCCCTCTTGTGTCCAAATTCCCCTCACTACCAATGTAAATCACTTAGGCTATCCTAGGATCACCTTTGTTGCTAGAGTAAATCAACTATCTTAGATATGAGCAATTTTAAATAGTTTATAGGCCTTCAAATGCATTGTGAGGTTCTTGGGTGCTCCAAAATAGGTTTCAAAGGTAGTTGGAAGCTCCTAAAGATGTTAAAGACCTAATCAAACATCTAAGACTAATATTGAACACTTAGAAATGAAAACAAGAGTCACAAGACCCCAATACAAGGGAAGGGCTAAGCCTATACAAACTTTAAGCCACCTAACACTAAATTGGGCAACAACTTACTCGATTTGAGTGCTATATGAAAAAAATTGAACCAACTATTTTCTAGGTTATTAAGATTTAATTGACCATGTTTGTTTAGTGTAAAAAAATGTACTCCTTTACATTTTCACACTATGTTTGCATCCCCTTAATTAACTGGACTTAATTAATCTTCTAATTGACTAAATTATGCATTCCTAAGCCTTATTATTCCCATTTTCCAAAAGGGAAACCGACATTAAACAAATGCTGATATTATTTTAAACACCTTGGAAATTGTGTGTCCTGGATTTAGGTCCCAAGACCCATTCGCCCTAGGGAAAATGTGTCCTCCTTAAGTGCCAAGAACCAATTTTTAATATATTTTTTGTGTCATTTTAATGATTCAAATTCAAGTTTCAAATGTTGGCTTGTGGAATTTAATTTTTGAGAAATTAGATAAAAACCTATAAATACATAGTTATTTTATCAATTCAACATTAAGAATCAAGAGGCAAATTTTGCAAGAGAAAATATTATTGTTAAGAGCATTGAAGAGAAGATTTATCAAGCATCTATAACAACAATCAAGATCATATTATCATATCAAATTTCATGCAGGTTTTTGGAGCTAACATTGTGATGTAGGTTTCAAGCATTCAAGTATCAAATCAATTGTCAAATCAAGCATCTAATCAAGCCATTTCATGCAAGATCCAATCTTAGAGTGATGTGTTAGACTTCAGTCCTCTAAGGGAAACCATTAAGGGTTTGGTGAGTTGTGACATAGATTTTTTCATTCATCAATCCTTGTCATTTTTCATTATCTTTCATTATCGAGGTTTAATTACCAAATCAAGTTTTGACCAAGGAAAACCCCTATCACAAAAAAAAAAAACAATTTTTACCTCTCTTTGCATGTGCAAATTTGCAGGTGAAGAAGGATTGAAGAGTGATCAAAAGTGCAATTACCCTTTATAGAGAGATTACCCTTGCTTTCCCCAGTCTAGTAGAATTCATCTACCTAAGTAGAAAATGGGTATTCTAGTTAGAGAGAGAATGTACTGAAGAGTCTTAGCCAGGTGCCTTAACTCCGGGGAATGAGGGCAACAACTCTCAAGCATCTTCCACTTCATGGAACCAAGTTTCCCACACAAGTAGCCTCTCACCTTTTTTCCAAAAATACCATGGAAAGGACTAGAAGATTCCTAAACTTAGATTGAATGAGGGGCATTTTTAGTAGCTAGGGGTCCTCCTAGAACATAATTTTTCTACCATTACCAAGTTTCCATCTCAACCTAGAGTGCAACAACTTTTTGATCCTACAACTACTGTTACAATCAGAGATCCACTGGGATGGTCATCTGAGAGACAACTGGTCAAGGGAATGTTGTTGAGATACTTCACATTCAGGAACATGCAGTAGTCCTTCCTTTTCCTCAGCAAGTCCCAACAAACCTTCGCAAGCAGGGCTTTGTTAGTAGGTTGGATTTTTATTATGCCCAAACCACCATCAGATTTAAGAAGACATACATTATCCCAACTTAGCGAAGCCAATTTCATCTTTTCCTCTATACCAGACCAAAGAAAATTCCTTTGAATTCTTTCAAATTTCTCAGTAATATATCTAGTGATTTTGAAAATGGAAAGAAAATACACTGGGATCCATTGAAGATCAACAATTAGGAGCTTCAATTTATCAACATGGTTAAGGGTAAAGCCTTTCCATCCATCCAATTTTCTGTACATTCTTTCAACGACAGAGTTCCAAAAGCTAGGTGAAACTTCCTTAAATGCGAGAGCGAGGCCAAGGTACACAAAAGGAAGGGATGCACTCTTGCAACCCAACACAACAATCATTTTATCTTGATACATCCATTAGAATTTTTGAAACATTCTGACTTAAGACATTAACAACCATAATAAAGAGATAGGGGGAAAGAGGATCTCCCCATCTTATCCCTTTACCAACATCGAGGAAGCCATGTGGAACCCCATTGACTAGTACAAAGTACTTGACAATAGATACACATTAAAAAATGAGATTCACCACCATTTGATTGAAGCCAAGCCTAGCTAATACTTTAAGGATAAAACTCCAAAGAACTTTGTCATATGCTTTGGAAATGTCAAATTTGGAATCTATACCAACATAGTTACATCTATCCATTACTCATGCATGGAAATTGCAACATCCAATATGTGGTGATGATGGACAAATCCTTTTTGGCATGGGCTAATCATTTTATCAAGAAATTTTTTTAGGTGGTTGACTAGAATTTTGGAGATCTTGTAAATGGTGTTACACAAGCTAATGGGCCTAAAGTCAACCATGGTCTGGGGGTC
Source organism: Sequoiadendron giganteum (assembly GCA_007115665.2). NCBI lineage: Eukaryota > Viridiplantae > Streptophyta > Pinopsida > Cupressales > Cupressaceae > Sequoiadendron > Sequoiadendron giganteum. The sequence continues at coordinate 338,847,231 of CM021103.1, read as the reverse complement.
TTCATTTTTGGGAATGAGGGCCAAAAAGGTATGGTTCAACAATTTTAGAAGTTTTCGCAACCTGAAAAAGTCTTTGGCAGCAAGGAATAAGTCCTCTCCTATAATTTCCCAATACTTCTGAAAGAAAGCTAGAGGAAATCCATCCAATCCAAGGGTCTTGAAAGCCCCCATGTTGAAAACTACTAGTATGAATTTCTTAGGAGTGATAGCCTTGAGAATAGAAACATTATCCTGTTGAACACATGAAATAATGAGAGGGGGGGTGAATCAGTATTCTATTAAGCCATCCAATTATTAACCAACCAATTTCCAAGGCATACTTAACAATTATAAGGAATGAAAACATAAACAACCCATAACATACACAACACATGAACACCAAGATTTTTATGTGGAAACCCAAGATGGGAAAAACCATGGTGAGGATTAACTCACAATATGTTATAATTGGTTATAGGATATTACATAAAGGCTCACTACTAGGTGGAATCACTATATAAGTGAACTCACTGTTCAAAGAGAAAAGAAACATAGAAAGAGGTGGCTTCATAGCCAAAATTTGAACTGAGAAAAATACATCTAACATATGTTGGATTCAGTTCCTTTGAAACTCATAACACACTCTAATTAACTCATATTACAAGTCTCTACTTTGTTATGTATTCACACACCTTTTCTCAATACAAATTATTCACACAATTCTGCAAAACTTCACATCATTGCTTGCATTCAAATCATGTATGCATTATATTATCTTCTCATCAACTCAAATCAACCTTGTATATATACTAAACTCCACCAAAAACATCAATTAGGTTGGCCTAATTAGATGCAGCCTCAAAATATACAAAATGTGCCTTGTCAGCACCCAATTCAAACCAAAATTACCTTCTTGCCAAAAGCACAAGCAATATAGGTCGGCATGGACCTATAACAACTCCCTTTTCCATTTGAAACACATTTTTAATCTTCATAACTCTTTGCATACCTTATGTCATCCAAGCATAGAACCAAAAAGTAAAATACTCCAACTAATCATCACCATAGGATAGGTGGACCACAAAATTTCACGCCAACTGAAAAATACAATGTGTTGACACTTGTAAACATTCTCCCAAAATCGCAAAGACTAACTCAAATCTGTGGAGGAATGTAGACAAGTTAGGTAATAGCTAGTACACAAAAAAATGTGTAAACCATTTTCGTCGAACTTCTATTACTTGCAACTTTTGAACCACTTATCCAAAACAACTAAATTTTTGAAATAATAAGCCAATGACATCCATGAACAACATGCTAGAATGACATAAGTAGATCTGATAGAGAACACAAATGTGAACCAAAATAGTGGAGAGCACTGTGTGCTGAAGCTGCTGGTGTAGACACTTAGCAAAAACCTTTTTGCAGAATAAATCTTCTATAAACATCCTTCATACTATTTTGACACTCATTATGTATTGTTGACATCAATGACAACCTTCTTCATTCTTTCAATAATCTCCCCCTTTGTCATTGATGGCAACATGTGCCAAAGCAAAACATTTCTCGATGGGTATCTCTCCACAAGTATCTCTCCCCCTTTGACATCAAGGGCAAAGGGTGTTCCCCTCAAGAAATATGTACAAACTGAACTAGCTCCCCTTGAAGAAGCTATCCAAAAAACTCCTTATACATCCGCATATGTCCAAAGAATTTGAAAACATGAAAAACTAAAAGATATATAGAAATATAAATTATCAACCCAAGGATGTTGACCCTTGTAGCTTCTAATGAATAGCTTTCCAAGTATATTTTATTTCTTCCTAGCTCTTCTTCGCTGCTGCAAGAATTCTATGTAGGGACTCAAGCTCTATCAATGTTTCTTCTCCTTCTTCTACAATATTGGGGTAAGATTTAACTTTGAGATTTTGTCAGTATTGGCAAGGGCACTTGAGATAGGTATATACTTTGTTTTTACTAAGTCCCTCAGCTTTGCTAGCTACTTGGTAATCTCTTCCTTCTGGCTTTGCAAAGTGAAGAATATGTCATGCAAGTCCACTATAGTAGTCTAGGTCTTAATCATCTCTTTCCAGTTCTGGGTCATAGGCTTTTGATGCATTAGCTATCTTGGAATCAATTAAGTTAATTTCATCTTTTATCCCTTGTGTGGCATCCAACCACTTCATGCAATACAAAAACAATATTGTTTACACGCCATCCTTGTAGGATAGCAATTCCTTCAAGCATTCCTCAACTTTTGTATGTGCAAATACACATTTTTCTGTGATATCCATCAGATTCTTCTCTTTAATCCTTGACTCAACCTTTATTTTTTCTTGTCTTTTCAATCCAGAGGCATATTCCTTAAAGGAATCAAACAATGATTTGAAATTTTCCATCACAGGTAGGGATTTATCAACATTAGTTCCTAGAATGATCTCTTGTAATGATTTTACAACTTCATCTATTAATTCACTACTCTTTTGATATGTTTCTGTAAGTGTGAATAAATAAACAAGAATAAAAACACTTCTTAATGAAACTTTGTATCAAAGATTAAGAAAATAATCTACTGAAAGCATCTCATTGTCTCATATCTTTAAAGATCTATTAAGCTATTGTGCTCTCAGATTTAAATAACACTATAACTGTTAAAATGACAATCTAAAGAATAAAATGATGCTGATGCAATGATATGAAGCTAGTATGATAAAATCTAAAATGATTAAAGAAAGTAATATAGCATGGATTGACATGAAAACTGATAAATCAAGCTATAGGAGGCAGCCATGATATGAAAACTAGAATGTTGGATGCTTGGATGCTTGAGGCTTGATGCTTGAATTCCTGCAGAGTAAGAGTGCATAAGTTAGATGATCTAGATCCTTTTCTTGGTTGAATGAAGTTTTATTTATAGATTTCTTGGCTGTAGAAATGCACAGGAATGGAAAAGAGAGGCTTGGATTCAATCTGGAGGATTGAATGGTGAGAGATGGAGGAGATTGAGAAGATTTTGGGGATTGTCTCTACCCATGAAAACACCAGGCAAGAGAAGAGGAAGAATTGATGGAAGAGGATTGAGAGATAAATTTGCAATTTGTCTCCAAAACTTCCCGTGAAGTTTGAAGGCATTAATTTTGACATATTTTGACATAAATTAGACATAGGATATCTAATTTTATTTTGAGGAATTATAGAAGAATATTCTTTATGCCTTTATTTAAATATTTTTGATTTATTTAAATTAGCCAAAGAAGGATAAATAATTTAATAGAACAAACTATAGAAGTTGTTTATTAAATTAAAATAGAAGAATATGATATTTAATCAATAAAGTGTTTGATCTTTATTTAATTAATTTAAGATTGATGTGATAGAATAAAATAGGGAAATGATAATTAAATCAAACAAAGTATTTAATTTTGTTTATTTAATTAGGATGAGAAAATAGAAGAATTTAAATGTGAATGTGAATGTGAACTATATAAATAAATATTTCTATTTATTTAAACAGTAGAGGAATTTAGGATAATTAATCAAATAATTTGTATTTAATTAATCGGATTCTACAGACCAATTTTAGGTGTATACATTTTGCCCCTCTTTGAAGTGATGTTTTTACGCATTGCTTCGAAGAAAATTTTGCTGCTACTGCCAGTATTGATGAAAAAAATCAGTATGCCCCAAACATGCCCTAGATATTGATTTTCAGATGATTGATGATAATATGCCCCCTCGAGAGATAAATTAATGATTTGATGATTTTTTAGAATTTTTAGAATTTTCATGATGATTCGATGAAAAAAATAATTAATCTCCTGACATTGATGAAGAAAATATAGCCCGTGGATGAATTTCAATTAATGTCATAAATAAAATTAATTAAATAAAAGAAATCCCTCAAAAATACCTATTCAAAAATCCATATAAGGTCAAAAAGGTCATTTTCATCCTCATTTGTACTTTGTGACTTTCAAATATCTAGTGAGAGAGACATTTGAGCTAGCTGGAGCAAGATACCTATCCCCTACCACAATCATCGTTTCAAGCACGTGCGACGCCACCAACGGACGACCGCCTAAAGACCTCCGGTATGTACCCGTAATCCACCTCATATTTTGTATTTTCTCGATTTTTGTGTATTTTAAAAAATATTTTAGCGTGTTTTTCATAGTTTAGCGCATCAATGTCGCATTGTAGTGCTTCCGTTAACTATTGTAGCACTTTGAGGAATTAGCGCTTTCATAGGAAAATTTAGCGCTTTCAAGATTTAGCGCTTAGATAGTCAGATTTAGCGCTTTGACGTCAGATTTTAACACCTAGAAAGTTCTATCGCTTTGATGGAATAAATTGGTGCATCTATGATATGTTAAGTTCTTTGATTAAAGTGGCACTTTGATGGATTGTTTTAGCGCATCGAAGTGCTAAAATAGTGCTTTGAGTAAAGTAGCGCTTCGGATGCCTGTTTTAGCGCATCGAAGTGCTGAAATAACGCTTCTGGTTTTGTAGCGCTTTGGATGCCTGTTTTAGCACATCTAAATGATGAAGTAGTGCTTTTGATTTTTAGCACTTTGGATGCCTATTTTAGCGCATCCATGTCAGATTTGCAGATTTTGACATAGTTAACCTTGATTTCATCAATTTCGATCATGTCCATTGTTCGGTTTGGTATGATTTGATTATCGAAATTCCCTAATGACTGATTTTGATGATTAATAAGACTTACTCTCATGATAGGTGAGAAATAATCGTATTTGTGATGATCCTCATGATAGGTGAGGAATGATTTCATATCTGATAAACCTCATGATAGGTGAGATTAGATCATTTTTGTGATGAACCTCATGATAGGTGAGGTTTGTTGACGTTTGCTCATGAATTTTGACCAAAAATTCATACCAAAGTTTGATTGGATTTGATAGTAGAATGAATTTTGATTTTTGACATAGTGCACTGATTTTAAACTTTGCATGGTGATAGGAGGATCTGGGTAATCTCCAAATGCGAGAGTGGTTTCTGTGGACTACAGATTTGATTCCTCATCTAAATCCTGATGAGATTCAGATCATAGGTCGATGTGGTCTGTCAAGTCTCCTTGATATGCCCCAGATTAGGATTAATCGAGGTCTCCTTACTACTTTGTCCGAGTGGTGGCATAGGTACCATAACACCTTCCATCTACCCACTGGCGAGATGACAGTCACACCTGAGGACGTGTGGCGGATATTGCGGATACCGTTTATGGGAGAGATCATTGTCTATGATTCACATGAGGCTAGTGGGAGAGATGCACTCCGTAGAGTTTTCCAGGATCAACATATTACAGGACCGAGTGTCTGATGGCGGGTGATGGCTGATGCCTATGCTTCATTACCAGCAGTGCTAGTTGGATTCATTGGAGGTTTCCTTTGTCCTAATCGTAGGTCAAAGGGCTTCTTTGTGGGTTGGGGCCATATTCTGGAGAGCATGGTCGTGCATGGGACTAGATATGCGTGGGAGATGTGTATTCTAGCCCACCTCTATCACGATTTACATTCAGTAGTGTACTTGGGAGGGTGCAGCCTATCAGCAAGGGTGACTCTTTTACAGGTGTGGGCATGGGAGCATTTTTCCATAGCATGACCATTTTTGGTTCTTGACAGACCTGCAGGCAGACCCTATGTTTTTCGATACAGAGGTAGACTTACCCAGGCTTGGATGGGTAAGTTAGAGCATTGGAGACGGGTTTTGGATAACATGGAGAATGTCATCTGGCGGCCTTATCTGGACTGTGAGCAGTGGGATGAGGATGATGCAGTGCTCGGGTACTTATGTGACTCCATGTATTTGATCGGCAGGACCCCTTTTGTCCTTGAGAGATTTTTGTTGTGGCGGGTTTATAGGAAGTATGGTATTGTACAGTGTATGCCTCTGGGGGTTGCTCATTATGCCTGACAATGGAGTGATGTAGCAGATTGGGGGCCATGCTTGTCTTATGAGACACTAGTAGAGGGATACATGACTCTGCAGCCATCAGCTTGGGATATGTGTAGAGATATTGCAGAGGCAGCAGTTACAGGAGAGTATGCAACATTTTTTTTTTTTCATCCACATCCTCAGATTACCATTTCTGATGAGCCAACACCTTTACCTATGGAGGAGGATGCTGCTGAGGGTGAGGAGGATAGTGTGGATGATACTCCGTCAAGCAATAGTACTGAGAGAAGCAGTGATGACAAAAACAATGATGACGGGGATGGTGGTGGTGGAGGCGATAGAGGGGTTGGGCCAGGCAGTTTCGGTCCATCATCAAGCAGGCCTCGCAAGAGGTGAGCATTGGCAGTGCCTTCAGTTGACCATTAGAGACAAATTACTAGTTTGCAAACATAGGTATAGACTCTGCAGGGATAGTTGGTGTAGGCACAGGGTTTGCTTGTACACACACAGACTCAGATGCAGAGTCAGGCACAGGCTCATGCACAAACATTAGCACATGTATAGGGATAGTTGGTAGTTGTTCAGACTCAGGTTGATACTTTGATAGCTGAGAGGGATAGTGCTAGACAGATTGCCGAGAGGGCACAGGAGACTGTTAAGACACTACAGAGAGTAGTTGATGGTATCTCTATTTCCGACTATATGAGGGAGGTTCTGTAGGCTAACCGAGGGGCAAAGTTTTATAGGGGTCGATATCATGATGCAATGCCTACTGATCGTAGAGTTAGCTATGCCCCCTCGAGATCTTGTCGGACACCTACCTAGACAGTCAGTGAGGGTGTGACGTAGCCTCCATGGAGAGATCCCAGAGATCCCGATTCTTCTAGGGGTGGTGGTGGTACTGGTCCTATTACGTCTGCTCATTCTGGTAGTAACAAATCATAGATGCCATTTTGTACACTTCGAGTCAGCTCATTTTTTATGATGTATCTTTTCTTATTTTAGACTTCATTGTATACTTGACATTGATGATATATATTATAATGATTACTATTGATTGATAATGGTTTATTATTCTATGATGGATGCATTTATTATGTGATGATTCTATGATGAATGCTTTTATTTTACTGTGATGATGATTATTTTAAATGCTCATGTATGGATATATGATGTATGGATGTTATGATGTTCTAAATGATGATCTATGATGTTCTAAATGATGACCTATGATGTATGTTATGTGGATAACAATGACATGACTTGTATTTATTTAATGTGATGAAATGTATGGATGGATGGTAAATGCTTTTATTTTAATGTGATGATGATAAAAATGATGATGTTGTAATGGACGATAATGGAATGAATGATATAAGTTTGATCAAATGTATATGATAATAATGTAATGAATGATATGATGTAATGAACATGAAGTATTTATTTAAATTATGGTTTGTGATGGACGACAATGTAATGAATGATATGGTGCAATGAACATGATGTATTTATCTAAATGATGGTGTGGAAAATATGGTATGATAAATGTACAACTATTTGATGTTAAATGCATGAATGATGGGATGATAAAAGCTTTGCAATGTTGAGATGATACTCCTATATGTTTTTGATGATTTTTGTCAAGTATACTCAATCATATTTGTAGAAAAGATAATCATTAATTGGAATCCTTTATGCAACAATCACTCTGCAGATGTAGAATTTATCATGAATGCAGTCTACTTTTATCATGCAACTATATGTAAACCATTGTTATTTTAACAGTACTTTGTGCTTGGTATCATCATATAGCTTTTTAGGATGTTGAATGTGAGTACAAGCGTTAATGGTATATGTTAGACCAATGACGACCTAAGTACTCATTTCATGATTTTTGATATTGCAAGCGAACACAAGCATCTAGGTATAATTGAACCGAGATGATCTGAGCATTCATTGTGTGAATAGGAAGTGATTAATCATTTCAATATGTGAATTTTGAATGTCATCGGTGATACATTTGCATAGCACATCCCTCGACAATTCCCACATTTATATGATTAACTTACAGACAACAGACAATAAAAAAAAGTTTTCATTCTTCTTCCTTATTTCTCTAGTTCATTTACATCATCGAGTTACTCCAAAGAAATGATAATAACAATCAAAAATACAATTTATCCACCTTTTACTTAGAGTGTTTCATTCATTATTTAGATTAGATCATCCATCCTGATTTTGTGATGTTTTTGTGATTTTTTGAGATTTTGACCAAAGACCTAACCTACTAACCTATCCTAGGGGTCTCGGGGGCTAATCAAATATTAGCCTTGCCTACGTTACACATGTAGAGACCACGTAGTTCGACTGACACATACCCACGTTATTTTTTTGCTTTTCTAGACTGAATTTTTGACTGGATTTTGATATTTTCTGATATGATACAGATGTTTGATGCCTTTTCGATGGTGATTGATGCTACGTTTTGATCATTGTTTTTGCTTTCTTTTCGTATTGTTGTTTTCCCCATTTGGTGAAGCCGATGTTTTTTTTGCCCCTAGTGATATCCAGATGTTGCCCCTAAGCTAGAGTAAGACATGACTATGTGAAATGATTTGATAATGGTTGCAAATGATGGAAAGACTAATGATATGATATGAAATGGTAATGACTGCCAAACTAATGATCCTGATATGTATCAAAATAGATGGGAAAACTGGTTTAGAATCACATACGATGCTTGTTTCCATGTTTTCACCATATGTTTTGATTAAACTATTTGTTATATATATATATATTTTGTATTTTCTGTATATATTGTTTTTTGTATTTTCTATTGCCAAGACGCCTGTTTGCTAGGTTTTCACCAAGGAAACCCTTTTCCAAAATTTTGACACATGCACTAGGAAATTCAGGTATAGAAATTTTTGAGATGGATACTGTTGATAGGTTCATCAAACAAATCCCCTTCTGACGTTGATAGTTGATAGGCCCCTAATCCGTACACTGATATGATGACAAAAGGACCTAGCCAGTTAGGCTCAACTTTCCCTTTCTTTTCCCTGTCTCGTTGATTTCTAGGGTTATCTTTTAGAGCCAAATCGCCAACCTAAAAAACTCTAGGTTTTACCCTATGATTGTAACTCCTTGATATTCTCTGTTGATATGTCATGAGATGGTTGATAGCTTGTTGACGATGCTTATCCAACAATTCCAGATCTTGAAGTCTAGATACCCTATAGTCCTCATCTAAAATGATTCCTCTGAGTGATACACAGAGTGATGGAATCTCTACTTCAATAGGTAGTATGGCCTCTGATCCATATACCAAGGCATATGGTGTAGCTACTGTCAGCGTTTTGATATTGGTTTTGTAGGCCCAACGTGCAGGATTAAGCTAAACATGCCAATCATGTCCAACATCATTAACTATTTTCTTTAGTATTTTTAGAATTGTTTTGTTAGAGGCCTCTTCTTGGCCATTTCCTTGAGGATAGTATGGTGTTTAGAAACGATGTTGGATATGGAACTTCTCATATAATTCTTGTACATCTTGGTTCTTGAATGGCTGTCCATTATCGGTGATAATAGATTGAGGGATGCCATACCGACAGATTATGTAATTCAATATGAATGAGGAGATCTACTTTCCAGTGATCATTGTAAGAGGCACTGCTTCTATCCATTTTATGAATTATTTTGTAGTTGTTATTATGAACTTGTGTCCATTGGATGAAGAGGGATTTATCTTTCCTACCAGATCTAGTCCCCATTGACAAAAGGGCCATGTTGATGTGAATGGATGCAATTATTGTGCTGGTGCATGAATCGGATTATTGTGAATCTGAAATTTTTGACATTTCTTTACAAACCGATAGGATTCTTTCTCCATGCATGGCCAATAATATCCTAAACGGAGGAGTTTTTCGCTAGAGTTATACCACTTGACTGAGTGCCACCAATACCCTCATGAACCTCACATAAGGCCATCTAAGATTTGTTATGTTCTAAACATCAGAGTAAGGTACCATCAAGACCTCGATGATAAAGGATGTCTGTGATTAAAATATGTCGGGTGGATTGGCGGATAAAATTATGTTTTTGGTTCCTGGAAAGATCGGGAGGGAGGATATTGTTCTTTAGGTAAGCATAGGTTTTCTCATAGATGGAGGTTTCAATGGTATCTAGATGGCATATGGTATCGGATTCCAAAATTTTGTAAGAAGGACATGATACTTGTTCTACCATAAACTCATAACAAGCACGTTTCTCTGGCAATTGTAAGAGTGAAGTAATTATGGCCATAGCATCCGCAACTTTGTTCTCCACCCTTGGAATTTGATCAAATTTGACATTGACAAAAAACTATTTTAGATCATCTATTTGCTGTTTTTGGGGCATCAATTTTTCATCTTTTGTCTGATACTCGTCATTTACTTGATAAATGACTAATTGAGAGTCCCCATATACCTGTAAGTCTGTGATCTTCCATTTAATTGCTATTTTGACCCCAATGATTAATGCTTCATATTCCGCCATATTATTTGTGCATTGAAACACTAGTCTATATGATTTCGGGATGGTGTGTCCTTGGGGAGTGATGAACAAAATCCCTGCTCCAGATTCTCGCTATGTGTATGATCCATCAAAATATAATATCCATTGTTGTGGTGTCATTGTCAGAATGTCTGCATCTGGAAACTCCATTGTCATAGGTCGATCATCTAGTAAAGGAGCCTCAACCAATTGTTCGATGATTGCTTGACCCTTGATGGATTTTCTCTCCACATATTGAATATCAAACTCACTTAAGAGCATGACCCACTTGGCCAGTCTACCTGTTAAGGCAACTTTACTAAGTAAATATTTTAAGGGGTTGATCTTTGCTATTAGCCTGATTGTATGAGTCAGCATATAATGTCTCAGCTGTTGAGTAACAAACACCATCGCCAAGAAAGATTTCTCTATGAATGTATAGCTTATTTCATAGCCATTTAATGTTCTGCTGATATAGTAGATGGCGTGTTCCTTTCCTTCATAATCCTCTTGTGCTAATAATGCTCCTAAAGAGATATCTATTGTTGCAATGTACAGTATCAGAGGCATTCCTTCTATAGGTGGCATGAGAATAGGTGGTGACATCAGATGTTGTTTTATTTGATTGAACGTTGTGTCACACCCATTATCCCATTTGAAAACAATATTTTTATGCAACAAATGATTGAATGGATGAATTTTTTCCGTCGGCTAGGAGATAAATCTCTTGATTGATTGGAGCCTTCCCTATAGTGATATGAGTTGATTGATATTTCTAGGAGGCAACATCTCCATTATTTCCTTAACTTTCATTTGATCTACCTCAATGCCCTTTTCTGAGACAATGTATCCCAACAGTTTCACTAATGTGACCCCAAAGACACAATTCTTGGGGTTTAGCCTGACATTGAATTTCTCTAGCCGTGTGAAGATTTTGCTCAGGATATGCAGATCTCCTTCCCTAGTACAAGATTTTTCCAAGATATCATCCACGTAATCCTCCATGAAGGTGTGCATCATATCATGAAATATTGTTGTCATTTCTCTTTGATAGGTTGCTCCTGCGTTTTTTAGACCAAAAGACATGACATTCCAGCAAAAGGTTCTCCATGGACATGTAAATGCAATCTTCTCCTGATCTTCTGGAGCTATTTTAATTTGATTGTATTCGGAGAAACCATCCATGATTGATAACATGGCATTCCTTGCCGTTAAGTCCACAATGATATCTATATTTGGTAATGGGAAATCATCCTTTGGGCATGCTTTATTCAAGTCTCTGAAATCCATACATATCCTGATGTTATTGTCTGACTTTAAGATAGGCACAATGTTTGATATCCACTCGACGTAGTCAATAAACCTTTTGAATCTAACATCTAACAATTTATTTAACTCAGTCTTTACCATTAATGCGATATGGGCATGCATTTTTCTCAATTTTTGCTTCACAGGCTTGATTCCTGCAGGAAAAGACAAATGATGCATGAGCAGATTTGGATCCAAGCCTGGCATATCGGAATATGACCAAGCAAAGTTGATGCTTCTTTCCTTAAAGAAATTGATGAAATCTGGTCTCTCTTGATATGTCATGGATTCTGCCAAATGTAGGATTTTTGCTTTTTCTTCAATGCTGATGTTTACAGACTATGTTGGTTCTACTAGAACTGATGACCACTCATGATAATGTTCCAGAAGAGTGTCAAATCTCCCATCTTTCAGTGCCTCAGAGAGGTTTTCACCGTTAGATGTGTTCTTTATTTTTTCTTTTTCAAGATCTAATGCTGCCATAGAATGGTTTTCACCATTTGATCTATTATCCTTGTTTTAACTTTTGCAACTAGAAGATTTGACACCCTCCTTTCGAGTCGTGTTGTTATGAGTATTATGGATAGAACTTATACTAGGTTCATCACAACATAGGAAATTTACAATGGCATCATCGTTTGCAAATATGAGTACATTTATAGGTTCGACAAGTTCCCAGTCAATAAGTTCGGGATGGATTAAAGGCATGAAGTAATCAGATTGACTTAGGTTGATGGGGGTAAGGGTTAGGACAACAATTTCATCATATTTTTTATTAGGGATATCAAGATTAATGATGGTATCCTCTTCAAGATCATCTAGTTCATTGACGTCTGTTCCTCCCCACTTGAGTCATCAATATTTAGTGATCCTGATATGAATGGTCTAGACCCAGAGCTTTGTCCCTCCTCACACGTAGGTGCATATTGTTGTATTACATCAATTTGAATATCGATGTAAGATATATCGGAACAAAGATCCCACTCATATTCATTTGAATCCGTTTTAGAGCTATCTCTAACCTAAAGGATCCTTTCTACAACCTTCTTTGTCATCTCCTGTTTTTGTTCTTTAGAGTATCCCAGTCCCATCTTTTCTTTTGAATGAAGAGTGAGGGGCTGAATAGGCTCAACTATGCCTTCCTTCCTTTTTCCGATAGGTCCTTGTCCCTCATAACCCATTTTTTCTAGGATAGCCTTCCCTTTGCCATATTTGTCTGTATTGATATTGATATTCTTGATATTGATATTTGATGTCGATGGTTCCTCATCTTTGTATAACCAATCAAGGATTTCTTTGTTGTCTGATCCATCCTCTATGTACTGGATTTTACAAATCTTTCTTCTAGGACTGTGACAGGTAGTGATGTTTGATATTTGACCATTTATGGTTGGCCATATGTCTTTGGAGATGGCATTAATTGTGAAAGATTAAGCGATTGCTCCATAGAATATTGCCCCATTCCTTTATCTGTTAGCTGGACTTGCTCTTGAAATTTTAATGATAAAGAAGTTTGGGAATCTGGATTGTTTGTTAATTGAGTGTCAACAAGACTTGTATCTTTTTCTTTATCCTTCTTCTCTACCCATTTGGTGGTGATATTTGGATGTTTTTCCTCATATGATGAATTTGAACTAGATGCTTCCTGATTGTGAGGCACAAAGGTATCTTGAGAGATTCTAAGTGTGTCACAATGCTAAGGATGATTATAATCAATAGATATAGTCACCTCTTGTCCATTTATTGGGAACTTTAAGCATTGGTGATATGTGGAAGGTACTGCTCGCATTTCGTGGATCCATGGGCGTCCTAATAGTATGTTGTAAGTTAACTCTTTTTCCAATACTTGGCATGCTATGTGTTTCATCATTGGTCCCACTTGAATGGGTAACACAATCAGTCCCTTTGAAGATCTCTCTTCCTCATCATATGCTTTTATGGTCATTTTCCTTTGGGCATCAATAGCGTCATCGGAATACCCTAGTGCACGGATTAACTTTAGGGTGCAAATGTTCAAACCAACTCCCCCATCTATTAAGACTCTTTTGACACGATGATAGTGGATCAAGACTTCGATATGGAGTGTGGTGTTATGGGGATGGTTGAGTGAGACATCATCCTATTCAGAGAATGATAGACAATGCGATGTTGTCAAATTCCCCACCATAGCTTGGAATTGGAAAACATCTAGATTTTTCGGTACCGTAGTGGCAACTATCGCTTGTTCTAGAACCTTCTTATTTGATGGAGATAGTTTGAGGAGTTCTAGTATTGATATCTATGCTGGAATGTTTTGAAGCTGATCAACAATGTTGTAATGAGATGGAGGTGGATATGCGTTTTTAGGCCCAACTCCTTTAAGACTACCTTGGACTGCCCCCTTGTCATTACATTTGTTGGTTGATAGTCTTGTCATTCTCTGATTTTTAAAACGTTTATTTGATTTTCGGAGACTTGTATGCTTGGGAGAAAATTCAAAGGGGTAGTGTCATTAGTTTCATGTTTTTTCATGTTATGACCAATAGTATGATCACTCTCTACTTCGGTAAGACAAAGAATCGTTTTATCGTAGATATGATTGATATTTTTACCTTTGTTGTTTGTAGAAGATGATGCTCCTTTGTCATATTTTGGTAAAGGGTCCTTGAAGGCTGAAAGATCATTATTGTTTTGGGGTCTCTCTATAAATACCTTGTTATTGTCGATCAAATCTTGAACTGTGTGTTTTAACTCCATGCAATCATTAGTTTTGTGGCCTTTATTGTTGTGGAAGTTGCAGTAATTTGCATCATTCCACCATGTTGGTTTGACCTTTGGATCCCAAAATCTTGCTTCCCGCGTAGTGATAAGACCACTGGTGCCTAGTTCTTTCATCGCTGATTCCAATGTTTGGTCTAAAGGTGTGAACCTATGCCGGTTTGATGAATTTTGGTATGGTTGCGGTTTTGCGATTTTGTTGTTTTGAATGACATTTGACTTGATGATTTGATCATTGTTTTGATTTGTTTTTGAAGTAGATGCTGTCAAGTTAAAAACTGGTTTGGTATTTTGTAAATCACTTGTTGTTTCATTTGCAGTCATATTTCAGTTCTTTTGCCAAAATTTTGGTTTATCACTGTTGGGGTATTTATTTGAGTAACTTTTGTTATTTGATTTGTCGTTGAAATGTTTAATAACCCCTCTTTTGAGTGCTTCTTCAATCTTAAGGCCATTTTCTATCACCTTTTCAAACGTAGGAGGACATTGCAATTCAAGTCTGTAACTCATCTCCTCTGTCAAGTTGTCAATGAACAACTCCATTTTCTCTTCCTCAGGAATGGATCAAGGATATCTAGTGAATAGTAATCGCCATCTTTGTAGAAAGGACAAGAATGTCTCCCCTTTGTTTTGTTTCATGTTATACAAATCTTTTATCGTGACATTGTGTTGGATGTTAAAGGAATACTGAGAGATGAACCTATTGACAAGTTCTTCAAAATTCCTTATTCCTGGTTATAATTTTGCAAACCATTCCATACATGTACCTCCCAAGCTTCTTGGGAAAAATCTCATCAAGTAAGTTTCCTCTTGAGAAAAATCTAGACTCATGGTTTTGAATTCATGAATATGATCGATCGGATTTGTTCTTCCATTGTATTTGTCATACTTTTGGAATTCACAGTGTCGAGGAAAAGGTATCATATCGACTATTGAGTCGAAAGGATAAGGACAAATTTCTTGTACTGCATACCTTTTGGTGTTCCCTTTTGTCATGTCTTGTATTTGTTGTTGTAATATTTGCATTTGGGATGTTAAGGCAACAACCAGATCTATACCTTGTGTGGGTTGTGGTATTTTGGTTTCACTTGTTCTAGGTGCTTCTCTTAGGCAATTTACATCAAAGTCTTTGGGAAGCTTAGCACCTGATTCAACCAACATTAAGAGGTATTTCTTCATGTCCTGTTCTAAGATCTTTTCCATGAATTTATGGCATTTGGGATCCTGTTGGGCTGTTTGTATGTCCTCTGGAGTTATTTCATTTTTGTCACTTTGATGTAGACTATTCTAGGTATTTTCTTCTGTCATTGTATTTGATGTTTCTAGTTCCTTTTCTAAGAGCCTCTATTTTTGTAACCTGGTGAAGATTGACATACAAGTTTTTTTTTCTTTCTTCCAAAATTTGATCTTCAATGTTGGAAAATGTCAAGTGATTTTTTAACAAAGTCAAATAAGATGATATATCTTATTGATAAGACTAGGTTAAAAATTTGATTACTATGCCTTGTTTCGTGATGATAGGATGATAATATCCTGATGATGAAACCTTAGTGTAATAATCAAGATTGTGTTTTGATTCGACACTTTATGATTTGCAAGATCTGCATTTCAGTTGAAAAGATTGGAAACTTGTATGAACCTATCTGATTTCGGTTCTAGACAGTGATTCTGATAAAAAAGGTACTTTTGTTTTGATAAAAATCCATGTGTAAATGATAGATAAATTGATTGATATGATTTGGAACTCTCTATTTTTGAAAGCGCTAAAAAAGAGTCCAGGGGTGCTAAAACAGGTTATGGAAGCGCTATTTCACAGAAGCGCTAGAACAAAGTTCAAAAGCATTGAAATAGGTGATGGAAGCGCTATGTTTACGGATGCGCTAAAATAGTGCCTGAAAGCGCTGAAATAGTGCTTGGAAGCACTATTTGATGAAAGCGCTACAACAGTGATCAGATGCACTAAAACAGTGCTTGGAAGCGCTATTTTATGAAAACACTAAAACAGAGTCCTGAAGCGCTGAAACAGATTTCCAGAGCACTAAAATAGAGGATTGATGTTCAAGACTCTTTATTGCAAAATTTGACTTGGCCTTGTGGAGTATTCTATCATCGGTTGTGGGATGTAGGACTGACATATGCGTTGACTATGCTTGTGATATTGTGTGAGGGCTCTCCTTTGGAAGAAAGCTCGTGAATAAAGAGGTTCTACTGCGTAATCAAGAGTATGACCTCTAGCAAAATTGTGATACCTATGAATGAAGGTTCTATGTTGTAATAAGATCTTTCAACTTTGATATAAGAAACACCTTTTCCTCAAAATATTTTGATAACCAAGTGGCCTCTTGGGTTTGTTGAATTTGATGTTTTTATTGACAAAGTTGGTTGATTTCCACTCTCGAAACATGAATTTTTCTAACCTAATTTGACTTGCAGTTTTTTGGATGATCTTTGGAAGAAAGCTCGTGAATAAAGAGGTTCTACTGCGTAATCAGGGATGTAGGACTGATGTTTTAGGACTGATGTATGCGTTGACTGTGCTTGTGATATTGTGTGAGGGCTCTCCTTTGGAAGAAATCTCGTGAATAAAGAGGTTCTACTGCGTAATCAAGAGTATGACCTCTAGCAAAATCATGATACCTATGAATGAAGGTTCTATGTTGTAATAAGATCTTTTGACTTTGATATAAGAAATACCTTTTCCTCAAAAGATTTTGATAACCAAGTGGCCTCTTGGGTTTGTTGACTTTGATGTTTTTCTTGACAAACTTGGTTGATTTCCACTCTTGAATCATGAATTTTTCTAACTTGATTTGACTTGCAATTTTCTGGATGATCTTTTATCTGATTTTTAATGATTTTCGAAAACACAACAAGCAAATTGTAGAATAATTGTTTTAGAATTTGAACAGATAGTGTATATTCAAGAACCACGAATGGTCCTTATTGATTTTTTACTGGTTTTTTTTGAAAAATATACAATTCAGATAGACTCACTCTTAAGGTCAAAAAAAGGTCATCGTTATACTCAACAACCCACATCTTGAAATTGCGTTGACTCACACAACCGTGTCACCCCCTAGAGGGCGCCTGTTTTTTTGTCGTTTCTAGGTGCGTACTCAAAGTTGGATTTCTCATCCTCTGAGCAAATAGTCCTTGGAAATTATATGGTGAGTGTCTTGGGGGCAGATTCTTCCCTCCCCTTGCACCGTGAGTATTACAATGTCTGGTTACTGACTCGGCTGAACACTACACTATGGTTTGTAGATAGGGTTTCCGTGTGGTGCAGCAATTGATAAACTCCCTTAGGAGACCTCCCAATCTTTAGAAAAAATATTTTGGCGATGGTTATCTTGCTCACTACCGTCAAGTTGGAATTTCATCAACAACTTGCATTTTGATTAGAGTGGGTTGGAATCCTTGGCTTTAGGCATTCCCACTTAGGTCATTTCCGTAGGGTGAGTACTTTTTCCCACTATGACATGCCTTCTAGAGGTTTTAACAAAAGCATAAATTTACATGAAAATAAGGATGATTTTGGCACTTTGATCACCCAGTTAAGGGGAGAGCATAAGCCTATTCACCACACAAATGCAATAGATAAATGATTCGTTCTAATTCCAAAAGACAAATTTTGCTAATCTATGTGAAGATTTTGCTTCACAACAATCATGGTGTCATTTTTAACTGATATTGAAAAAGTGTGATGGCTACCCTAGGATTGATAAATTTTAAACCAGAAATGGCTATCCTAGGATTGATAAATTTTAAACCAAATGATTATCCTAGGATTGGTTCATTTTAGTCTAACTGTATCAAAATGGAATTCTGGTTGCGGTCACGTCGGATCCAAATCAAAATTACAAAAGTGCTAAAACAGTCTATTAAAGTGCTATAGTTTTTACTTGATGCGCTAAAATCGAAAGCGCTAAAACAGAGTACCGAAGCACCAAAGTTCTCCACAAAAGCGCTAAATCATCTTTTCTGGAGATGGGTAACCGATGCACCGAAATAGTTCATGGAAGTGCTATAGTAGAAAGCGCTAAAATTTTTAACGAATGCGCTATAGTATCATGAAAGCGTTGAAATAGAGCACGAAAGCGCCATAGTTTTCCACAGATGCGGTATAGTTTTTGACGAAAGCGCATTAGTTTTGGATGGAAGTGCTGAAATGGAACACGTCGAGAACATGTGTGACACTTTTTTAGAAAAAATTATAAATATATGGGGTTAAGGCCCCATGTTGGGTGCCAAATTGTAACTTTGAATAAGTAAACAAGAATAAAAACACTTCTTAATGAAACATTGTATCAAAGATTAAGCAAATAATCTACTGAAAGCGTCTCATTGGCTCCTATCTTTAAAGATCTACTAAGCAATTGTGCTCTCAGATTTAAATAACACTATAACTATTAAAATGACAATGTAAAGAATGAAATGATGCTGATGCAATGATATGAAGCTAATATGATAAAATCTAAAATGATAAAAAAAACTAATATAGCATGGATTGACATGAAAACTGATAAATCAAGCTACAGGAGGCAGCCATAATATGAAAACTAGAATGCTAGATGCTTGGATGCTTGAATTCCTACAGAGTAAGAGTGCATAAGTTAGATGATCTAGATCCTTTTCTTGGTTGAATGAAGCTTTATTTATAGATTTCCTAATTGTAGAAATGCACAAGAATGGCAAAGAGAGGCTTGGATTCAATCTGGAGGATTGAATGGTGAGAGATGGAGGAGATTGAGAAGATTTTGGGGATCGTCTCTACCCATGAAAACACCAGGCAAGAGAAGAGGAAGGATTGATGGAAGAGGATTGAGAGATAAATTTACAATTTATCTCCAAAACTTCCCATGAAGTTTGAAGGCATTAATTTTGACATAAATTAGACATAGGATATCTAATTTGACTTTGAGGAAATATAGGGAAATATTCTTTATGCCTTTATTTAAATATTTTTGATTTATTTAAATTATCCAAAGAAGGATAAATAATTTAATAGAACAAACTATAGAAGTTGTTTATTAAATTAAAATAGAAGAATATGATATTTAATCAATAAAGTGTTTGATCTTTATTTAATTAATTTAAGATTGATGTGATAGAATAAAATAGGGAAATGATAATTAAATCAAACAAAGTATTTAATTTTGTTTATTTAATTAAGATGAGAAAATAGAAGAATTGGAAGAATTTAAATGTGAATGTGAACGTGAACTATATAAATAAATATTTCTATTTATTTAAACAGTAGAGGAATTTAGGATAATTAATCAAATAATTCGTATTTAATTAATCGGATTCTCCAGACCAATTTTAGATGTATACAGTTTCAATGGTTTATTTTCTTGTTGATGCACTAAACACATCACTTAGCTACAATTTGTGTATAGGTGATATCTTGTCTAAATCAACACTGCCTTGCTACATGGGAAACTACAAAAATTAGGAGGAAACAACCGGTTGAAACTTCAATTGTTTAGACAAAAAACCTTCTAAAGGATTATCGAAGGAGGATTTGTTCGAGGGCTTGGGTAAATCCTCAAATTTCTCTGCTTCTTCATTCTTTTCAGTATTAGAAACTTCTTATTCTTCCTTTTATTCTTCTTCATTGGAGATCTTGTCTTTATCTTTGTCTTCATCTCCTTCATCCTTTTCTTTCTTTCATGGCTCATTATCTTCATTTTTATCTCCTTCTCCTTCCTTCTCATTGACATTCTCTCTTTCCTAATTCTTTTCATCCTCATACCTTTGCTCATTGATTGTATCATGCTTCTCACCTTTTCCTATGTTCTATTTTGTATCTATCAAAGGAACATATATCTTTGAGTTCCCTTGATATTCAGTCTCCTCAGTTATTGAAGGAATAAAAGTATCATCCTTTGCATTCTCCTCTCCAATCTCTACAATATTCCCATCTTTAGTAATCTCTTTAATTAATTCAACTATATTCTGAGGGATATTATCCATATTTTATTTTGTATTAGTAGCACCTATGCTTTCATTTGCAAGATCTTGTCCCTTACTATTAGAGGCAATGCGAATCATGTCATACTTTTATGCAATATCAGTAACCTTTTCTTCTATTTCCTTCTTCATTTTGTCAAGATAATCCTGATCTCTGATCTCTTCCCATTAGAAGTGTGACCCTTCATTTTGTTCTAAATTATTTGTCGAGTACTTGGGCTAGTGTGGCCTTCTTAGTATTAGATAGGGAAATTCCAATTTTATCCACAACATTTGATCTGAGCTTATCTCCCTTTTTATTGGCTTCTTTTCTTCTCTCCAACAAGAGTTTCCATACAACATTAGGAACTTTCTTCCTAATGTTCTCCATATCTACCTCAATTGTAACAATGAATTTGATAACTGCTTCTATTATAGTGGCTTTGTTCTCCTCACTTTCCTTTTCATATAATGTGGTAGTTTCTTCCAACATCTCATGATGCAACATACCTTTGAATAATGAGTCCAACTTCATTGGACTACATGATCTTTTCATAGGTGTCTTCGTTTTCTTCTTCTTCTTCTTCTTCTTCTTCTTCTCTAGTTCTATTATGTCTGATTTCTTTTTCTTCCTTTCCTTCACTTGCTTATGTACATGTATCCAAAAGCCTTCCTTTTCCTTCTCAACTTATTCTTCATTAGAAGTTTTAGAAATATCTATTATTTTTTTCTTTGAAATAGTTTCACTTCCTTTTGGATCAACGGGGAACCATCATCCTTTTCTTCTTCCTCAAACTATACACTCAAGTCCTTTTCTCTCCTAGCTTTTTCTTTTATTCTTTTTGATGTAGTAGGAGTAGAGGCTTCCAAATTATTTTTCTTTCTCTTTCTAGGCCTTGTGGCCTCCTCCTCTTGAATTTATTATGTTATCGAAGCACTGGTCTTCATTCTCTTTGTTCTACTGAAGGTACAAACTGATCTAGAGGATTATTGAGTACCGAGGGGAATAGTGGAAGTAGTTCTTCCAGATCTTCTAGGTTTGGTGGTCCTACTTATTTTTCTTGTTTCTCCCTCTATTATTGCTTTTAATTTTTGTATTTCTTCATTTGTGAGTCCTCTTTCCTTGAAATAATCATGTACCATTTTTGTTGCCTTCTTTATTTCAGGATTTTTCAATTCCATGTGCACTTTCATAGATTTTTCCTCATATGTTCCATGTATTTCTTGTGTGGGGTCCTTAGGACTGTCTAATAAGATACCGACATAACCATCAACTTCATTTTCATTGATCTCATATCCAAGCGGTTGAATCATGAAAGTTATGGGTTCCACAACTTCAATGATGCATTCATCTATTTTGACCAAAAATGTGATATCATCTCGATATTTTTCCATGATAGACTTACGGATCCTCTCCCATTCATTCATTCTCTTTTGAATATCCAAGTAGTAAGTGCATCATCTTGAGATTTCATATCACCAATGTTGTGTAGATGTTCAAATATTTGATGGGATACAAGATTTCTTTTACTCCATGTAATATTGCTTCTTCCTAGAAGCTCCCTTAGAAAATAGAACAACAAACAAACTACCAAAGAACCAAATTTGAAGGGGCATTTCTTATCTTTAGTTTTCTTCAGGTTGTCAAATTTTTTTTGTTGGAGCAACTCACACAAATCATAGTCATTTCCTTTTTCCATCATTTCATGGGCTACATGAATTGTTGTAGAAGACAAAAAATTCTCTCTATTGGTATAGTATATATTATATCCAATGAACATAGCTACATATCTTACTATAAGATTTCATATAGTGTTCAGTGAGAGCCATTTGGTGAAATGTGGCTCTAGTTAATTCCATCACATCCTTACTCTTTACAGATTTTAGCACAGGTACAAGTCTGGTGTCAGAAAGTCCAGTAATTTCCCTTATGAATTCCTTAGTTATCAAACTAGGCATGTCGGTTCATAAAAAATTATCATGTACTTTTCTTAATGCTATTCTCACATACTTAAGATCATTGTCATAGATGAAGCATGGAAACAACTTCCAAACATCCAATTTCTTCTTCACTAGGTTTTCATACTAAGGTTTGATGTCAAAATTATCTCTAGTCAGTTGGCCTATCCACAGGTTTGTAAGTTTTGTATGGTTGTATTCTTCCATATTCCCATGGATGTATGCCCTAACATCCTCAATGGGCAAAACCTTGTATGGAATACTCGAAAAAGCTTCGAGTGGGTAATTCTCAAACACTTTCATGGGATATTTCTTGAATTTAGGTTGGGGTTTCTCACTCACATTTACCACTGTAGGTTTTTCCATCTCTACTAAATTCAAATACTTTGAAAAAAAATCTATTTCAGTTTTGGACAACGGTAAATACCTTTTTCTTACTTAACCAAAATTAGGGTTTAGATACCCTGCTTCTCAAATCGCCTTCAAACTCTTGAACTCACTTCAATTCAAACTACTTGCTCAAAATACATAAAGATGAATGAAATTGACAAAGGATAGGTATATAATCCCTTCAATTCTACCCTAAATTTTCATTTAGTTAATCAAACAATAAATTTAGTAAAACTTTCTCTATGCAACAACAAACCTCAAATCGCTCCACAAATATTTGCAACTAAATATTTTCTTCTATAGTTTTCTTGAAAAGATCTATTATGTCCATATCTATCTCATATCTTTGTGCCAAGCCATGACACCTCATATCAACAAGGGGTTATGTGATTTTATGTTATTGCTCTCCCTAAGCCAGTTCCTAGGTTCAATTCTTGGAGGAATTATCTACACCGAAGGGTGGTACATATTCATTTGTAGTCTTTGATTTTTCCTTGTTCTCAAGTTCTTCTTTCTTTCTCCAAATATTTCCCATTTCCTTTTCCACTTCAGTTAGATCAATTCTTTTAACTGGTTCATTTCTCTTTGTCAGATTATCCTTTCCTGAATTTTTGCTTCTACAAAATCTAACAATATGTCTATGTCTATTACAATTGTTCCATATGATATTTCTCTGAGAATTATTCCTTTCATTCATTTTAAATATGAATTGATTAGCTTTGTGTCTAAATCCATAGCATGTATATTTGTAACCATTGAATTATTGAATCATTCTACCATTGTTATATGTATTCATCATTTGACATCTACATTCATTTTCTCTATGCCCAAATCTATTGCATATAAAACATTGAACAGTAAAGGATGGAACATTCTGATTCATTTTGCTTCTACATTCCATTGATCTATATCCAAATTTATTACACAAATAACAAATGCCATTAAAATATGGGGATCTTTGAGCATTTTGTTATCCAATGGGGGGTCTTCTAGAATTGTCTCTTTGATTTTGGAACTTGCCTTTGTTGTTCTTGTCTTCAATCTTCTCTGCATTAGGTATCTGATCTTCTTTTGAGCTTTCTCATTTTTCAATTCCTAAACCACCTTTATCTTTAGATTCTTTCTATCTTGCAATTAACTCATCAAGCATTGTAGAGCTTGTCTTGAATTTTCCTCATGGATTCTTGCTTTCTCTAGATCTGATCTTAGATTTTCCACCTCTTGTTCAAGCCTTGTGCATTAATTAGTCTTTCTTTTTACCATTGCATTCAAACATTCCTCAATTCTCTTTTTTCTTCCACTTGCACTTCTAGTCTAGGGTGATGTTCTCATTTGTTTGTTTCAATTGTTCATTGACCTCCTTATGTATTTCTTTAAATTTCTTAATTTTCTCTCTCAAATTTTTAATGCGGCCATTTTCTTTAATATTTTCCTTTAGATCTTTGTTTTCAACTTCAATTTTGTCAAGGTCTTCAAGAGAAACTTTAAGTTTTCCATATTTTTCAAGCATGAAATCTTCTTCTGTGTATCCAATAGCACAAATCACTTCTAGAGCCATGTGTTCAAATTCCAAGATCTTCCAAAAGTGGTCAAGCTTCCTCCAAGGAACCAAGCCTTGATACCAATTGTTGAATACATGGAATACTGAGAGGGGGGTGAATCAGTATTCTATTAAACCATCCAATTTTCAAGGCATACTTAACAATTATAAGGAATGAAAGCATAAAGAACCCATAACATAGACAACACATTAACACTAATATTTTTACGTGAAAAACCCAAGACAGGAAAAACCATAGTGAGGATTAACTCACAATATTTTATAAATGGTTATAATATATTACAAAAAGGCTTAGTGCCAGGTGGACTCACTGTCCAAGTGAACTCACTGTTCACAGAGAAAATAAAGATAAAAAGAGGTGGCTTCATAGCCAAAATTTTAACTGAGAAAAATACATCTAACATATGTTGGATTCAATTCCTTTGAAGCTCATAACACACTCTAATCAACTCAGATTACAAGTCTCTACTTTTCTATGTATTCACACACCTTTTCTCAATACTCAAAACTTATTCACATAATTCTGTAAGAGTTTGCATCACTACTTGCATTCGGATCATGTATGAATTATATTCTCTTCTCATCAACTCAAATAAGCCTTGTATATATAATAAAATCCATTGCAAACACCAATTAGGTTGGCCTAATTAGATGTAGCTTCAAATTATACAAAACATGCCTTATTAGCACCCAATTCAAACCAAAATTTCCTTTGCACCAAAAACACAAACAATATAGGTTGGCATGGACCTATAACAACTCCCTTTTCCATTTGCAACACATATTTAATCTTCTCAACTCTTTTCATACCTTAAGTCGACCAAGCATATAACCAAAAAGTAAAATACTCCAACTAATCATCACCATAGGATATGTGGACCACAAAATGTCATCCCAACTGGAAAATACATTTTTTTGACACTTGTAAACATTCTCCCAAAATCACAAAGACTAACTCAAATCTTTGGAGGAATGTAGACTAGTTAGGTAATAGCCAGTACATAGAAAACAATGTAAACCATATCTGTTGAACTTCTGTTACTTGCAACTTTTGAACCACTTATCCAAAACAACTAAAATTTTGAAATAAGATGCCAGTGACATCTATGAACAATGTACTAGAACCGCATAAGTAGATCTGATAGAGCGAACAAATGTGAACCAAAATACCTAAGGGCATCATGTGCTAAAGCTGCTAGTGTAGACACTTAGCAAAAACCGTTTTGTAGAATAAATATTCTATAAACATCCTTCATACTATTTCAACACTCATTATGTAGTGTTGACATCAATGAAAACTCATTAATCACAACCTTATTTATTATTTCAACATATCCAAGTTAGTTAGAGTAGGGGGAATGAAGTCCAAAAAATGGTCATCAACAACAAAGTTAAAGACCCCAATAGGCTTAGATAAGGCATGTTGAAAATATCCAAAGGCTAACTAGCTGATCTGAATCGGAGTTGTGGCTTCCACTCCCAAATCATCATCTAACTTCTTTATTTGGTTCCTTTTTATGTGTTTGAGAGAAAAAGTGTGGAAGAAGGAAGAGTTGAGGTCTCCTTTCAACCATTGAATTATGGACTTTTATTTCCAGAATATTTCTTCTTTTTTCAAAATTTTGTCCCATTCAGTGTGGTAACCCTTCTCCTCCTGATAGACCTGTTCACTAACACCCCCATTCTCCATTCTTTTTTAGGTCTCTTTAATTTTAGTAGAGAGATCTCTTTTTTGGTGGAAGAAATCTCCAAAAACCCACTTGTTCCATCCTTTTACCATATTTTTGATAAACTGGAGTTTTTAAAACACTTTAAACATGGGGGAGCCATGAACAAGGACATTCCACCAGCTACAAAATTTATTTCTAAATTTTAGGTGAGAACTCAAAATTATCTCAATACATAAGGGAAAGGGACCAACATCAGAATGTTCATTCAAGATGAGTAGGAGGGGGTTATGGTCAGAAAAATTCTTGGCAAGAGCCTACAAATTAGAGTTGAGGAGAGAAGCCCAGTTAGGGGAAATAAGGAAGCAATCAAGTCTTACTTGGATGAGGTTATCTCCCAATCTCCTATTGGTCCTTGAGTATATTTTTGACCTTGTAAATTCGTATCCACAAGATCTCTGGTACTTAATAGGTCTGCCAAGTATGTCATACTATTAGAATACTTCATAAGACCCCCACATTTTTCAGATGGATATAAAGAAGAGTTAGTCCTCTACCAACAACTAGCGGGCCTCTTTATTGTTCATGATCCAATCTATAATTTCAAGTCAAAGATATTTCCTAGCATTCCTTACATTGGGGGAATAAATATTGATTAAGATCAAAGTAGACCCATAATGGGTCAATTGAACCCCTAGGCTATTCCTAGTTTGAAATAGTTTGCTACAACATAGTCTATTTGGATTCCACAAAACAACAAGGCCTCCCGAGGCCCATCAACATCACTAAAAGAAGAGTGAGAATTAGGCCAAATATTCTTAGCAATAAGTTCAAAGTTTTTTTTTCATTTTAACTTCTTATAGTTATAGTATATCAAGCTTGTGCTCCCAAACATAATTTTTTAGAGCCAACTATTTATGAGGGCTATTGAGATCTCTTATATTCCAGGAAATGATTTTCATTTTGACATCTTCTTTGAGGATGCTTCTAACATCCTTTTTTTTCCAATAGAAATCTCCTTTGTTGTTTCCCTATTTCTATTTTGTCTCTAGTTGGGTCTGTCAGGTTTGGTTTCAACACCAACATCCACCTTCCTTTGTTTAGCCTTCTTCTTTGGGGTTGACCATCCATCCTCTTCATTGGTTTGGCTATAAGTCCAAGATTCAATAGTTGTATTTGTCACAATGGTTCCAGAGGCTTCTCCATCCTTCATAACTCTAGGTATTTCACCTTCTTCTAGATCTTTAGTTAGTTCATGGGTAGCTAGGAGGTTAGGCTAGTCACAAAGAATTTCAGCAATATTTCTAGCAGAGACATCTGGGTCACATGGTAGGTTTTTCAAGGGATTCCTTTTCAATTGGGGTTATCAAAAGGTTTGTTGGGTGAGGTCATGGAACGGTTGGTGATAGGGTCTTCACAATGTCCAAATTTGGTTGTCTAGAACATTTAAAATCTCAGATTTGAAAGGATAGTTGGTTGTGATTTCATCCACTGGAGAATCCTCCTTAATGGGTTTTCTTATTACAGAGGACTTGCAGTCAGAGATTAGGTGCCCTAGTTTGGAACATTTTGACAACAAACAACATTTTCATAGCACACTTGTTGGTTCCATGAACCAAACTTAGATCTCAGAGTCATTAAGTTGGGTAGTCTTATTAATATTGATATTAACAAAAAACATGCAAAGACTAACTTGGAACTCATCTTGGTGATGATATATGAAGTAATGAAGTGGCCCATCGAATCCCCAATACATTGAAAAATTGACTCATCCCAGTATTCCAATAGTAGACTCAATAGTTGAACCCAAACATGAGTAGATTTGTTAAGGTCAACAACAAGATCAAATCTAGGCTTCTAACGGTAGAGAGATAAGTTGTGCTTCCCGTAAACCCAAGGACCTAAAGATAAAATAGAAATAAAATTGTTAGGAGCCATAAATTTGAAGAGAAATAACCCTCTAACCACAACACAAACTTCAACACTGCCCTTGAAGCGTCATTTAGCCTTAGTCCATCTTTGAACCATATCAACAGTTGGGCAGAAAGATAAATTTTCCCACACCAGAGTTCTCCATGGAAGAAACTATTCTATCAATGGAATAATCTAGGAGAGATATTTTGGTACCGAAGATAGAGTTCACAATTTTTGGTCGAGGGTGAGATTTATCTGTAGGACTTTGGGAAGAGTTAAGCAAAAAATTATTCCAACCTTTGGACTCCGGTAAGATAGGAATCACAAGAACCTCTTTAGAAACTAGAGGGGGAAGGTCCCCCAAGGAAGGCAAGAGTACATGTGCGGGAGGCAACATGTGGTCAAAGGGGGAACAAGGGAGGGGGACCATGGGGCTCCACCAAGGAAACATCTACCATGCGCGCAAGTAATTCAAACTAGTAGAGTGAGAAATTTGAGAGAGAATAATCTGAATGTTTGATGTTCAATTGCCAAAAAATAGGTTGTGATTGTTGATAAGAAAATGAGAGTGTATTAATAGGTGGATTATATGATTAGTGGGGTAAGGTTTGGTGATAGTGGGTTGGAGTGTGCTGATAGGTGGAATATATTATTGGGATGGTATGCATGTTTATGGTTATTGATAAGTGCAATGATAGGATGTATGAAAGGGGATTGTGATGAGTTTACAATGTGTTAGTTATGGTATAGATAAAGGTGGTAATGATTAAATTAAGAATTACATGGATGGAAATTTTGTTTGAGGTGTATTAATTAGAGGGGCATTTTAGGTGGCTAAATTGGAATAAATTTTTAGGTTAATGGGGTTAGGTAAAGCTAGGATATGATAATAAATGGTGTGTGATTGGTTAGGTGGAAAATGATCATACATTTTTTGGTATGAATATTATTGGTTTTTAGGTGTATCTATAATAGAAGGATGAGATGATGGAGTATGAAGAAAATTGGGAAATATCCTATTAGGTGTAGCATAATTATTGGATGTATAAGAATTTGAATGTTAGGTTTGGCTAACTGATGTAGGTTCTTGTTGGATGTGGTTATTAAGCTTAGACTTATACAATTTAGGTGGCACATTATCTCATTCTTCTATCAATCTTCCCAAGAATTTATCTCTATCAAGGTTAATGAGACAATTTAGATAGTTCTATGTAGTATCATTGTTGACAAAATCCATCAACTGGGGGGAGTATTCAGGTTGATTGAAAAAGTGCTCTTGCTCATATATGGTCTCATGATGCACTTGGGGTTGTGATATTTCACATTGGGTAAATTTAATATCACTAGGTAATGTAGGATTATCTATACATTGTTTAATATTTAGTTTTACTTGTGACCTAGTAATGGGGGACATGAATTTTTTTTTTGGATTTTGGATGATTTTTTATTTGTTCAAATTTTAGATGATTTTTGTTTTGCATTTTGGATGAATTTTTATTTGTTTAGATTTTGGATGGTTTATATTTTATTTATTTTTTGGATTTTGGCTAATATTTGATTATTTGGGATTTTTGGATAATATTTTGATTAATAAGGATAAATATTGGATAAATATGAAAATGGAAAAATGAATGATATTTGGCTAAATTTTATGAAAAACAATTATAATGGTTAGTGTGGGTTACGATGAGAGAATGATTGATGTTGAGGATACAGTGAGCTTATCTAGATCAATGGTACCTCCTAAATCAATGTGTAGGGTAAATGACTTATGATTTATGATTTTTATCTATGAGGAAAGTTCTCAAGCAAGATTGACTAGGACTCTTAGAATATTTAACTTAGGATAAGCCAAGTTCCTAAGTCAAT
This sequence comes from Sequoiadendron giganteum, assembly GCA_007115665.2. Classification (NCBI taxonomy): domain Eukaryota; kingdom Viridiplantae; phylum Streptophyta; class Pinopsida; order Cupressales; family Cupressaceae; genus Sequoiadendron; species Sequoiadendron giganteum. Next base: position 338,817,423 of record CM021103.1, on the reverse strand, counting down.
TTCATCTAAGGCGGTGAGATGATTTGATTTCATTAATTAAATTGCTAATTAATATAGGAAAATTTCTTAAGAGCATAAGAATTAAAGATATAATAGGATATGAACTCTTTATTTTTAAAGGTAAATTTTTACTTAGATTAAAATGGATGATAATGTGAGGTGATTTGGTATTTTCTTATAGATAAAATGAGTGAATATGTTTAATTTTTATGTTTGAATCATCAAGATTTGATGTGTTGATGGTGAAGGAGTGTTTGGTAAGGTTTGATGCTATAATATGGATGTAATTGATGTTATAAGCCTAGGTTTTAGACAAGGTTATGGTATCATGTGATTTTAAACCTAAGATGTGGTTTGGACCAATGTGGTGTTGAATTGTGAATACAATATGATGTTATGGTGTGTATATAATGGAGATGTTGGACAAGATAATGTTATGATACAAATATGGGTGTTGGTGTAAACCTAAGATTATGGTATAGCGTGAATATAAATGATAGTTTAAATTTTGGATACAAATGTATATGGTATAGTATAATGTGAAAGTTAAAAGAATGTTATGGATGTGGATGTGAATGAAGATGTTAACTCTAGGTTTGAACAAGATGATGTTATGATATGAATGAATATTAGCATTTAGATTAAATCATGATATGATAGGAATTTATGATATGGATTCAAAGTATTAATGTAAATGATAGTCTAAATGTAGGCTATTAATGTATATGGTATGATAGGATGTGAAAGGTAAAATAACGTTATGAATGTGGATGTCTATGGGAATGTTGACTCTACGATTTGACAAGAGGATGCTGTTTTATGAATGAATATGAGGATGCAAACCTAGTATGTAGATAAAATTATGGTATAGTAATTATGTAAAAGTGGTTATAAGTGATGGTGTAAACCTAGGATTTGGACAAAATGATGGTAAGTATGGAGGTAAATGATAATGATAGGATAAATTATATATTTTTTGTGAAAGGTAAAATCATGTTTTGGATGTGGATGTAAATGAGGATGGTTATAAAATGATAGCATAATATGGGTGTAAATGATAATCTAAACCTAGGATATGGATGCATATCAAGATGTTGATTACATGAGGATGCTATGATATGGATTTAAATGATGTTCTAACCTAGGATATATGTGAGGATGTGTATCTAAGTGAGATATGGATGATAAAATTATGTTATACTATGGATGTAGATGGTGGTCCATCCTAGGATGTGGATGTACATGAAGATGTAGTTTGGACAAGATGATGTGATGTCATGTATGTAAGTGAGAGTATGGATGACAAGATGGTGTTGTAATATGGATGCAATGGTGGTATAACCAAGGATATGTATGAATGCGATGATGTAAACCTAGGATTTAGACACAATAATTTCATGATGAGGATATGAATGAGGGTGTAAACCTAGTATTAAAATAATATTATTGTATGAGATGGATGTAAAAGAAGGTATGAACCTAGGATTAAGACAAGATAATGGTATGATATGTATGCGATGAGGTTATGAATCTAAGATTAAGATAATGGTATAGTATGATATGAATGTGAATGATTGTATGAACCTAGGATTAAGATAAAATTATGATAAGATATGGATGTAAGTGAGGGTATGTACCTAGGATTAGAAAAGATTATTATATGAGATGGATGTGAATGAGGGTATTTGGTTTATGGATAAATCCTAAGGGGAGAATACTAAGTGTGACTTAGGGTTATATAAAAATGGGATAGGTTGATATATGATCCTAAAAGGAGACTATTGGATATGGATGTTGAGATATTATTAGGTATGTAGGATAGGGTTGATGGATGGAAATGGCTATGATATGTAAGAATTGAATTGGAGATGATTGAAACCTAAACCTTAGCAAGAGGATAATCCTAATCTAAGCAAACAAACACAAAAGACTTTTTATTTTTGGAATATTTAATGTTTTTATATTTTTGGTATAAGAATACAAACAAGCACTTGGTATTCACAAAACATAGAAATAAATATAAATTATAAACCCTAAAATTATTCTATAAGTTATTTTAAATTCTTATATGCCCACCTATATACTATTTACCAAGGGTGTTAGTAGCTAGGGAATGTAAGTTCATGTACCACCTATGCACCCCTTACCTTAGAGGCTTAAACCTTTCCCAAATAGAGATCCACCTCTATGACTTAAAAATATGTGGTAACTTCTTAGACTACCATTTATCCAATTACCATTAGAGGGTGGCTAAAAGTTCATATCTAGGATGTATAAGCTTTCTAGGGAATCCTCAATATACCTAAAAGCTTAGGAAGCATAATCTCTGAACCAAAACATATCTAAAACAATGAGACCTAAGCACAAGAAAAGGTCCCTTCACCTTGTGTGCTAACAAATAGGGGTTCCAATTCTTTTCCAAACACAATGATGACTCTTTTGAGGTATAATTTTTTCCCCCCTTTATATAACCCACCATAACATGTGGTTGAGGTCATCCCCTTGATGATGAAATATAAGGTAGGACCACTAAAAATAAAATAATATTTCACATATGTTTTATCCTTAAGATCAGCTTAGAGTGTAAGAGGAGATCATACATAGGTGTACCTTGCGTATTAAAAAACTATTTATTTTAAGCCCAAATCGAAAATTGAGAGTAAATTTTTACCAATTTTTTAATGGTGAGAAAATAATGAATGCAAGCATATAAATAAAAAATAAAAAATATCTACAAATAGTCTTCATTAGGAAATCCTACAAAACCACATATTAGTAGTTTCAAATTTTCTCTTTGAGCAATTAAATATGCTACATTCAGTTGATTAGCCCAAAAATATAAAATAAGTAATTCAATAGAAATAGGCTTCTTATAATTTTTCAATAAATTTCAAAAAGTGAATCTTTGAAATTTGAGTTCATGTACAAAAGTTATGAGAATTCAAAAATTGCAAACAAAGCATGATTTTTTAGAAATTTTACTTGATGCTATGGTTTGAATCTAGAAAAATGGTTTGATCCATAGTGAAGAACTCTAAACTATCTTTCCAACACATATACAATTTTTTTTTGTTTTGGAAAAAGGCAACACATATACAAAATTGAAAATTTATTTAGAGGCATAAAAAATATGTGCATTTCCATAAACTAGTATGTTATACAATTTGAAAGGAAATGGGAAAGGTCTCTAGCCCCCTTGTTGCTAGAACTTGGTTGCCCATGTGAGAAAGTGCCAGTGAAAAGGTGTTTGGGATTGCACTTATCCTCGTATGTCGGGGATCTACAAACTTGTGACCAAGATCCCAAGTTAAGAAACACTCCTAGTCTGTCATATGGCTAGGGCCCTACATAAAAATAAATAAATATTGTAAAATAAAATTTATAAAATTAAAAAGAAAAGGTTTTTTGCATGGTCCATGTGTGTTTCATTCTATATACACAAGCACATGTATAACATGTGTACATACAACACATGTATATAATGTTGGTTATTTATATATGTAACCTATGCATAAATGCAAATATGCATATACTTCCCTTCAAATGATGTGTGTTTTGTATACGCCACATTTTATGTATATATACTATTTTTTATTTGTGTGTATATGTTATAGGAAAGCACAATTAGAGGTATATTAAATGCATGAATATAAAATAATGTCACTAATCTATGTATATATTACAAGTGGCATATACATACTATGGATTTATGTATATATCCTTTGCAACCATGTGTATCTCTAGTTATAGAAGAAAAAATGTATATATGCCAAAAATTTAAACTAGGTGGTATGGCCATAGAGATTTAATATAATCACATAGATTTTTTAATGAAAAAGTTACTAGATTTCTTCAAGAGAAAAATGTAGTAAATTATATGTCAAAATCCATCTCTTGACCTTTTTAGAGACAATTGTGATGTTTGTTTCTCAATTCTTGGATCCTATAAAAAAGTATTTCCTAGGACACCCAAAAATGTACTCACATATAAGATCAAACTCATGAAAAATCACAAGTACGAGCATTAGAAGTGTAAATTTCAAGTGAGGTTCACCAAAAATGCATGCATGCAAAATAAATAAAAATAACATTAAAATTAAACTAATCAAATACATGCAAACCTCAAATCATGCACATTGTGAAGATTTACCCATTTTGGAATGTCGGTACTCAGTTTACTAGCCTAACCTTAACATTCTCTAGATATCAAAATGATAAAACTTGGGTATGAACTTGAAATAGGTTTGATTTATATGTTATGAATATCAAAGATCATAAAGCAAAAACCAAGAAACTTCCATAAAAAATTGCACACAATAAACCTAATTTAGGTTATCAAAGTATTTGATAAAAGAGTTGATGCCAGTGATAAATTTAAGAAACCCCCCTTAAAAAAATATATAAAATCTTGGCGAATCTTTCATTTTTTAAGGAAAAAATATTAATTTATATTGGTGAATCTTTCCTCTTTTCTTAAAAAATATTAATTTTATGGGCAATTTTTTAACATCACTAAAATTTTGTAGAAAAATTTGGCAAATCTTGAAAAATAATGGTAAAAAACATTAATTATGATGGTGAATCCATCCAATCTAAAAATAATTCTCATTGAAAAGTAGGGGCCGAAGGGTGGAAATTATTTATGGGTTTAAGGGGTAGACTATAATACTTGCCACCATTATTTTAAAATATAATATAATGTCCCTCATTGTATTATGCAAGGTAAAATGTACCCATGATCTATAATTCTCATGGGGCTCGAAATTGCTTTAAGATAATTGATCTAATGACCTTCGTTGTACTCTACGAGGTAAAATTTACCCACAATCTATAATGCTCATGAGACCCCAAATTGTGGGCACTATGAGCATTACAAATTGTGGGCACTATGATCATTACAAATTGTGGGCACTATGATCATTACAAATTGTGGGTATATTTTACCTCATGGAATACAACAAGGGCCATTAGATTGTATTGTATATTTTACCTCATGGAATACAACAAGGGCTATTAGATTGTATTATAAATCAATGGTGGAAACTAAAGACTAGAAATATGGTCCTAAAGCAACTAATAATTATGATATACTATGGTGAATTAATATAGATTTTTGTTATAATTTATAAAATTTAGGCGAATCTCATATAATCATGTATCAAATATTGTGGTAAATTTTTGAGTTAATTTTTTTAATAAAATAAGTTCTTTGGCGATTTAAATAAGACTATAGTAAAATTTTGTAAAAATGTGGCAATTCAAGTCACATTGTAGCTTGAACTATTAGCCAATTTTAGATTCCCAAATTTCAACTATTAGCCAATTGGTGAATATTAGCCACTAAAAAAATCACAAGTTGATATGAATATATACATAAGATCCTTGCATATATAGGCAAGGTAGTGAATATAGGAAAGTTGAACGCAATAACTAACTACCCCTCCAATAATGGAACACTTGTTAACTCACATGATAAGTGTTCTTGTAAGTGGAAAATGACCATGCAAGAGGTGTCTCAAAAAGTGAGGACACTTGTCTCAACCACATGAGGTGAGACAAAACTATAGAAGTCCCTAAGTGGAGACTTAAAAAATGTGAATATGACTCTTTTTGGGTATGCAAAAGCTAGCTAGTTTGATAAAGTCACTATTTACACCAACACCCCCCCTTAAATGTAACTTAGGGAGTAATGTATGAACTAGTGATGAGTCTTGGATACTAGACCATGTTAGGTACTCATTTACAAATTTCTCATAAAGTGGAGTAAAGGAGAAAACCCCTATGGAAAATAAAAACCCCTCACTAAAACAAAAATGATACAATAAAGAAAGACTATGTAGCCCCCCTCATAAGATAATGATGACTTCGTTGAATGTTGCTCAAATACTCCATGTGAAGACTGATGTAGAAAAGGTATCTAAGAAGTGATGTGAAGTCTTGTTGTAAAAAATCTCTCGGTGCTCTCAACGAAGTGCCTCTAAATTTTGATGCAAGAAGTGATGTTATACTAGAAAGAATCTATGGATGCTCTCTCTAAAGCATCTTTGGAGTCTCATGTAACATGTGATGGTGGAGGATTTGATCATATTTTTAACAATTCCCACATTCTTTGAGTTGAAAACTTGGAATCATAGAATAAATGTAAGAGAAATATAAATTTCTCAAGGTGTGATGACAATGACAACCCCCCTTGATTATTTTGACCCCCCCTAAATCAACACTTTAAATGTTTTAGTGCATATAACAATCTCAATGTAATAAATAATGACACTTTATAATTGAGTGCAATATTGTTTCTAATGAAATGGGTAAGTGATATTCATTTTCATAAAAGCAATACTCAATTTGAGTATCTAATCAAAAGATACAATAATCATGTGCCAAATTTTGCACTTAGAAACTTAAAGTTTTCCTATTAAAATAGGAGAAAATATATGTTAAACAACACGTTTTTTAAATCGTCTCAATGCTAAAATCTCCAGAAAGGAAAGAATTTTCCATCGACTATTCACCATTTAAAATCCAACTTACAGTTTGAAAGTTACAAAAATTTGAAAATACTCCTCCCTTACAAGCTTTGTAATTTATCTAAATAGTTAGTTTAAGTTTGATGGTTAGAAAAAATAACATCAAATATTGTGCAAGGTTAGAAAAACTATGGGAAACCATATCAAATATTGATTTGGTCATTATGCGAAGTGTGAGAGATGCCAATAGGTGGCAACGAAACAACTCCACCTCTAATGTCTCCACTCTCCACTCTCTAGTTTTGACCTTGCAAGGCTATTTGAGGTCAGAGAGTCATGCTAGAATAATATTTACATTGTTTGTATGTGCTATAAAGTTTTAAAACCCTTGTGAGGTAGCATTCAATTACCCTCGTGGATGTGTAACCAATGAAGAACAACCGTTGTGGGTGTGAAGCCTGAGCCAAGGGTGAAATCAGATGTGGGAGCATGGAGGCCTCTTTCAAGTGTAGATATCATGAAACTGAAATGAACCTTTGCCTGGAAACAAATAATGTGGAGGGTGATTTATCTATCACATGAAAAATACAAGTTGATACTGAATGAGAGCAGATTGACACCACAAACATGCATATTAGTGCCAAATATTTGTTGGGTATATGAAGCCCAACGGTCCTTTCTTGGTCATTCCTTTCTTTTTACCATCTCTTTGCCTCCCTTCTTGAAGGAATTTCATTTCAAACTTGGTATGGTGAAAATAGTTGCTAGATAAAAGATTAAATGTTGTAGCATATGATATTGTACTGAACTGAAATTAATAAGATATTCTCCTGTGTGGATATAGTTAATTTGGTGAACCATTGTAAAAAATTGTGTGTTCTTCTTGTCTTATTTTTTAATTGTCAAATTTTTTGAATTTTGTAATTTCTTTCATTTGTTCTACGCAAATTTATCAACAATTGGTATCAGAGTTTGGTGGAGAATCTCAGTGTTGAAGCAGTTCTTTGGACATCGGTGAAGAATTTCTAGAGCTATGGATGACGCAGATAAATGGAAGATTTATAAGTTCGTAGGACAAAACTTTGAATTGTGGAAGGTTCAATTGGAATTGCTACTGATTAAGAAGGATCTCTCAAATGCACTGGTAGGGAAATCCAAAGGGAAAGGTTCCTTATCAGACAAAGAGTGGGAGAAATTGGATAAAAAGGAAAGGGAAAATATTTTTCTTTCATTGTCCAACAACATGCTATTCAATGTTTCAGTTGAGATGGCATTGACATCAAACAAGGTTTTCATCATGAAGAAGTTATATAATTTGAAGATGAGAGAAGGTGGAATTATGTCAAACCACCTCAATGAATTCAATACCTTAGTCACCCAATTGATTTAAGTAGGCATCAATTTAGATGATGAAATTAAGGCAATCTTGTTATTATGATATTTACCAAATAGCTAGGAAGGAGTGGTGATGGTAGTTAGAACTTCGGTGGCTGCCAAAAGTAAATTAAAATTTGATGATGTTGCAACCACACTTCTTAGTGAAGACATGAGGAGAAAGAATCAAGAGCCCTCATCTAGTGATGCCTTAACTGCTGTAAGCACTGACAATAGGGGAAGGAGTCAAGAAAGAGGTAGAAACAATAACATAAGAAGGTCCAAATCTGCTCCACGATCGAAGTCTAGAGGCAGAAATGGTGCTTGTCGATTTTGTGGCAAACCGGGTCACACAAAAAAGAATTGTTGGAATTATAAAAAGGCACAAGACAAGGTAAGAAAGAATGAAGTAAATGTTATAGATGATGGTGTTTTTGTTTTATCAACAAGTGACATGACTCCAATTTGTGGGTGCTAGATTCTGATGCTTCTTTCCATGTTACTCCATGTCGAGAGGCTTTCATAAATTACCAAGAAGGTATGTTTGGTAGAGTTTTTCTTGGTGATAATAAAGAATGTGCAATCGTAGGAAAGGGTGGTGTGATATTGTCTTTGAAAAATGGAAATAAGTTGATTTTGAAAGATGTGAGACATGTTCCTACATTGAAATGAAATTTAATATCAGTGAGTCAACTTTATGCTCAAGGGTGTGATGTGAAATTTTCTTTAGATACTTGGAAGGTAACCAAGGGTGTTTTGGTGCTTGTAAAAGGAAAAAAAATGGGTAATATTTATGTTTTAGAGTGCAATGGTGAAGTGGGAGCTGCAATGGTGGTTGTGGATACTGGTTTGGAGCTTTGGCATAAGTGGTTCAGACATATGAGAAAAAGAGGACTTGAAGTCATGCTTCAAAGGGATCAACTTCCTAGCCTCAAATCAATGTATTTAGAGATATGTGAGCATTGCCTTTATGGCAAGCAGAGTCAGATCAACTTCTTGAAGATTGGTCAAGATAGGAAATCTACACCTTTGGAGCTCGTGCACTCCAATGTTTTTGGTCCAACTGAGGTAACCTCCTTTGGAGGTGGTAATTATTTTGTTACCTTTCTTGATAATTGCACTCACAAAAATTGGATTTATATGTTGAATAGAAAATCAAAGGTGTTTTCAAAATTTAAATTTTTTAAGGCTATGGTTGAAAATTAGATTGGGCACAAAATTAAATGCCTACTAATAGATAATGGGGGAGAGTTTTTCTCTTCAAAGTTTGACACTTTTTGTGTAAATAATGGCATTCAAAGAATTAAGGTTGTTCCTTTCACTGTCCCTCAGGAAACTGGTGCAACTGAGAGGTTGAATCGAACGATTCTTGAGAGAGCTTGGTGTATGCTCTCGAATGCCAGATTGGGGAAAGAGTTTATGGAAAAGGCTTGTAATACAATGATATATTTGATCAATTGAGCTCCTTCATATTGATTGGATTTTGATATCTCGAAGGAGAGATGGCTTGGGAAAAAAATTTCTTATCATCATTTGTGTGTGTTGGCTATGAAGCCTTCGTGCACATTCCTAAAGAGAAACAAATGAAACTTGATCCAAAATCAAAGAGATGCATATTTCTTGGATATGGTGAGGATCAATTTGGTTTTAGGTTTTGGGATCCGATTGCAAAAAAAAACGTAGATGTCGAGATGTTGTCTTTAATGAGAAAGTATTTCCTACTGCTCAAGAACAAAGGCCTTCATCGAAAGAATATATCAAGGTTGATATTTTTGAAAATAACACTCCTTTGGAAAAGGCACAGTCATAGAGATATCCACCAATTTTTAATTTTCAGCCTCCTCTTGGTAGCTCGCAGCCTCCATTATTTTCTTCATAGCCTTCTTGTGTCGGTACACAACCTACTAATATTCCCTTGTCTTTGTTTGATTTAAATCCCACCAATAATTAGCAACAAGTTACAAATATTGTGCAACCTCGAATGGGCATGCTAAATCAAACGTAGCCCTCTCATTTTTCTGCGTAACCTTCTACCATTGGCATCACTCATCATCTTCACACACAACCATCTAATATTTCTTCACCGTGTTCTAATACTCTTGTGAAGTTAACAATAGACTTACCACACACTTCAAATGTGAATGCCCAACCTTCTATTATTCATTTACCGCCTTCATCTACTTCCACGTGTTTTGTACAGGTCCTAGAATATTCAACACAACCTTCAAATTTTACATAATTGCCTTTGTTTAGTTCCACACAGCCAAGTGGGAGTATGATGCATCATTTACATGACAAAAATTTGCACACTTCTAGGAGCTCCACTCAACCTCAAATGGAAACCTGTGTTGTACAATGTGTGATGCCAAATTTGCATAATGAGAAACAGAACATTGGAGGTAGTGTGCAAGAACATGGTGGTTTCTCACAATAGCATAATTTTCAGTTTGATATAGAGGCAATTCAATAACAATTAAAAAGATTGAATCCATACACAATTTGTAGCAAGAATAGGCTCCTCAAATAAGAAGATCTACTCAAGAGAAGAGAAATTCGACAAAATATGATGACTATGAATTATTGCTTTCCGATCAGTCAGAGCCTAAGACATTTAAACAGGCTTGTAAAGATGTAAATTCAGTGAAATGGATGGAGGCAATGCAAGAAAAAAAAATTGTTTAAGAGCTAATGATACATGGGATTTGGTGACTCTTCCACCAAATTGAAAACCTATGAAGAATAAATGGGTGTATCGACTGAAAAAGAAGATGAAGGTAATAAAGAATACAAGGCTAGATTGGTTGTGAAGGGATTTGATTAGAAAAAAGGGATTGATTTTAATGAAATTTTTTGACCAGTTGTTAAAATGACAACAATTTGTGCTGTGTTGGGCATGGCAGCTATTTGGGACCTTGAGCTTGTGCAACTTGACATTAAATCAATGTTTCTTCATGGGGATATTGAAGAGGAGTTGTATATGAAGAAGCCTGAAGGTTTTGTATAGCAAGGTAAAGAGCATTTATATTCCAGATTGAAGTGGAGTTTGTATGGGCTCAAACAAGCCCCAAGATAGTGGTATCTATAATTTGATAGCTTCATGACTCAACAACATTTATCTCATTGTGAATCAAAGCCGTGCATTTATTATAAGAAGCTTGCTAATGGTGAGTTTGTTATTCTTTTACTTTATGTTGATGATATGTTCGTTGCTAGCACTAGTGTGAGGATTGTTTGTGAATTAAAGCAATATTTAGGTCAACATTTTTCCATGAAAGATTTAGGGGCAGCAAAGAGAATTTTTGGGATGAATATAATCAGGGATAGACAAAAGAGAGAAATCATATTATCTCAAGAAAATAATATTTCCAAAGTTTTGGATAGGTTCAATATGTCAAATGCCAAGCCTGTTAGTACTCCATTGGCTGATCAATCTCTCTTATCTTCAGCTATATGTCCAAAAACTCAAGAATATGAAGAAAAAATGAAGGGTGTTTCATATTCATCTACTTTTGGGAGTCTCATGTATGTCATGGTTTGTACTCGTCCGGATATTGCTCATGTAGTGGGAGTTGTGAGCAGATTTATGAGTAATTTGGGTAAATCTCATTAGTAGGAAATTTAGTGGATTTTGAGGTACTTGAAAGGTACATCAGGTCATGTTTTATGTTTTGGAGGTAATGACACTCAATTGTGAGGTTATGTTGATTCAGATATGGCTAGAGATTTGGATAAAATGAGGCCTACTACAAGTTATGTGTTCACCTTTTCCAGGCAATGATTAGCTTGGTTTCACAGTTGCAACAGGTTGTCACTCTTTCTTCTACATATGCATAATACATTGCTCTCATTGAAGGAGAAAAGGAGATGATATGGCTATAATGGTTTTTGGGTGAATTATGGTGTAAGAAATCTATTTTTACCTTATTTTGTGATAGCAACAACACTATTCACATGGAAAAAAATCCACTTTTCATAATAGAACAAAGCACAGAGAACTCAGGTATCATTTCATTTGACATGTTCTTGATGATGGTAAGCTGCAGGTGGAGAAAATTGACATGAAAGTTAATCCAACAGATGCATTGACGAAGGTAGTTCCACGAGAGAAGTTCAAATTTTGTAGAGCTTCTCTCGGAATTCTGAAGAAGTGACTATAAAGGACCAAGTAGGGGAATGTCTTGTATGTTGCTGTGATCATTGGACTTCAAGTGGGAGATTGTTGGGTATATGAAGCCCAACGGTCCTTTCTTGGTTGTTCCTTCCTTTTTACTGTCTCTTTGCCTCCCTTCTTGAAGACAGTTTATTTTAAACTTGGTATGGTGAAAAGAGTTGTTGGATAAAAGATTAAATGTTGTAGCATATGATATTGTACTGGACTAAAATTAATAAGATATTCTCCTTCCTGGATAGTGGATGTAGCCAATTTGGTGAACCACTGTAAAAAATTGTGTGTTCTTCTTATCTTGTTTTTAATTTGTCAAATTGTTTGAATTTTGTAATTTCTTTCATTTGTTCTGCATGAATTTATCAACAATATTAGTAGGCCGAGCCAGTAAATGAGTAAGTTGAGGCCAAATTTGCACCAAAAAATGGAGAAAGTTATAGATTGATTGCAAAGGATTGCTTAAATTTCTAATTGACTCCTCAAAATTGATAAGATTTTGCAAATGAACACCAAAATATTGAGAAAATAATACTTGCAAGAAAATCAAGAATAAAACTACTAATGTTAATGATGCCAAACAAAATTTGACATCACATCCAATAGTTTTACATGTAAATCAAATTGCACGGAACTCTATATTAGGCTAGATGCAATATTTTGGGAAGGGTTTTGCTTGCATGAATATGATACCATGTAATTGTTAGCACAATTTAACAATTTCCTAACTTACTTTTGTTGCTTTGCTTTATTGTAAGATACCTAAGAAAACACTCTTTTCTCTTTCCTAAAATTCCCCTGATTTTCCTCCATGCTTTATTCCTACGAATGGCTTTAACATTGTAAATTATGCATTTTTGATTGTGAATAATGAGAAAGTTTTCAATTTATTCTCGCTCAAATTTTTCCTCTATTCACCTCCAAGTTTTTCTTTTTTTTTCCCAAGTAGATTCTTCCATGCAACTTTTGTTAAAATTTTACATGGTATTAGAGCACACAAGAGATAGGAAAAAGGAGCATAAACAATTCTTTTGTAGGTACTAAAGATTAGAGCTATTAGAAAGAATGGAATTTACAAGCTCTACAATTCTCATGCCATATAACTATTTTGAATGGAAGCCAAATATTCTACTTTAGCTTAGATGTAGAGGCTTGTATCAGATAGTCATGGCAACAGAGATTGAACCAAATTATGTAGTTGAAAAATCCAAATATTTCAACCACATGGATGAAGCCTTCAGTTTCCTATGTTTATCCATGTCTCCAAAATTGTTGTTTCATGTTGAAGCATGCAAAAATCCAAACGAGGTTTGGACTATGCTAGAGACTCCTTTTGGGAAGCAAGATGAGATGCAGGGTCACATCCTTGAAAATGAGCTTAACTCATTAGATCTGATTAGTTTTGAAAACATTCAAGACTCCTTCACAAATTTCAAGGCCTTATTACTCCACTTGAAAGGATACGAAATCGATGAATCCCAGGAAGAACAAATTAATTCTTGCTATTTTGTCAAAATTGGGTCTAGAGTATGCTTTATTTGTCTCCACTTTTCACACAATCAAGCTTACAACAAGAGAAACTTGGAAGATTCCCACACTCAATGCTTTTATTGAGTCCCTGATACATGAGCAGGATAAGCTCATAAAGATGGGTACATTAAAAATTCTAAAACTCATGCACTTTCTATGCGTGCAAGTGGGAAGAATAGTTTGAAACCCAATCAAAAATCTAAAGGTAAAGAAAAGAAGGAATGCCCAATATGTGCATATTGTAAAAATCCAAGACATGATGAGCATAAGTGCTATGCCAACAAAATTGAAGAGCTCAAACATTTTCTACGAAAGAATCATATTCAACTGCCTTCATTTGTGTCTTCAAGATCATCCTCTACATCCACTATGGTTGCTTTAGAATCAGGGTCAACCACTATGGCACATGGATTAGAAAAGATGAAAGGATATGCACTCACTGCATCCTCACATCCTCAGTCGTGCAGATGGCTTCTAGATTCAGGTACCCCTCATCATATGGAATCTTCTAAGGGTATGTTCTCTTCATTTGTGCCTTATGAGTTACCTAATATTTTGAGGGGTAACAATACATATATTAAGCTATGTGGGAAAATTTCTATTGATATGGAGGACAAAACTATCAATGATGCACTTTGTGTTCCTTCTTTGTCATCAAATCTCCTTTCTATCTATCAAGTTACTCATAGTGGAAAAGGTTAGACAATTGAGTTCACTCCCGATGGAATCTACATAAGGGACTTGGAGACTAGGATATCATTGCTATCAAGATGGTTGATTATTCATCTTGTTTGTATTCCTTTTCACATTTTTCTTTAGCTACGGATAATGTTCCTTTGACTGCATATCACACTCATTCATCAAGTGTGAATCATGTTTGTGAGGAGATGTTTGGTCATCTAAACCTTGGTATTCTAGAGACTAGTGTTGAGCTTCCTACTTCTCCACCTCTTGCTTCTTTGGCTATTAATGCTTCTATTCAGTAGGATGATCATATTTTTTTAGATCTTGCTTTGTGGGATGAATATTTGACAGGGATTTCTAACTTGCTTGTGGAGTCTCATATTGCAGTTTTGAATAACACACTTGAGGGGGTTTCTCTCCTCTTTGATGACAATTTTAGTACAATTTTTATCCCATCTCTATTATCTTTGGAGATTTAAATTCACGAGTTTCCTCATTCACTTGATTTATCATGTTTCTTAGTTGATTTTGACCATGATCATGTTATGGTTCATTCGAGCTTGGAGACTCCTCAATTTTTAGACACACATGTTGATACTTCATCCTTCCTCCTTTCAGTTGGACATGGAGTGGCTTCTTCATTAGCCTATGGATTTGTTTCTTCCCAAGGGAAGACATTTTGCTTGCAAAAATTGGGCCATCTTTTGTTTTTAGGCATTCTTCATCAACTTGCAGTATTGTTCCACAAGCTATCAAAATCTTCACAAAGACTTCCATTAAGTAGAAGTTTCACTCTTTGTGAGACCTTCTTGGGGTGAAGGACATTGCATCATAGTAGTTGTCATGCTCAGTTAGCTCTTTTTTAGGGGGGTTTTGTTCCCATGAGGTTTTCCATCTTTCCTCTCTTTAGAATTTTGTCTCCTTAGTTAGACTTAAGGGGGGGTGTTAACACATTTTAGAAATTTCCTAACTTAATGTTGTTGCTTTTCTTTATTATAAGCTACCTAAGGAACACTCTTTTCTCTTTCCTAAAATTCCCTTGCTTTTCCTCCATGCTTTATTACTATAGATGGATTTTACATTGTAAATTTTGCATTTTTCATTGTGAATAATGAGAAAGATTTCACTTTATTTTTGCTCAATTTTTTCCTTTGTTCACCTACAAGTTTTGTTCTTTTTTTCCAACTAGATTCTGCTATGCAGGTTTAGTTAAAATTTTATAGTTATGATTTTTAAGATCATAAAGCAAAAGCCAAGAAACTTCCACAAAATACTTGCACACAATAAAACTAATTTACATTATCAAAGAGTTTGATGAAAGAGTTGATATGAATGCACATAGGAGCCTTGTATATATATAGGTAAGATAGTGGAGGTGGGAAAGTCGAACACAATGACTGACTACCCCTCCAATAATGGAAGACTTGTTAAATCACATGAAAAGTGTTCTTGTGAGTGGCAAGTGACCATGCAAGAGGTGTCTCACAAAGTGAGGAAACTTGTCGCAACCACATGAGGTGAGAAAAAATTATAGAAGTCCCTAAGTGGAGACTTAAGCAATGTGAATAAGATTTTCTCTAGCTATGTAAAAGATAACTAGTTTGATAAAGTCATTATTTACATTAGCATTATAGACTTGGAAGAGAATCATATTAATGGATAAGATTCAATTTGGAGTCTCAAATTTGGTCCATGATTTAGGGGACTGATGAGGAGATTTGGAAAGCATGGGAGAGTTGCATATTAATTTAATTTTTAATTAAAATAATTACTATTACTCAACTCATATTGATTTGGGGTTCAATAGGTTTGATTGATGAATTAACTATACCTGTACATGGAGGAGTTAATTAAGTGTATGAGAGAATTAGGGGGAGTTGACTATTTTCTTGGAATAGTTAACTAACTACATGAATGCGTGAAGTGAATTTTATTTATGTGGGACTGGGAGTAAGTTTAAGTGAACTAAATTAGACTAATTAATCAACAAGGTGAGGAGGAATTTAATAATTAATTAATTGAATTATTGGTGCACATGAGGTGAAAAGATTAAATTAATTTATTAATAGATATTGTGTGGATAAATATGAATTAATAATTTGGATAAATATAGATATTTAATGAATAATGATAACCTAATTTAATTAAATAATTAGGAATAATTTAATTAAAGTAGCCAGCATTAGGAGTCCTAGGTGATGAATGGTGTTAAGTTGATAACATGTGTCCTAGATGACGAATAGTGTTAGAGGTCCTAAGTGATAAGATGTTGAATAAATGAATTAGGTCTTAGGTGATGAATGATGAAGGTGAAAGAAATATTAATTAGGTTTCTACACGTGATTTCCACTATACAAGATCATGATCAATCATCATAAGATATAAAAAAAGTAATTCTTTGAGCTGTATTAATTTTATGCACAATAAAATAGACTTCTAGTTGCTTAATCCATGTATCCAACATTTGTACATTAAGTTATCCATTTAAAGTCTTAATTGTAATTTCATTTCAACCTTAAATAGACTTACATTCATTGCTTCTGTATTGGGCTCATTCAAAAAAAATCTTCTTTCATATCTTCCTCAATAATACCAAACTTCTTGGCCACAACTTTAACTAATTCACCAATGAAAGTTTATTGTTCTTCTATTTTACCTTTTCCTTACATGTTTGTTCTTGTTTTTTCCTCAAGGCCATTGTTGATTCTCCATGAAGCATCTTATGTGGCCTTCTAGTGTTGTCATCCATGCATTCAACTCCCTTATGTATGCACTTTGAAGCCTTGTTACAACTATGCACATCCTTTAACAATTCTATAAAATATTAAAATGCTATGACACCAAAGTTAATCTATAAACTCTAATTTGGAATTCATAAATTAATTAAAATACTTAATGCATTTGTATTTCCTTTTGAATGGAAAATTTAGATTGTTAAGAGAAGGAATTATCGTTCTTATGCATAATCAAACATGTAAAACTCTTACAATAGAAGAATTTAATCTTGGAAAACCTCCAATGCGGAAGAAAAACTTGTTTTGGCAATGACAATGCGCCTTCATACCCTCTAGTAATTTTCAAAGAAATGGTTTAAAAAGAGCACAATGTTGTCTTCTAGTTTTGCTTATTTCTTCTATAAGAATAGAAAATGCATTAATTCCAACTTCTTTAGCCACCAATAGATTAAATACACTAATACAAGCCTCATTATTGATCGTCCAATGCTAAGTTGAGTTTTGCTAGGCTCAGAGTGAAGATAATCATTTATTAGATATTGAACCAGTGCTTATATAGTTAAACTTCTAAGTTTTTAATTTCAACATCACTTTGGACACTAGTACACTATGTTGTGGTCGAAACACCAAACACACTTGTGTTATTATCTAGACACCAATAAACACATCATGTCATCTTTCGAGTCACATTGGTGTTTGTGCTTGATATAATTTATAACGTTGTGAAACATTTATCTTTACACCTAAAACTTGGTCTATATTCCTATTTTTCGTATTACATATAATTTTCAAATCTTTTACATTATACAATAATATAAAAGAATCTCATGTTATAATTGTGTAAAATTATAAATAAAAACCTTCAAATTAAATTTGTCTACTATTTACATATCAAATAATTAATATTTAATAATAAACATTTTAAATATCTAAAATACATATATCTAAAATTATCGACAATAAAATTATTTTATTTATTTAAAAATAATTTTATTTACAGTTGTGAAAATTAAAAAAAACAATAATTATAATTATTAAAAAATTGACATAAAATAATAATAAATATGAAAATTCAAAATTGCATCAACCTATACATAAAATATAACAAATAAATCTTTAAACTAAAATTAATTATAAACAATAAAATGAAAAGGTATACGCTTTTGTCCTATACTCTAAATAATAGAATAATGATTTTGTTTCATTAATGGATGACTACTTTCTTAAAATTAAAGAATAAATGAGATACTTTTGATGGGGAATAAGTTATTAAAGTGGATAAAAGAAAAGTAAGGTTATGATGCCCCTAACCTTCGTGCGTGATGATCGAGAGGAGACTTTCTTTTTATAAAAGTTTAAAATGGCAATAATAAATTTTCTTTCTTTACATTGGGATTTGTACAATTTTTCAACTTTCATTCTCTAGTGGATACATTTCATTATTATTCATCATGTAAGAATAAACTTAGAATTTATAAAGTCTTTTTCCAATGAAATTTGCTCGTATAATTAATTACATGGGTGTTAGTCTAAAGTATTATTTTCTTTGTGGGAGACTAATCATGTAAATTGTAGTGTCTTCTTTTTCTTGTTTTAAATTATGCTTTCTCTATGGGAGGTTGTTTTGCTTACTCTTTCATGTATTTCATGACTTTATTCTTGTAAAAGAGATTGGGACCTTTCACAACCTTTAAAATTGTTAATAAAAAAATTCTTTAATTTTTTTTTAAAATTATAATAATTTATAATTTTGTATTAAATTATATTTTGAAGTATATATTTAATATTTGTGGGATATAAAAAATATTGAAAATATAATTTTTGTTTATATTATTAATTAAATAAATAATGATAAATGAATAACTTGTAAGGTAGTATGATGAGATTGATAAGTGAAATAAATGATAAATTTAATATAGAAATAAAATAAAATAAATGTGGTATTTAGTTTGAAATTTGATGATAGAAAGGTTGTTTTGATAGATGTTGGATGTTGACTTCTCAATATTATAGAATTTTAAAATTGGCTCAAACAAACATTTCTACTCTCTAGATTAACTACTTTTTACTCTTAACTGCCTATACTAGTGTAGAATTGATATCCACAAGTGTGGATCTGAAATTATGTGTAGACTTTATATAAAAGTCGTTGATTTGACTTGACAAAATACAGACTATTAGGATTTTCTTGCCTTGAGATTTGTTGTTTTAATGCACCTAATGATAGATAGTGTTTAGGAATACCTTTGGGAAATCTATCAAATTATGAGGGTCAATCTCTCTTTATTTAAAACCCTAATGTATTGTCTCTATGAATTTGATTGAATGGTTGAAGACAATAAGAAAGTATGTGATGGGGCTTGGATGGAATGATGCTCTAATAATGCTACTAGAATAATCTCATAAATGCTCCATAACAATTCCTTTGCATGACACTTGAGTGCTCCTAGATGATCTTCAATATGATTTCAAATCAAATAGTGAATTTCTTTAAATACAACCAAGAATACAAATAAACATAAATGTGCATTACGTCAACTCAAATGACTAGTGAAAATATTGGCAAGGTGTTAAATTCAATTTTAATTTTTAAATATTCAATTATTAGATTTGTAACTATTAAAGTGACCTATATCAAGTCTTTGCTCCGAAACTTAATTGAAGGTAATGAATGGGGGATCCGAGGATCAACACCAAATTTATGGAGATAAGTGATATTGGGAAAGGGAAATAGTGATGTGATGAGCTAAAGGGAAATAGTGATGTGTATGGGTTGGAAATTCATTAACATACCATAACAAAAAGCAACATTATCACAATCATCCGAGAAACTATAAAATAAAACTAGCATGGAAGTAGAACCATGCATGCAAGATGAGCAAAGTCAAAGAGAACATCAATAAAATCATGCAATGTTGTCTTTTATTGCTGCAAATTCCCTTTGCACCAATTCTCCAACCATTTACAAATGAGGAGCAAGCCCCTATTTATAGTTTTCCAAAGCCCAAATGAATGACTAGGATTGATTTGCATTGTGTGGATCAAATTTGTTTTACATTAGGGTTTCACCTACCCCCATTATATAGGAATTTAAAGTACATCATTTGTCTCATTCCTATTTTGTCATCTAGTGACTCAAGTACTACAGAAAATTTACTATCTAGTTGATTGCCCTTTAACTATAGTTGAAACTGCTGGAAGGTTGCCCCTTATTTGATGGATCTACAACATTCTTCATCCAATCAATTGAATCTTGCTAGAAAATTTGTATCGTAGAAGAGAAAAAAATGTCATTCCTGATTTTGGTGGACATCTCCTGACAGATCATGATTGTGTGATGAAAGACAAAATACCTCCCTCTGGCTCCCTTCAAGGCCACCCTTTGTAGTTTTTTCATTGACTTCCTCGGCATAGGCCTTCTTCTAACATAATCTCTATTGATTGGTGCTAGGAGGAGAGGCAAGCATAAAATGAATGGTGATGGGAGAAACACACTTGTTCCTTGTTCAACTTTTTCAACGGGCCTCCTCGACGGACCCACATCAAGTTCCATAAATCCTGCATACACGAAGTGCAGTAAGTGCTTTCATATGTAAATCAAGGAAAATATTAATCAAATCCTGCAAGCTCACTGTTAAATCCATCCATGCATCATTAAAATATCATAGTATTCATCATTGTTCCACATTTGGAGCTCATTTGGCCCATAAACATAAATGTGGGTTCAAGGGTGCGGGTTTCCCCCACGACAGATGAAAGGAAGATGATAGATGGACAATAGACGAAAGGCAGACAACAGATGAACGACGAATGGTGGACAACCTTCTGACGGATGGAAAAAACAAATACAGAGCCCACCAGGCGGGGGGAAGTCAAGGGTCGACCACCCTAAAAGAGGCAATCCACACACAAAAACCCGCACACGGTGGCCCGTAAGGGAATTTCCCACGACAGCGATAGAGGGACGAAGGCTTGCAAGGGAAGTTCCCACGGACGACGACGGAGGGACGGCGACCCGCAAGGGAAGTTCCCATGGACGATGACAAAGGGATGAAAACCCACAAGGGAAGTTCCCACAAACGAGGACGGAGGGACGACGAGCCACAAGGGAAGTTTCCACAGACATCAATGAAGGGACGGTGGCCCGCAAGGGAAGTTCCCACGGATGGCAATAGAGGGATGGCGGCCTGCAAGGAAAGTTCCCATGGACAGTGATGGAGGGATGTTGACCCGCAAGGGAAGTTCCCACGGATGGCAACAAAGGGATGATGGCCCGCAAGGGAAGTTCCCATGGACAACAACAGAGGGATGGCGACCCACAACAAAAGTTCCCACAGATGAAAACCAAGGGACGGCGACCCGCAAGGGAAGTTCCCACGGATGATGATGGAGAGACAACGACCCACAAGGGAAGTTCCCATGAACGGCGATGGAGGGACAATGGTTTGCAAGGGAAGTTCCCATGGATGACGACGGCCCACAAGGGAAGTTCCCACAGACGGTGACCCGCAAGAGATGTTCCCACGGACAATGATGGAGGGACGACGACCTGCAAGGGAAGTTCCCCTAGACGACAATGAAGGGATGACAACCCACAAAGGAAGTTCCCACGAATGGTGATGGAGGGATGATGACCCACCAGGGAAGTTCCCACGGACGACGACGGGGCGATGGCAGCTTGCAAGGGAAGTTCCCACAGACGGCGATGAAGGGATGGCAACCCACAAGGGAAGTTCCCGCAGACGACGATAGAGGGATGGCAACCCACATGGGAAGTTCCCACGGATGGTGATAGACAGATGACGATGGAGGGACGATGGCCCACAAGGGAAGTTCCCACGGATAGCGACAGAGGGACAACGACTCGCAAGGGAAGTTTCGCAACTTCACAAAACTTAGTAAATTTGAGATTTTTCAATTTTAGCATGTGGGAAAAGGGGGAGAAAGAGTGCCAAGACATATTTCCTTAAGATTTGACTCATTTTGAAAAATTTAGAAATTTGGGAGGGGGAAGCCGAAGGGTCCACTGCCCTTTTGAAAACAACAATGAGCACACGACGACCTGCCATGATGACCTGCAAAGGAATTTCCACAATGTCTAAACACATGGAAAACTTGATGCATACCCCTTTAGGCATGTGAAGTCATTCATTTGATGGTCCCTAGATGATGAAAACTTGAAGTTTCTACCCCTTTTGGAAAGGTGAAGATTTGGAAGGGGGAAGCTAGAGGGTTCGTTGCCCTTTTAAAATGGAAATGAGAACACGACAACCCACACATGGCGGCCCATAAAGGAATTCCAGCGAACAACGATAGAGGGATGACGAACTACAAGGCAATTCCCCTAGATGATGATGACCCGCAAGGAAATTTCCACAACCTCCCAAAACTTAACAAAACATTGGAAGTTCACTTAGGCATCATGAAAACATCCCAAATCTATAGGAAACTTGTCCCCAAAGTCAAAATTGAAGGAAAAAGTGAAGCAAGTGAGCAGGGACCAAGTTAGCTGGAGCAAGGCAAAAACGAAAAGGGGGGAGCCTCGCAAAAGAAAAAGATAGAAAATTTAGATAGGTGGACTTGGTCAAAGGGAACTCTAGTCAATTTAAGGCATATGACCAACCTAATCTTGGGAATAGGGGTGCACAAAATGAGGCGGGAGAAAAATAACCCGCTAGGAGCAAAAGAAAGGGGGTCCCTACCTTCAGCGGGGTGTGTGTGCATAATATGCACAACAAGGATTAGCTCACAATATAAAGTAATTGCAACACTGAATATAAAGGGCTCACTATGCAAAATAAAGAATGACTCACTACCAAAGGCTCACTTCCAAATTAAAGAAAAGAAGAAAGAAGAATGTTACAGTGAGAAATCTATCTCAATGCAACAAAAAAGTCCACCATAAAATCACTAACACATTGATAGCCTCTCTGAAGATTGTAGACACCTTCTGCTCATTGCTTCCAGTTGTATAACTCATTAAGATCACATTTCACTTCTCAAATT
The DNA here is from genome assembly GCA_007115665.2 of Sequoiadendron giganteum. Lineage (NCBI taxonomy): Eukaryota > Viridiplantae > Streptophyta > Pinopsida > Cupressales > Cupressaceae > Sequoiadendron > Sequoiadendron giganteum. Next base: position 338,794,465 of record CM021103.1, on the reverse strand, counting down.
TGTACTTCACAACTCTGCAATTCATATCATACACTACTCTACCTAATTCTCCATCAACACAACACTTATTTATACCTTCTTCAACCTTGAAAACATTCTCCAAGGTTGGTTATGCACCTCAACTATGAAAATTCAAATTAGGTCGACACTAAGCATTCCTACAGTGGAAAGGAATGAAATCGAACCACACCACATCTTAACTTAGACCCAAATCATACATATACACCACGTTACACTTCCACAATCATCGAAGTAAATCCATAATTAGTGTAAACACCCAAGGTCAGCTGAACTAGTGTAAACACCATTAACATTTAAGTATACACTTCCTCAAATCCAAAGATGACTCGTGAACCACACACAACATTCAAACAAAATCAAGAGTATTCCATAAAAACCCTGAAATCCAAAAAATTCCTTCGCAAAAAAATTGACTTAAATAATGTACACACCTAGTACACTCAAATAACCTTCCATACACTATAACTCAAGAAACCACCTTGTGGAGAAAAAAAACATGAACAACTTTGACTGAAGGTAGATATGAACCTTATTAGCACACTTCTAGAACCACAAGACTAAAAACAAAATTGTAGAGAAATGTGGAGCAAAACCTTTTCTCCTAGACAACACTACAACACAGTTCACACAACTTCTTCTACACAATTATTTAGACCAATAAATTATGGGTATAGAACCTCTAAACACCTCTGACCAACATATCCAAACTGCACAAGTAAATCTTCAATACAAAAGAAATATGAACCAAAATTAGAACACCACACTATATACCAGAACACCTCTGCAACACAATTTTTTCCTCTTTTATTCAAATTTTATCAAAATCACTTGGAAACCAAGTATCAGAGACACATACTCATCATCTTTAGCACTTCCTCATAACCACTACACCAATGAAATCCACAAATAGAAGCTTATCAAATAAACACTAAAGGTTGACATCAGTAGCACTTACTAATGATAACATAATGAAACTAACCAAAGTATCATGACAACTTCTCAACCATTACCAAATGACAACACAAACATAAGCCTATTGACATCGATGACAACACTAACTACTTATACTTGCAATAGTTTTTTCACATTTTTACATCCTTGTTGGGTTGGTTCATCTTTGAGGGAAGTGTAAAAATTATCTAAGTTTGAGAGGATGACATTCATCTTCCTAAATAAATTTGGGTCCTCAGTTTCATCTTCCTCATTCTCTTCCTTTTCATCCTTATCTTTTTCTTATGTTTCTTTCTCCTTTATTTTTATAGATTCATTGGAAATTTCCTTGATATTGAGGTTAGGGGTGGGTCAACCAACAATCCAATCAAACCTTCTTATACTTAGCCTTCACCCACCCGCATCATCCTTAGTGCCTATATCCATGTTTCTCTTGTCATCCTCCTCCTTAGCTTTCATAATCCCTTTGTTAGAAAAATCTTTCTCACCAAATGGAGTATCATCTTCTTTAATGACTTGTATGAGTTTTCTTTTGGGTATTCTAGCTTTGAAGTTCTTGAGATTCCCCATAGGGCTCCGCTTACTAGGAAACCCAAAATAGGAGTCCTTAGGAGGCTATTTTTTAGGTTGCAAAGGTCAACTACAAATTCGTTTTGGGAAGAGGAACACAATTACTTTGGAGAATTGAAGCAAGGTTTAGCAACATCTTGAAGGGAATATTTCAATTTGGTATCCATCAAGGGGTCCATCTTATTTTTTTTGGCTTTAGAGCAGGGGAGTGTCACCATAACAAAGCCCTTGAGTTTTCTTTTTGTGATCTCTAGAATGGGAGAATCAACTTTCATTCCAGGACTTGTGGGTGAGGATTCATCATTGAGGCAGTCCCTTATGAGCTTTGAAGGGCACAAAGCATGGAAAAATTGATACAAAAAAAGATTTGGTGCAATGGGATAGGGGCCTTATTAGGGTTTTTGAAAGACAGTTCTTTGGCTTCTTTAATTGGAAAATCCAAAAATGTTAGCAGATAAAAGGGAAAACTGATAAGAGTTTCGTGTCTAAAGTGGTTCAAAAGGGTGAATTGAAAGTGAAAAAAAATCTTAAGTTTTCCCTTTAAAGTGAAATATTTCATTATCATAAAGCATATCTTATTGTTATTATTTTTGATTAATAAGAAAAATAGGTTTTATAAGGGACTCGAACCCCACATTACAAAACACAACTACTTAAGATAAGAACATAGACAAATAATAGTCAAGCCATAACTAACCAAAATAAACCTAACAATAAAACTAAAATTAAAGAAACAAAATAGCCAATAGACTATTTTAGATTCTTGAGGGTATCGACCACCTCCAACTCCTAGTTATAATGAATATTGACCAAGGTTAACAACTCTTTTTCTTCTTCAAAGGACTTCTTTTTACTCCCTCAAGTGTGGACACTTGGGCCTTTCTCACCTTTCAAAACACTATTTTTACCTTTGTCCTTAGCAAGTTGCTCCTAAAGGTTATTTAAACCATAAACCATCTAGTCTTCTTTTAATTCCATTAACTTGTCAATGAAAATTTTCAAGGCATCTGCATTGTTCTTAATAGAGAACTGACTGATTTTTAGAAGATTCTCCAAGATTGTTTTGATCTATTATATCTTATTTTCCATGTCCTACAAGAGGATATCATAGTCACTTTTGAGCTCATTGATGGCCTCCTCAATTTCCATAATTTTTTTTTAACTCTTTAGAACCATAAATCTCCAGATCACAATCCTCCTTGGTAGCTTTCTCCTGTAACCCTCAAACCTTAACATTGACTTTGTTAAGTTCCAAAAGGAACCACTTGGTTAGTTTGAAAATTCCCATCACACTCTTTGTCGCCCCCCCTAAAACATCATAAATCCCTTCCTTTCCAACATGCAAGTACAAAAAATCCTCCAAGAGAGGGTTAATATTGTTAGCATCAACAATAAACTTGGTTAGGCTAGTTAATGGGGAATGACCTAACTCCTCTCTATCATCCACCTTCTCTATGAAACCATACTCAACCATCTTCTCTTTCCCTTTTCTGGCCACAACCTTAGGAGTTGACCCATGCTCTTTTCCATTCTTATGGACTTTGCATCCACCCTCCTTATCACCTGTCTGGGATCCTTCAAATCAGTAAATCCTCCACGTTGGCCCAAATGGGCTTAATAGAAAAATGATCATACCCCTGGCATGAGATAAGCTTCACTAGCTTATCCCTCTCACTGCCTTTGAAAAATTGATTTAAAGCCTCCTCATTGGCTTTACAATCTTTGAAGAACTTCCTTCCCTACAATTGAAGACCAAAAATCTCAACAATAATTTCCTCAAAAATTGAGAACTGAACACCAACCACTGTCAAAATTCATTTTCTCCATCCTTTGACAAACAATTTGGTGGCTTTGTGATCATATCCATTGAGTTGTTCCATTTATGACAAGAGACCACACTCCTCAAGAATGCACCATACCTTTGGTTTTCTCCTAACCCCATCATAGGAAATAGGCTCAACCCGAATATGGTCACCTCCTATTTTCACCACAATTTTTTTGCTCTTTTCACACTAGAATCCTCTCAACAACTAGAAAAAGAAAATGGTAACAACCTGCAAAATACCCACAAAATGTGTGGTGTTAATGAAAATCATTAAACACCCATCCTATCTTACCTTAGGACTCGTTCTTAACGTCATTAAGTAGAGTGACGAGGACCTTTTTAGGTACTGAAAAGTACCCATCCCACGCTTTCAAGTATTGGAGTTTAACCCCTTCATTGCCAAAATAATATGCTAAAAAATTACCTAAAATTTTGACCTCATCAAAAGTGTTAATTAGTCCCTAAGAATCGTGAATAAGAGCTTCAATGAACCAACTAGGGGTGCTCAAATTTTAAAAATATCTAATAATGTTGAGAAAGCCCCCCTTTATCTAGACTTTTTAAAAGCCACTATCGGCCACCAATTTGATGCCATTATAAGCTACCTCGAGGCTTTAACTAAGTGGTTATTTTGGATTCCCAAAAATGCTATATGGACAAAATAATCAAGGAAAAAAAAAGACTACTATATCAAAGAATTTAATCCCAAGGGGGACCATGAAGAAAACGCCTATATAGGAGTGAATATTAAATGGAGTGAAAATATGTTGATATCTGAGCTTCAGACTAGCTCACATCATCTTAGATGTGAAATGGGTAGATGGATGGTTCCTAAAGAAGAGTGGGAAAAAAGAATATGTCGATTTTGCGACATGGGATTGGTGGAGACATAATGACACTTTGTTATGGAGTGCTTAATGTATAAATATATTAGAACCAATTATGAGGACACCTTACAAGATAATTTAAATACCTTGTTTGAGGAGGAAAGGTTGGTCAAATAAAAAAACTACATTGTCAAAATTCACAGTCGTAGGGCTGACCTTGAGCAAAGATCTCAAACTATTTAAGGTCTTCTCTTTTTGATGGCGGTCTTGTGTTATTTCTAGGTCCCATAGGCTACTGTGGCCTTGTTGACGTTATTAGAATATTTCATTTTATTTCATTTCAATGGGAGTGCCACTACTGAGACTAGCCTACCCTCATCATCCCTTAACACCCAACGAGTCCCCCGCTATCTAGAATTTTTTAAGGCCAATATCAACCACTAATTTGATGTCATTATAGGCTGCCTCAGATTCAACTAAGTGGCTAGTTTGGGTTCCCAATGGGAGTGCCACTGCTGAGATTAGCCTACCCTCATCATCCCTTAACACCCCCCACAACAACCAAGTTTGAACTTGAATTTTGTAGGTGAAGCTATGGGGATCAGGTTTTCAACCAGTGGACTGGCTATTGAAGCAATGGTGAATGGTGTTCTTTCTAATGGTGAAGGCCCAGTGGTGGGCCGAAGTACCTTTGTTTGCGGGGATTCCTCAGAAGTGTTGAATAATGAGAATACTTTGGTACTCCCTATCATAGGTGGTATGTCCTCTCACCTAGACCCAAAGGATAATGGTGTGGGGGAATGTATGGATGGTCAAAACTGTTTTGTGTTATTATATATCTATATTTTAAGAAGTTGAAAACTAAAACTTATATGTTCCAATTTTATTTTATTATATTGATCTATTTATCTTATTTCTAAATATAAAATAAAATAATATGTTATTTATTCAACTAAAATTTACATATAAATTTTATAAATACATAAATTTATTTTCTATGATTTTTTAATCAATTCATTTTAAAAACACTTCAATTTTTTAAAAAAAAACTCTAAAATGATTATTTATAATATATATATTTTTATATATTCTAAAAAAGTTCTTATCGAATATCATATATTTGGGATTTAACTTTTGTATTTTATTAATTTTAACTTTTATGAATTAGTAGTGTGCATATTGAAAAGAGGAATGAATAATTTTAAGAAGAACAAATTTTAATAGAATATTTATTTAAAGGCATGGGAAACCCACTTCCATATGCCATGGTTCTCAAGCACAACTATGGGGGAGGCCATGGGGCTCCTCTCCATTCAGTTTTGTTAAAAAAAAAAAATTATATATATGAAATATAATAAATAAACATAAGTAAATTATGTTTTTAAATATGTTAAATAAAAAAATTAGAACAATTTTTTGTTGAAATAAATATTTTAATGATTATTTTATATAAATATTGAAACAAATGGATAATATTAAAAATCTATAGATAATATGGGAGTTGATATTAGTAATAAGGAAAAGTGAATCTTTTGGTTGTGGGTATATGATTTGGGAGACTGTGATGTAATTTGGTGATTTGTAAATATTTTTGGATATGGAGGAAGTCCAAATTTTATTTATATTTCTTCCAAGAGATTAGTAAATCCGTTTGACTCCTGCTTTGTTGGGAAAGTTTTCCTCAACTTTCTGGTCTTTTCCATTGAAGATTTAGGTGTTTTCTTCATGTTTGTGGCCTTTACCGCCATACCGCTGCCTGTTCTTTCCTCGGTGGCGCGGCTGTGCGGTTTACCGCTTACCGCAGGCCACTCTGTCTAGCGGTTGGGTGGTACTACTGCTATACTGCAGAGGTCTCTTGGAGGTGGTGCGGTTGTGCGGTGAGCGGATGAATGGCAGAGGTTTGTCTTACAGCCATATCGCGGGGTGCTCTTGTTGGTGGTGAGCTAACGTGGTGAACGAAGCTGTGGTGATGAGATGGCAAAGGAAGCAGTTACCGCCCTACCATGGGGACATTTTCTTGAGCTACAGTGGGTGCGATAAACCATTGACGGTTAGTGGCAATGGTCTGGTGGCGGTTATCGCCCTACTGCGGTCGGTGCTCAGTGTGACCGCGGTGGCTGTGGTAAGACCACTGGCAGTTTGCCAGAGCGGATACCACTCTACCGCGGTGAGACCTGGCGGTCTCCACAGTAGTGCAGTATGACCACTGACAGTTTGTTGGGTGGTTACTGCCACACCATAGGAAGGCTTGGGAGTGTTAGCAGTAGTGTGGTGGGAAGGAGAGATGAAGCACGATGAAGGCAAGGTGAGCTCGGGTGAGGTCATGGCTGTACCGTGGCTAGGTCATGTGGGCTCGGCGGTAACACGGTAGGAGCTCGGGTGAGCTCAGAACTTGGTTGACCGAGTTGGACCAGTTTGACCGACTGTCAGCAGCGATAGATGAATGAGATGGTGACACGTGGAAGATCTTTATGATTTGGTTGGCTGAAGCTTTATTTCCTGATTATGATTGGGCTGCGTTATTGGATGGAGGTTGACAGACATGTTTTCAACAACCTGTTTAATGCTGTGCGGCTTGATGTATGTTGTTTGAGTAATGCTCATTATCAGTGAAGTATGGGTGCTTGCAGGTGGATAATTAATTATCTTGATGACCGTTGAATGGGATGAATAGGTTGGCACACATTATATGTATTATGGTGTGCAGGTCGATACAGATGATGAGCGATAACAAAGAGAGGTTGAGAGTGTTCGAGTGGTTCAACCGTGAACACTTAGACTCTCAGATCTGGTAAGATGTGAACCTGTGAGGCCAAGAGGCTGGGCTAGCTGTGATAGTCATTTGTGAGGACCTAAAGGGAATCTACATAGTATGTCATAAGGAAATTGTAACTATGTGATGATTCTGAATTGTGTTGCTAGTATTCTTTCTCCAGATGAACAAGATGTAATCTCTTGAAGAGCATAGCTCTAGTTTTCTATTGTAACCCTTTTAGTTACTGAATAATACATGTGAGCTGAGTGTTTTGGAGGGTGGGGTTTTTTACCCGAAAGGGTTTTCCCCACGTAAATCTGTGTGTTCATAGTTTTGTCTTTCATGGTTTATTGATTCATGTTCTTGAATCTATGCTTGTGTTGAATCTGTTATTGCTTTGCATTTACTTCTCTTAGAGGATCAATGGGGGATCAACTATTCCTGCTTCCGATTTATGGCATAGTTGTTTGTGTCTTTGTTGTGATTGGAATTGAAATCACTAAGGCACTACTGTCTTATATGTTGATCTTGATGACAGAACTGACTTGTTATCCCCAACAAGTGGTATCAGAGCTAGTAGCTTGTTGCTCTTGATACCAACAAGTGGTATCAGAGCTGGTTGAAGGATGTCAAGGCTTGGTGATACCAACCAGTGGTATCAAAGTCTTCTCCTGGTTGCTGTAGTTTTGGGTATTTCTCTTGTGATGATTTCTTAGCCTGGGAAGCTTGAGGAAATTTGGAGAAATCGGTTGGTGATTGATCCTTCGATGAGTGGAAGTTGATTCTTTTGATTCAACACGATTTTGAAAGACATTGGAGTTGATTGGAGTTGATCATATTGTGGCGATGTGGTCTGAGGCTCCTGGTTCGCAAGAAATGTTCCTGATGCAAAGGGCGTGAGATGTGCTTATGGTTGTGTTACAGCGAAGCGTGGTTTCATACCGGGTGTCTGTGTGACAGCTCCCTGGCGGTATGGAGTTGCTTGTGTTGTTGTTCAACTATGGATCGTTGTGATTGTGTTGGGTGTTTTTGGCTTAGCATTGAAGGTAGTTTCTCTGGTGCTTTGATTGCATGGAGGCTATGAAGTGACCTTGGTGGTCTGCAACTTCTGGATAGCCTGGTTCTCCTTTTTGCTTGTGCATGACTACGGTGTTCGAACTGGTCTGAAATGAACCTGTTGTTCCTGTGTACCTCTATATTGCACTCGCATGGTTTAGATTCATGTCTTTGGCTCTGGAGGTTTTCTGTAGATTTTCCTAAAAATTTTATCATGCTTTTTCATTGTTTTGGTTAACCGTGATGGTTGTGTGCAGACTCCTGAGTCGTCTAGATGAGCAATAAAGATGGAGATGCGTGGGTGTTTCTTAAACATCGTGGTTTTGCAAGTTTTACATGGTCAAGATAAAACTTGCGTTGTGTGGAGCTGTTGTTTGCTATTTTCTAGATCTTGGCTTTTGGGGTGTGACTGGATGAGATAGCTGTAGTTCGACTTGTTTTGAGGAGGTGTAATGTCTTCTATACATGGGAGTGTTGGCATGTGTTTTTCATTCAACATTCTTGTGGTGTTTGCTTTGCTAGTTTCCTAGACTATGGTGCTTGAGTTGTGGACATGACTGGCAAATCCGATCTGTTGCTGATCTGGTGTTTGAGTCTTTTGTGTTTTCCTTGGCTGTTCTCTTTTGATCTTAGTTTTGTAGTTTCCAGTGCAATGATAGATTTGTAGGTTTTTCATTTGGTTGCATCCATGAGTTGTGCAGTGTTGTGGGCTATCCTTACCTACATGTTTGCTGTGAGACAACTTGGAAGTGGACTGTCTATATCCATGAGGTTGTAATTGTGTGGTGCAAATCTATTAGCTGACCTTGTCTATGGTCACTTGTGCATTGGCGTGGCTATTTTGAGATGAGAGGAGGAATGGCATTTGAGTACCTGAATATTCAGTGATGGGGATCTGAAGCATGTGAATCATGATGTCATGGAGAGCTGGATACACTGGCTAGTGTAAGCTTTTGACAGTGATGGGGTGGTCAGTCATGGTGCTTGAAGAGCTCAATTTCATAGTTCAGTGGGAGCTTTAGCAATGATTGTGGATTCATCACTTGGTGGTGAATGATCTTCTTTGGTGTTCCAGATGCTTCTTGAGGACTCTTAGATCCTGTTGCTGCAGAAGAATTCTTTCGTATCTGCATGGTTACTATTTGAAGATGTACAACATCTTGGAGCCATGGAGGGCCTTGGTAGTCTTTGGCTGAGATGCTAGTGGTGCTTGACAGTTGATGTTGCTTTAGAGTTTGTTTTCTTTATGTCATGTATACTCTTGCTTGTGCATTAGATTTTTGGCATGTTGCTTTGCTCTTGAGACCATGGACAGTTCACTTGAAGCATGGTATCTCCTAATGGAGATGTGTAGATCATGGTGTCATGATAATTTCCTATTCCTATGTTTTGGAGCTTTGATAGTGGTCTGGGGTTTCTCCTTGTTTTGAGTACATTGGTCATATGTTGGAGGACTTCATGTTTACTGCAGTGTTGTAGTTTGGACTTAGCATGAGATGACAAGTTGCTGGTGCTCATGGATACATGGAGAATAAGGTGAGGCTGGAATTCTTTTGAGAATGTTGCTGTTACAGCTGAAAGTTTGAGTTGCCTGCACCTTGGTTGAACATGAGTTCAAAAGAGACCATGAAGGAGAATGCTCTTGGGTAAGTCACGGTGGCTTGTATATCTTGGAGGAGCATCTTTTCTCTTTTCTTCTTGGTCTGCTCAGAAGTGGTGTTTCATTTGAAAGGTAGTTTCCCATTATGTCTTTCAGATGTGTGTTATGCTTGCTTTCATGTTATGAATCTTGAGTTGCTGTTTCAAAATTCTAGAGGATTCATAATGAAAGGTGGACAACATAGTGTATCTCCTTGTGCTTTTGAGGACTGATAGGAGATGTTTACATGGGTTAGTCTGATTTTCTTTGAGGTGCTTACACCCATGGATTTGTTGGATGTTGTTAAGGCTTTTCCTTTGGGATGTGAAGAAGATCATTCTTGACACAGCTGACATATAGAAGTGTTTGTAGAAGGACATGTTTGATTTGTTGTTTCTCTCTGTTCTGGTCTCTTCTTCTTGAATGTTCTTGATTTTAGATGTGGGATGTCTATGTGGAGCCATGTTGGTCACTTGTTTGTGATCATGTGTTGTCACTTGGGTGATGACACGAAGGTTCTTGTGTTTCCTTCTTCAGTCAGATATGGAGGATCTTGGAAGAAGTGTGGAAGATAGTTGAGAGAAAAGTTTCTTGCAGCAGGTGGTGCAGATCAGTGTGGATGTTCCTTGGAACTACATGGTTATATTTCTATGTGTAGGGATTGGTGGACTTAATATACCTAGATCATGTGTGATGGTGCTTTGTTTGCACTCATCCAAACAATACCTTTGTAGTGGGAGTACCTGTACGTGTTTGGTCTATGGATGGTTGGCACAGGGTGCTTGTTTGCTGTTGAGATGGGTGGTTTTATGATGGCATGAGTCTACTGTTGGTTTTCATACATTTGAGGTATGGGTGGTTGTATGCATTAGCACGAGCTATGGGTGCTATGTTCAGCTACATGAGTTTGGTCAGCTGGATGAGGATAGTCAATTCACTGGTTGTTGTTCTATCTGATTGGTGTTCTTGTTCTAGAGAGTTGTAGTTTGTGCCCTGTTTCTTGTGCTCGATTTGGTGCCTTGTTGTTTGCTATTGTTTTGCCTTTGCTGCTTGAAGGGTCATTTTCTTTCATTCCTGAGATTGGTGCATTTACGCCTTGGCTTTTTCGTTTTCCTGCCTTGGATGTTTGGAGCAGTTGCCTGAAATGGTGGACATTTTGAATGTCATTTGTAGTGGTCTTGGTTCTAGCATGAGAGCATTGTTGTGGTCCTTGTTCAAGTTTTTGGAGGAAACCTGAAAGTCTTCGACAAGTGGGAGATTGTTGGAAAAGTTTTCCTCAACTTTCTGGTATTTTCCCTTGAAGATTTAGGCATTTTATTCATGTTTGTGGCCTTTACCGCCATACCGCTACTTGTTCTTTCCTTGGTGGTGTGGTTGTATGGTTTACCACTTTTTGTCGGGCCACTCTGTCTGGCGGTTGGGTGGTACTACCGCTATACCACAAAGGTCTCTTGGAGGTGGCATGGTTACGCAGTGAGCAGCTGAGGGGCAGAGGTTTGGCTTACTGCCATATCGCAGGGTGCTCTTGTTGGTGGCAAGGTAATGTGGTGAATAGAGCTATGGTGGTGAGCTGGAAAAGGAAGCGGTTACCGCTTTACTGCAGGGACATTTTCTTTAGCCACGGTGGGTGCAGTAAACCATTGATGGTTAGTGGCAATGGTCTGGTGGTAGTTACCGCCCTACCGCGTTCGGTGCTCGGTGTGACTGTGGTGGCCACGGTAAGACCACTGGCGGTCTGCTAGAGTGGTTACAACTCTACTGCGGTGAGACCTGGCGGTCTCTACGGTAGCGCGGTATGACCACTGACGGTCTACTGGGCGGTTACTGCCACACCACAGGAAGGCTTGGGAGTGTCAGCGGTAGCGTGGTGGGAAGGAGATACAGAGCACAATGAAGGCAGGGTGAGCTCAGGCGAGCTCACTGCTATACAGTGGCTGGGTCACGTGGGCTCGACGGTAACGCAGTAGGAGCTCAAAACTCGGTTGACTGAGTTGGACTAGATTGACTGACTGTCAGCAGCAATAGATGAATGAGATGGTGACACGTGGAAGATCTTTATGATCTAGTTGGTCGAAGCTTTATTTTCTGATTACGATTGGGCTGCATTATTGGATGGAGGTTGATGGACATGTTTTTAATAACCTGTTTAATGCTGCATGGCTCAATGCATGTTGTTTGAGCGATGCATGTTATCAGTGATGTATGGGCGCTTGGAAGTTGATAATTAATTATCCTGATGACTGTTGAATGGGCTGAACAGGTTGGCACACAGTATATGTATTCTGGTGTTTAGGTCGATATAGATGATGAGCGATAATAGAGAGAGGCTGAGAGTGTTCGAGCAGTTCAACCGTGAACACTTAGACTCTCGGATCTGGTAAGATGTGAACTTGTGAGGCCAAGAGGTTGGGCTAGCCGTGAGGCTGGCTATGACAGTCATTTGTGAGGATCTAAAGGGAATCTACATAGTATGTCATAAGGACATTGTAACTATGTGATGATTTTGATTTGTGTTGCCAGTATTATTTCTCTAGATGAATAAGATGTAATCTCTTGAAGAGCATAGCTCTGGTTTTGTATTGTAACTATTTTAGTTACTGAATAATACATGTGAGCTGAGTGTTTTGGAGGGTGGGGTTTTTTACCCGAAAGGGTTTTCCACACGTAAATTTGTGTGTTCATAGTTTTGTCTTTCATGGTTGTTTGATTCATGTTCTTGAATCTATGCTTGTGTTGAATCTATTATTGCTTTGCATTTACTTCTTTCAGATGATCAATGCGAGATCAACTGTGCCTGCTTCCGCTTTATGGCATAGTTGTTTGTGTTTTTTTTGTGATTTGAATTGAAATCACTAAGGCACTACTGTCTTAGATGCTGATCTTGATGACAGAACCGACTCGTTATCCCCAACATCCTTGTTTATGTGTGTTATTCATTTGGATAGTTTGTAGATTTGTGAGTTTTTGTGAGTATTATGTTGTGAAGTTTAATTTCTTAAAGCCTTCTAGTTCAAGGGTGGATTTTCATTGCAAGTTTTATGACTAGGGGATGAGTAAATCTCTATTGTCTTGGTTGCAAAAAGTTTCATTTGTAAATTTGTTGAATACTAATGAGAAGACTTATTTTTATTGAAGTAGATCATTTTTTTAGAATATCCAAATGAAATTAAGAAAACTATAATAAAACTCTTATTATTATAATGTAAATTATATTTTCCTATTTATTTATTCATTTTAAATCTTGTTAAAAAAATCATAATATGAAAACTCATTAAATATTATTGTTTTTTTACTAATATAAACTAAATATATATTAATTGAAAATTCAAACTTCTATATTCTCATTTTATTTTTTCATATTAATCTATTCTTATTTCTAAATAAAAATAAAATAAAATAGTCTTAAATTTGTTTATAAAATATATTAATATGATTCTCTATCTATTTTCATATTTGACAAGATGTGTATCAAATACTATCTTCTAAAAAAAGTAATTATGCAATATGCTATTTCTTTATATATGCTAAAAATTTCCTATCAAATATCATATATATTGGAATAGAATTTAATTTTTTTAAATTTTAACTTTTAACTTTTATGAACTAGCATATACAAAAGGAAGGAATAAATTTTAATGAAACCTTTTTAAAAAAAATATAGTTTTTTTTTTTTTGGTTAAGGGAAGTCAAGGAGGGGTGATCCAACAATTTCATCCTCATACTCAATGACCATGAGGCTTTTCTTCCTTGGTTTTATTATATATATATATATTAAAAAAATATATGTGAAGGGGTTCAGTTCATAATGCAATGGTTTAGGTGTGATATTTTTTTGTCATTAAGATTCAAACTTCTATTGGGTCATTATGATTGCAAACACTATTTTGTGGCTTGTTTTTTGGTCACCAACGTTTAAACCCTCATTGGGCCATTGTGATCACAAGCACCTTTTCATTGGTGATCCAATGCGCTCACATATTTTTACCTTAGCGTTGATGTTGTTGAAGGTGTTCAAGCATGTTTCATGCTCCAAATTGTCACTAGATTGGTGTACTCATGACCTTTGTGTCCTCAGTGGGATACCATGCTCATGGGCTTAGACTATTCCAATGCATTCATTCTAGAGATTAGATCCCCCACTTGTGATATATATGGCATACAACAAATTCACCACAAACAATTCACTGCAGGAAAATTCACCTCCATGAGAAGTTCACCACAAGTAAAATTTACCACCAGCAATTCACCACCAAGAAAATTAACCGCATAAATATTTTTTAATATATATTTTGAAAACTTTGAATTTGATTTTGCAAAAAAAAAATTTTCACCTCTGTTACAATTTATTGATAATTTTACAAAAACAATTCCTTATAATTTAAGCACGGTATAATGCTCGCTGACTATCCTCCACAGTCCATCTCTAATGCGCACATGGTATATATGTCAATAAATTTTCATCATTGCTTTACTGTTTCATGCAACAATCTATTTAAATTTTTTAAATAAAAATGTTGCTTTAATTTTATCAAATTGAAAAAGGTAGGCAAAAATTGTTTCTTGATGGTTATTTCTTTTAGAAAGGAAAACAAACCAAAAATAAAGTTTGATGGAGATGTGAAGATTATTAAAAAACTAAGTGCCATTCTCATGTGACTACTGAAGGTGACATGATCATTAAACAATTTAAGGAACATAACCATATTATAGATATAGCGAAAGTTGAAGCCACTAAAATTTTGAATATTAGTGATAGTGCTAAAAATACATGTGATATGCTGCAATTTGTAATAGGAACTACTGTCGTTGAATGCAGCCAAGCAATAACTGCTAAACTTCCAAGTATGGATACCATGAAGAGAACAATAAAAAATATAAGAGCTAAACAATATGATGGGCCTGCGATCCTAGTGTGCTGAGAATATAGTTTTTCCTGAAGAATATACAAAAACAAATTGAATGGAGAGCTATTTTTGCTATTCGATTATGGACCTGCTAGCAACGATATTTTAATTTTTTCTACCGAAAGAAATCTCTGAGCATTGCTGGAATGCGAACATTGGTATGCTAATGTCACTTTTAAAACTGTTTCACAAATATTTTACCAATTATATACTCTGCATGGGTTACAAAAAAATGCTTTCCTGCCTTTAGTATATGCATTGTTGTCTGATAAGATTGAAAATCTGTATATATGATTAGTTCAAAAAATAAAAGAGTTGGTACCACTAGAATCGCCAAGATCAATAACAATAGATTTTGAAAAAGCTATGATAAGCGCAATAAAAATAGTGTTTCCAATGGCAGAATTACATGGGTGCCTTTTTCATTTTTTACAATGCATTTTTTGTAAAATATAGGCTTGCAAATTAAAGAATCGTTATGAAAATGATGCTAACTTTTCTCTAACTATGTGCCTATTGTCCGCCTTAGCATTTGTACCTATGCGTGATGTAGTAAATGCATTTGACACACTATGTGAGAGCAATATTATACCTTCTGAAGCTCAAGATGTAGTTGATTATTTTGAGGATACATGGATTGGACGTCTTGATAAACATCAACGATGATGGCCACCAAAATTCCCAATTGAAATATGGAATTGTTAGGAGGGAGTTTCAAAAGATTTGCCCAAAACTATTAATTCAATTGAAGGTTGGCATAGAGGATTCAAACAACAAATTTTGGCACATCATCCCAATATTTGGAAATTCATTGACAACATTAAAAGAGAACAAAGCATAAATGAGGTTTGAATTGAACAATATTTAAGTGGTCAAGAGCAGCAAAAAAGAAAAAGTACATAGATTATGTTGAACGGATAAAAAATGTAGTGGCTAAGTATGACGAGATCAACAATATTTGTGATTACTTGTGGTGTATAGCTAACAATACGAATTATTAGATTATATAGTTCTCATATGTATAATTGATTATAGATGTCTGATAAAATAAAATATATTGAAAAATATACTTTTTTTTTGTTATCATAAATCAAATTCTCTAAAGTAAAGCGATTACTTTTTTATTATCATTTTTATTATCATAAACCAAATTAATTTTAATGCGTTAATTTTCCTTGCGGTGAATTTATCATGGCGGTGAATTTTCTTGCGGTGAATTTTCCATCGGTGAATTGCTGACTGTGAATTTTCCTAAAGCCCATATATATATAGTATATTATGTTTTTATAAATCTATCATACACAAATATATATATATATATATTCAAATTTTTAAAAATATTTATAAAAGTAAAAAAATTTCAATAGAGAAAGAAGAGAAATCCCTCTTTAAATAAATATTTTATATGATTGTTTATCTATATGAATCCTAGCCAATATTAAACTAATTAGCTATTTTTCTTACAATCTACATGCACTGGAATCAAGAGAGAAAACTATAGAAAGTGTGAGTTCAAGATATATTTAATAAAATATATAAATTTATAAAATAAAACTAATAACTAGCTTATATATCTTTAAATAATCTATATGAATAACGTCGTCGAGATATATCTAAGATAAATTAAATTAATTAAAAACAATAATAAAAATAAAATGAACAATACCCAAAATAAACAAATAAATAATATAATACAAATATATTATTATATTTTTATTAATATTATATTCATGTTATTATATTAAATACTGTATTAATGTCATTATATATATATATATATATATATATTTATATTATTAGATTGTTATATTAAATTATTATTTTATTATTATTAAATTACATAATATTATATTTGTGAGCACAAAACCTGCATAGACTAACAAAAGATCAACAAAATGATGTTAAACATGTTAGTTACACAAATCTAATGTTCCCTATGAGATTCTTCAACTAATTTAAAAGAAAACATGAAATAAACAAGGAAACAAGCAAAACCTTCATCACATAGGGGGATTGGTGCTTCTTTGATGTGGAAAGAAGCCCTTTCCCAATCCCTTGATAAGCTTTGATGAAGTAGTGATGGACAAAGTATAGAATTGCCTATAATCTAGCTAATTACTTGCTAAAATGGATGCAAAAGATGAAATGCTATGAACTCAAATGGCTATAGTGATTATGCTTTTAGTTGATGGATAAAAAATGCTTAAGATTGTGGATCCAAAATCAATAGAAGATCTCTCCATTTATAGGAGAGAAGGATGGATAAATGAGAAATATGAAGGATGTGAGATTAAAAATGAACCAATAACAATGTGTCATTTGTCAACATGCTATGGAAGAGAGGTTGTGCACATTTTGGTCAATGTGCAAATAAATGCAATTAGGTGGAAATTTGAAAGATGGCTTGCAGAGGGAGATGTGGAAGAGGAGTTAATGCTACTTGGCTCAAGAAAAAAGACTTGTAAGAGGCTTAATATCATGTTTGGAGGACAAGTCCTTTTGAATGAATATTCCAACAAGATGCCCTTTTGAATGAAAATAAGAGATTTTATAAATCAATTAAATTGATTTACTTGTGCAAGTTGCAAAATCTAGAGGATTTGATGGATTAGTGAGTTAATTAAGATTTAATTAACTTAAATGGAGATTAGTTGATTTGAAATTTGATTTAGATATTTGAGTTTATTTAAATCAAATGAGAGGATATTTGAGATATTAGTATTTTAATTAAATAAAATGATTTATTCAATTAAAAGATATGACATTAGCATTCAATTAAATAAACTTGATTTATTTAATTAAAAGAAGACATTAGGATTTAATTAAATAAAGTTTGATTTATTTAATTAAAATGGATGATGTTAGATTTAATCAAATAAGGGTGATTTATTTAATCAAAAAGAGGAAATATTAGGATTTAATTAAATAAAATGATTTATTTAATTGAAAGAAGAAATATTAGGATTAATTAAATAAAATAATTTATTTAATGAAAAGAAGATGATGATTTAATCAAATAAAGTGATTTATTTAATTAAAAGAGGAATTGTGGTGAATTAGTTAAATAAGGATTATTTAATTAACTGGTTAGTAAAGAAGTGATTCAGGAAGAAATAATGTTAGTGGATCAAGATCGAGTGCACACCATCAATCTGGATAATTTGAACATGTACAATATTACATTATTATTATACTATTATATTGTAATATTATATTATATGTTGTTATTTTTTTGTTTTATATATTTATTATCATTATATTTATAGATTATTATTAATATTAATTTTTCAAATATTTTATTATTCTTATCAATTTAATGTTATATTTTTAATATTTAAATTCTTAGATTAATTTTTATTATAATATAATTGTTACCAAAAAATTCACCTTAGTTCATTTTGGCAGAGCTAGAACAGTTGACTACTTTTAAGGTGAAAGGTACTACATTAAATTATGCTAATTATAATCATTTGCATATGAAGTTTTCAGATTAAAGTTCAATTCTTATTATGCAATATTTTACAATAGAAAGGGATTACAAAAGTTGCATGATAATATGTTGTATTCCATTCAGTTTGAGATGCAAATGTATACAATGTTGTCTTTTTCATTTAATATCAAGAAAATGTTCAAAAGTCCCACACAAGCCGTGGGAATGACTAAATTGAGTTGATACAAAACAAATATCAAGTTATATATCTGAAGATTAAGTAAAGAGAAAAACACATATAGATAATTCATATCCATCATTGCCTAGAAATGTTGGTGTTGATCTTCCTATCTTCGGCTTGGTCTTGTTATCTTCAGCTCCTCTCGTACCCGATCTTTAGATGCACCTGCAATGATTGAAAGATTTTGTTCACATGGAGCTCGGGATATAAAAACTCATCATACTTTTATCAATAGACATAAAACCTACAACTATGATGCATCAATTATATTAAGTCATTATCAGATATGTGCAAAAAGCCAAGTCAAATAAGCAAATGGAATCTAATCTTCATGAAAAGCATTAAACTTCATTGTTTTATAGAACATGTTTTCTCATTGTGTAGGTACAGGTTTATCATTGCATTACTATCATGTTCAACATTACAACATGTGGAGAAAATAGGCTCCCACAAGGGTTGACCCAACATGCTGCCCTCTTAGTTCTTGAGAGGGATAGGGATGAAGATTCATTCAATAATACCATGAGATACATTATGGTATAGATAATTCATACAACTGTCAATGCCAAATGGAGATAACAAAGACAATGCCCTTTTCATAGTTTCCAGGGTCTCTTTCCTTAAGGCTACTTGGGGAGAATTCATTAAATGCTATTATCATGAATGAAAAGATCAAAGACATAGTTAAGTATGCATATACAATAGGGATAGGATGATCCCAGAATACTGGTTTACAATTTTTGGCCAAGTTGGACACTGAAATAATTTTTCTAACTAAATCTTCACTTTCAAGCACCTATAGCGGCTAAATCGTGAGGAATTTGAAGATGATGAAAACTAGTGATTTGTGACATTTTATCTATATATTCTAAATATATTTTTTTCAAAATTTTTGGAATCAGATTGCACTTCTTTTTCCATCTCCTTCGAAAACTAGTATTTTTTAGAAAACAACATTTTAAAGGAGCGATGCTCACCATATACAACATAACTTTATTTTCATGAAGGATAAAATTCTAATTCTTTCGAATTTAGATTTGTAACTACGATATCTAGTGCTTCCAATTGGTCTCATAGTTTTTTATTGAATATTTTTTCCTTAATCAAGTTTTGAATTCAAACCAATTACAATTACACATAGGCGGACCGTATACAACATAAATTTTTTGTATGTATCGAAATTCAATTTTTTTTTGTTGGATCAAGGACTTCAATATTTGGTGCAATCATATTTTTTAATGTTTTTTTTATAATCTGCTATTTTTCCACATGTGCAAAACATAGAGCTTGATTTTCAGTGAAAAAACTATGTTTAATAAAGCTAAACAAACAAATACATAATAAAACCAAAACATATTAAAATTATATTTGTTGGATAGCTCATTCTGAGGACTACCATCATCTAGTTGGGTTTGTGAAGTCTCCTCCATTTTCATCCTCAAACCAAGCTTTGAAGTGAGAAATTATGGAATTTTTTGGTGCCTGAGGGGGAGAAGGGGGAAAAGGGGGCTTCACTCGAACCCTAGTTGAAGTGAACCCCCTTTCCTTTTGCATTTTCTTTGGTTTTTCTGAATGAGAAATGTGGGGCCAATATTCAATGGGTTCACTCGAATCCCAGTTCTAGCGAACCCTATTTTGGTTTGCTCAAACCAAATAGTTCGTTCGAACCCCTAAAAGCAATATTTTTTTGCATGGGGTCATTTTTCTCAACTTTTCCTTCCTCACTTGAATTGTAAACCACTTTTAGGGTTTACTTGACAGTCAATGCAAGGTTCACAATCAACTGTCATTTTGCAAGTTGCTACAAGTAAGTAGATACATTCTACATCATGGAAGCTTTCATCACAACCACCATAAGATACCAAGTAATCATCAATGTATCATCAATTATGGAAGGTAGTGACCATTGCATAAGCATGACAACCATGCTAATCTCACGAGAGCATATAATACAATGAAAATCCTGGAAAGTGGAGAATATTCAAGGAGCATCCAAGCCATTCACATAAGCAAGCACATTCCAATTTAGCGGTTTGCATCACAGTCCTAGTTAGGGACAAACACATCAAATACAATGACGGTGATCACTGTCGGCTTCTATAGATGACAGTTGATCATGCTATAAGAATGTGTCAGGAAGCCATAAAAATTTGCACTCAAAGAGTAAAGCAGGGAGCTAGAATTGTACAATACTATTTATTGTTCCCAAATTTCAAAGAAGCCCATGATGTTTTGACAACAATATTAAGGATAATTCATAGTCATGAAGACAAAAATCATTCAATATAGTTGACAATGAAAAAATGACTATCATATAGTGCAATATGGTAGTCAAAAGATTAAAGATTTTTGTTCATTCATGATTATGAATAAAGGTAATATTTAAGAGTAGTAATAGATACATATTTTGGGACAACAAACAATGACTTCCAAACTAGAAAGAGCATACATAGAGGTATTCAAATATACCATCGAACATTGAAGGAAAACCCTTATGAGATGTGAGACAGTAGATATTCAAAGAGGGTAGAGTATGTAGTGTCTTTAAAAGATCTTAAGGAGCAAGCCCAAGTTCATTATATAGCTCATTAAATGTGAGATTAGTAGTAACAACACCACATAGCATGACAGTAAAAAGTGATAGTGTTTATGAAGGAATGGGAATGATGTGAAGGGTTTTCAATTATTCCTGTACTGTGCAATGAAAGAAAGCAAATACCCAGTAGTAGTATAGGCCGCAACCTAAAAATAAATGAAGACCCAGAACCAAAGAAAAGAAGCAACAAAGATATAGTCTGCGACTTGTATATTCACATAGGGCCTCAAGTATTTACAATAAACCCAAAGAGAAATCTTGAGTATGGAGATCTTATATGAAATAATACAAACCTAGAAGCACAAATGCATGACTGCGGCCTAGGTTATGTACTTCTTTATTTTACATCAAATACAAGAAAAATAAGATAGTGTTAGAGAGGTCATAGCCATAGAAGCTTGCTCAATCATGAAACAAAGGATTTAGAGCCCTCTCACAGTGAGGTCATGGCCAAGAAACTATGAAGGGTTTCATAAATACACTATATGAAGAAAGTAAAGAATATTCAGCATTTTGTTCACTATGAAGCTCAAATTGAGCATCTTCTACAAATAAAAGAGGAAAAAAGCAAGTTTCAAAGAATTACCAAAATTTTCTAATAAAAATGCTATCAAAACCCATGTACAGTGCTCTCACAAGGCATCCATGGCAGCCTCAAGCAAGATAGCAACAACAGAAAAGTGAAACAAAGTTTAATGCCTCAGAAAAGCATGCCACAACCATGGCCAAGAAATTAGAAAATGTTTTAAAAAATGGACAACAGTGCTCAAATTTATGAGAAGGAGGACTCACCCATAGATTTCTTATAGAAATATTAAAAAAAAGATCATAATATACAACAGAAGAATGTTGAACAGGTTCGAGCTATCAAACCCCTACCAACAGCATGGTGGTGCACAAGAAGGTTTATGGTGATACTGGGAAATGATTAGGGTTTCAATGCTTTTGTTTCGATGTACTAATATTTTTAGTCAAATTTTGACTATGTTTAAAACAAAAATATTTCACATTATCACCCCATAGTCTTGAATTTTCAAGTGAATTGGCCTAATGACCTAAAAAGCCTGTGAGTTTGTAAAGTTAGATATCAAAATTATCATTGATTTTGAAATAAATGAATCTTCACTTGTATTTTTGCATAATTTTTGACAAAAAATAAACTATGTAATTTAATATTAAGGGAAATATTTTATTATTTACCTTAATATTTACCATGTAATGCAAATAAAAGGAGGACTATCACATGTAAATATTAAAATAATCACAAATTGATTATTTTTAATATCCAATCAAACAATTCTCTTTTTCTCAAGATCATGCAAGAAATACAAGTGAAGTTAGCACATCATGCGAAGGAAAAATGGAGAAAATGGTGGAGAATTTTGAGACATAATTTCAGTTTCACATCAGTTTTGAGGATCTTTTGATCATGCACATTGAGGGGAGGAGTTTGCAACATTTGGAGTTCAATTTGCTTCAGTTGTGGGCCCCCTTTTCAAGGTTTTTCTTCTTTGCTTGTGAGAGGATATTTTGAGATATTTTTCACTCTCAGTTCGCTTCCAGTTCCACCTCTTGGTGCCTTGGAGTTACCTTCTCTTGTATATATTGGAAAAGACTTAGTCTTTTTCCTTCTTTTTTTCTACCTTTGCATTCTACAAAGAGACTATCATGTAACTTAGTTTTATTTACAATTTAATAGATACAACAACTCTTATAGGTTATCATATATTGTCAATTGCAATTTTTCCTTTCACCTTTCAATAATATCAAGTTTGTGCCTTCAATATTTCAGGCATCGTCATTGTGTTTGATCTGATAAGGAATTTATTACGTTTCAATTTGGAAACCTCTATTTTTATGTCTCTCTCATAGGTGTATGCATGTAGTTAAGTTTAAATTCATAGGTTATACACTGTGCATGTGATTTAGATTTATCATTTTAGTTGTGAAAACATAGTTTTTCCTTCGAAAAGGATAATTTTGTCAAAGCCTCTGTATGAAGTATTTATGTGATTGAGTTTTCCAGATTTAGTCGTGCAAATAGAAACATTGAAAGGTCATTGTGAATTAGATTGCAAGTTCAACATCAGTTAGGTGCATCACCATCATTTAAGTTTAGTTTTTCATTCCATTTAGCCTTCTATCCCTTTTCCTATATAAGTCATTTAGTTTCTTAGCAAATCAAAAGGGGAACCAACCCATAATCTGGAGACTCACTTTCATTATGAGAAACCCACAGACTCGAAAGTGTTTCCATGTTACATGGGATTGTTGAACTTTATAAATTTTCATTTGAGTGCAATCCCTCATGGTAACAATTTTTGGCATGCCCAGTGGGACTCTAAAGCTTACTTTAGAGAAATAATTCAAGCTGCAAGTTGTTATTTTGGTATATACAGTAGCATTTTTTACCTTTCATAAGGTTAAAATTTCTACGTAGTGACTCCAAGCACATCTACTAGTTTTAACAAGATCTAGTGCTGGTATGTTTCAAATAAAAGCTTAATATTCTGATTTCTAGCACTTTATATGAGTAGAAATGATAGATTTTCATGGATATTATGAATACCCACCACCATATGATGATTTCTTTTTGCATGAACCCTCTTATCAATTACACCTAAACAACCATAATGCTGGTTTTGATCCAAATTCTTACACAACAATAGATTACCAACAATTTCAATATGCTAACCACCCACCCACCCCTGCTCAACCT